>JALPQI010000171.1:0-598681 GCA_025490895.1 Thaumatotibia leucotreta | reverse complement strand
TTTTATTTTGAATTTATGGGAAAATTTTGGGTTATTTCTACTCAGAATCACGAGCTCATTCGATCCCGAAAGAAAAAAACAGTGCAGTAATAAAAAACCATACATTTTCTGGATTTCCTCCTTTGTTACCGCCATACAAAATGTATAGGAAATGGTAATAAAATAGGGAAAAAAATCATGATACATTTTATTCCCATTGGGGTCGAATTACCTAGCCCGAAATTTATCCATACATACAAACTTATAAAAATGGACATACTATAAAACAAAGTCGCATAAATCCCTATACTGTATGCTTAAGTATTTAAAAATACGAAATGGACTTCGATGCGATTTAAAAAAATATATATATATTTATTTTCAGAAACACACATTGTACAATATATTTGCAGTGACTCTGACACTAGGCTGAGCCTGTCCTGCCGAGCCTCTATTTAAAATTAGCTAAACAAAAGCAACACGCATGCGAGAAAAAAGAAAAAAAAATACAGTCATGTTGAACTATTTCAAATTGATTAGCAAAATTAGAAATGAATTACAAATATAATAAATAGGTGGTGTCATGTCAGTTTCAAATAATCAGGATTTTACTAACAAGAAATACATTATTATTTTTATTATGATTAAAGATTATTAATTAACATGTCAAAAATGAAATTGGAGTTCTAAAATTACATTCAATAAATATTCATAATTTACACAAAATCCAAACATAAAGAACAATATCTAAACAGGCATATGATTAAAACAGTCATATAATTAAAATAAATAACACAAAAAAAATTGAAAATAATAATTCATAACAATTGAGTGGTTTAGATAATGGGCTTTAACAACTTTTCAGTCTCACAGTAATTCAAAGAGTTCAGCCAGTTCCCAATCATAGCCTTTGCCCTAGCAATATTGCACTTTTGAATTTGGCAGTTCCTTATAATGATGTTGTAAATATTAGGATGACTAAAATTTTTGAAACGTCGAGCTAATTTGGTTTTTATTTTTGGCCTAGGCAGAGCAAAAACTCTGTTCAAAAGCATGGCTGAGTAAGTTGCGGAGCTCAGGACAACGCGATGGGTGGAGACACCGACAGACAGAATATACAACTTACGAACGCTTAGTACTTTTGATTCTTTAAACAAGAGTTCCGTTGGGTACCTGAAAGGCCTCTTGAGCATTGTTTTTAAGACTGCTCTCTGTGCTCGTTCCAAGTAAATCAGTGTACTCGTTCCGCTGGCTCCCCAGACAGAAATGCAGTAACTGAGTACTGATTGGCACATTACAATGTAAATAGTTCTAAGTAAATCTTGATTAGACACATCTCGAAGCCGTTTCATCACAAATATCATTTTGCGGACCCGCTCTGCCAATGCAAATATGTGATCTTTAAAAGAAAGTTTGTCATCAAGTATTATACCTAAATATTTGATGGATTTAGTGCTACAAATAGAGTTACATGAACATTGCATCGGGTCAGCAAGGTTGCAGCTGTGCAACTTGATGGGAACAGTGACTTGTGGAGCAGTTGATGCAGTTTTGTGGAAGCAGATGTATTTTGTTTTTTCAATGTTAAGAGTTAAGAGATTGTGATCCAGCCATTTGGTAACTGTGTTTTTTATTAATAATATAGTGATTCAAGTGGAAGGTTCTAG
The DNA here is from genome assembly GCA_025490895.1 of Thaumatotibia leucotreta. NCBI lineage: Eukaryota > Metazoa > Arthropoda > Insecta > Lepidoptera > Tortricidae > Thaumatotibia > Thaumatotibia leucotreta. The sequence continues at coordinate 597,035 of JALPQI010000171.1, read as the reverse complement.
TGTCAGTGTTGTACCCGTACCCGGGTTGCTAGTTAAACATAAGCAAATAAATAAATAATATATTACGCATTGAGACTATATATTTATAGAAGAAAAAGAGGTATAGAAAAAAAATGCAATTTAGTGCAATGCACTTGGAAGTAAACTCAGCTTTTGAAGAGACACAAAAATATGTCAATAAATGAAATATACCTTAGTTTAATGATGGCAAAAAGTTTTTTTTAAACAAAAATATAGTCATGTTATGGATCTAGATTTTCGTAACATTTACATAAATATATGGCTGATACGTCGAGTTTCGGAAGTAACAGAACATTACCAAAAATTATGCCAAAATGCTGAAGCTGAAAGCAGACTTAAGAGTCATCCGGAGCGGATGTTTTACCCTATAAACTCTCTCCGTTGTTTCCTCATTTATTTGTGTACATGATTTTCTTTTTATTGTATCCATTTTCGTAATTTTGAATTTATATGTTTTTGGGTATTTCTGCTCAAAATCGCGAGCTTATTTGATCCGAAACGGAAAAAATGAAACTTCCATACATTTTCCAGGTTTCCTCCTTTTGTTATCGCCATACACAGTGTATGGATAATGGTAACCAAATAGAAAAAAAACCATAGGACATTTTTTCCCCATAATGATAATACTTGAAATGAAATAATTAGTAAATTTATTTCAAGCTAAATCAGGTCTACTATATTAGTTGATGAAGCAATAAGTCACTTGACCATAATAATGTATAGAAATGGTCACGTGACTTTTCTTTCGAATCTGTCGCACCATGTGACCTCAAATTCTGGGATCTAACTATACTTACAGCCTGACAAATCATAGGAGCAACAAAGCAACATTTTCTCATACAAAAGTGATTCAATAGTTACATGTAGGGTAAAATGCTAGTAACTGGCCACCCTCCAGTAACTGGCCACTTTCTATAAGAAGGAACTCTGTGTACTTAAAATTAGAATTCATTTTGGAAGAGGGAGAAATATGGCATTGACACGACACATCGTTTTAAAATGAATTCTAACCATAAGCACGTAGAGTTCCTTTTTATGTAAGGTGTCTAGTTACTGGAGAGTGGCCAGATACTAGCAATTTACCCTATATCGGCTTACATCGACGGTGGCCATCTACTCCCTATTAATTTCTACTCTTTTTTGCCAGGCTAAGTATAGCTCCGAGCCTCCAACATGCTATTAACGAGAGAAAGTGTCATTAGTGTAATGTCATTCCATCTTAGTACTTAATTTGGTACAAAGTGCAGCCTCGCGTAACTTCAGGGTCGAGAGGGCTGAGAGGAATTTTATGAAGCCACTTAACGAAATTAAAAAAAAAACAAGATGCTGTTTTATACAGGTTGCCCGCAAGGAAAGGGAAAAAAAACAACAGCGGATTTCTGACCAAATTTGAAATTAAAAATGTCATATCGTCGTTGCGCCTATAAAATCCGCTACGTATATGAGATTGATTTATGACTTTGAAATAGTAACCTAGCAACTATACACAAAGGCTTCGTCGTTGCGCCTATAAAATCCGCTATGTGATTGATTTATGACTTTGAAATAGTAACCTAGCAACTATACACAAATTGCTGCACCACCATATTTCCATATTTCGCCCGGCAATCCGTCGATACCTGGGGCCTTGTGGTTTTTCAACCTCGTTATCGCCTTAAAAACCTCCTCGAAGGATGGTGGCACGACTGGTGTGACGTTACTTTCTGCCTCCATGGGAATATGTTGGACCGCAGGACAGTTGAGTAAATCAGGAATATGCTGTTAGAATTTTTTCCTTTCCTCGTGGGCACCTTGTATACTGCCTCGGAATATGAAGTGCATGGTGTGAAGAACATGATAACTCGAGATGATAAGCAGAGGAAATTTAAACTTAATTTGTCATAAATTAAATTCCTTTTCCTTTAATAAAATACGAGTATATCAAGTTTTCAAGTTATTTAGTTCTTCGCGCCATGCACCGATTTGTTCTTGAGTTAACCTCATGCCGCCCAGTGTGCAATACATTGTACAAAATAAAGCTGGGGTCGATTGAATAAAAACGTACTTACATGTTTGGTGGTGTTTAGTTCATCATCCATCCATCATTCGGTTCACATTAAAATGCGTTTTTTTCCAAAAATAAATGAACAAAAAAATCCAAAAAAATTGTTTTTGAGTTCCTGACACATTTTTGCCGAAATGGTTTTCTATTTAGAGATATTGAAAATGTTGAAATGTTGTCAATTTGTGTAAAATACATATTTTCGATCTAATTCTATTACTAGAACTACCTAGTACGATCTAAAAGAATTAAATAACACGTTTTGAATATCTAGCTGCAAGCTATGATCTACAATTATGTACCTATATCGACGTCTAGTATTGATTGAAAGTAACTTACTTACCTGTACTTTGCTCGCAATCATAAGTGTGTTGTGACTTGCGAGCAAAGAATAATATTTAGCGCGACGGAGTCACATATTATCAACATTAAATCAAATCGACATATTTGAAATTCGAATAGGGAAGTCTCATTGAAAGAAAATATTTTTTACTATTGCAATAAACCTGTCTATAACTTACCATCAGACGAGATGCACCATATTTTTTATATATTTTTTTTTCCCAAAATCCTAAGATATTTATATAGAAACTGAACAAACGTTTTTGATAAAAATGTGGTCTCCGACTCGGTCTTTTTTTACTGCTGGCCTAGCTAAGCGGCCTTTCTGCAATCGTATACGATAAGTCACGTGACCATAATAATGAATAAAAATGGTCACGTTCTAATCTATTTTTTAGGGTTCCGTAGCCAAAATGGCAAAAACGGAACCCTTATAGATTCGTCATGTCCGTCTATCCGTCCGTCTGTCCGTCTGTCACAGCCAATTTACTCAAAAACTATAAATGCTACAGTAACGAAATGGTAAGGATATGTGTTGTATGAACCGCTACAGGATTATGATACTAAATTGTAAAAAAAAACATTGGGGTGGGGGCCCTCCATACATGTAACTGAGGGAAAGAAAACATTTTTTAGGTGTATATAAGCGTGTGGGGTACTAATAGAAAGGTCTTTGTAAATGATATGAAGGTTTGTAAATCTCATTTTAATTTAAGCAAATCGTTTTCGAGATATCAACTCTCAAAGTCTGAAAAATGTGTCCCCCCCTCTATTTTTTAAACTACTCGATATAAAATTCTAAAAAATATATATGTTATGCACATTAATAAACTCTATCAACGATTTTTGGTTTGATTGAATTATCTCCTATAGTTTTTGAGGTAGGATGATTTAACTGTATTTTTTTAATAATACATTGATAATGGTACGGAACCCTTCGCGCGCGAGTCCGACTCGCACTTGGCCGGTTTTTTTTACTGCTGGCCTAGCTAAGCTTCCTTTCTGCAATCGTACCTATACGATAAGTCACGTGACCATAATAACGTATAGAAATGGTCACGTGACTTTATCGTTCGAATCTATTTTTTTAAATTTATTGCTTATCACTTATAGTATACGATTGGAGAACGGCATGTTGGCTAGGCCTGCTGGTATATTTAAGTTTATTCCAAATTATTTAACCTCCTCCGATGAAAATAAATAGGTACCTAGTAAATTTTTTGACGAGTCCTTTTAATAGGCCTCTGGGCGGCAGGAGCTTAATATTTATTTATAACTAGCAATAACATTATTAATTCCAGCAATGGGTCTAATGGAGAAAGTATCAAGCTGGCTCGGCAATCGGCCTCGCGTGTCAGCACCGGTTCTCGTATTGGGACTGGACCGTGCCGGCAAGACTTCGCTCCTGAAGGCTCTCCGCCCCCCGGACCCTGCCGCTACCTCACCCCCGCCCGCACCCGCAGCCGGGCTTACACCGCAGATTGAGCACTTTCAAAGTAAGGAATGACTCTCGGTTACTTTCTACTTTCTTTGGGAGCAATCCCGAGCACCAACGGTCCTCAAGTGGGCTGAAAAGACTTCGACCCTAAAGTCTCTGCGCCCCCCGGACCCGGCCGCTACCTCATCCCCGCGAGCACCCGCAGCTGGGTGCTTAGTCAAGTCGCCAATCGCTAACGCTTAATCGTCAATCGTAAACGAAAGGCAGCTAACTGTCTTTGTCGCACTAATATGAAAGAGTGACAGAGAGGGAAAACTTCGATACGCTACTAAGCGTTAGCGATTGGCAACTTTGCTAAGCATCCTGAATCCTGATCTTACACCGCAGGTTGAGCAGTTTCAAAATAAGGAATGCCGTGTCAAGGCAGTACGAATACATTTGTCCAACTCTTCCCGAAATAGTCGGCTTAGGCAAGTGTCACTGACAGGATCATGAATCATAGTAGGCATACTACTGCGATCGCCAACCCGCTTGCCCAGGGTGGCGATTATGGGCATTTACCTCTTAATGCATCCATAGGCTGGAAGTAAAGTAAGAAATTACATTCGGTTATTTTCGACTTTCATCGGGAGAATCCCGAGCACCAGTAGCCTAGATGCTAGTCGGAAGCATCCTTCTAGAAAATTTATTACTTTTCGATGATCGCATGCGTTTATCGAACGGCCTGGCTCTGGCTAGGGTCCCTGGGATTCAACTGCACTGGTAAGAAGGTGCTTGCTGAAGGACTTTGCTGAAGGAGTTGCGTCTCTTACTTTGTCAGCGCTTGCTCCAACTTACACCTCAGAGTACTTTCAAAGTATGATACGACTGGACTGAATATCTGTCCGATAGATACTTAGTAGATTTTCAACCTTTTTTCTATGCTGTTAACGGTTCGCTCTTAAAGGCGCTACGCCCTATAGATCCTGCAACTACCTCAATCTCGCCCCTTCCTGACCTTAAGCTTGGAAGGATGGCTGACTCTGATCTTCTCATACTCAGAGGGTAAGCGCCACAGATAGAGCACTTTCAGACTATGTTTCATCTAAATATTGATCTTGGGGAAGTAAAAAACGATGTTAAAGCCTAACAACTTTCTATTTGACCCTGACACAGTATCGCTACAAACAGTTTACCTATGGCAATAATGTGATGTCAGGTCAGTAACCAATTGCAAAACATTTTCCAATGGAATACTATTCAATCCATCGTCCTTTCTTTGGTTTAAAGATTTTATTGTATTTAAGACGATTTTTCTTGCTTCTATTGGTATCTTTTTCGGCATTTTTATGATGAAATCGTTTAAGTCGCGATATATTTTATTTTTGTTTACATCGGTGACATTCGATGACATTCAACGCCTGGCCTACTACCGCGAAAATCGAAATTCGTAAATTTCGAGGATGTTTCTCTGTCACTCAAACGAAGGCGTCATTAGAGTGAGAGAGACAAATCCTCGAAATTTACGAATTTAGATTTTTGCGGTAGGGCCGCTGATGTCAAACAGTAATCATTGCCAGTAAAATAAATTAGTGTCACTGAAAATCCGCCACATGGCGAGGGTCAAATAGTAAGTTGTTAGGCTTTAATTAACCAGGATATTAAATAAATAAATTCAAGGTCAATGCGGGTGCGTCTACCAGGAAAGTCCGTCTACCAACTGATTTCCGACCCTAATTGAACAGTATAAGACACATATGACAGACTTAAAATATGCCGGACTTAACCGCACTGACCTCACTTAAGACTGTATAATTGTCAGTGTTGTATTTGCAGGTGGAGGCGTGTCTTTCAGTGCCTGGGACGTGTCGGGTGCGGCGCGGGCGCGTGCGCTGTGGGAGCGTCACTACAGACGTGCGCAAGCGCTGATCTTTGTCGTTGATGCCGCGGACCATCTGAGACTTGGTTGGTATCGTTGAAAGATATCACAGCAACGTGCTGGCCAAGAAGTCAATCGCTAACGCGGTGCCTCGAACGATATGCTACCGTCTTTGTCGCACTAATACAAAATAATGACGGAGTAAGAAAACTATGTTACGTTACTGAGTGCTAGTGATTGACAACTTGGGTATGTACTCTTGTTACTCGTTACATAGTAGGAGCTCGAGGCTCGAAAAAAGTTTCAGCTCATTCAATCCTGACACATCTTGTCGTTGTTTTCTAGCATGTACGCATTTGGACAAGTTTTGTATTAATCAAAAGTTGTCTTGACAAATTTAGCGTAGGATGTCCTCAGAGAAGGATGATTGAGTGATGGTTTGCTCAAGATGGCTGACAGGAGCTGGATGCGAAAATCGATCACAGTGGCGTGATATTGATGAGGCCTATGTCCAGCGAGTGGAACATCGATTTTGATTTGAAATTCGATTTTCAAAACGGCACAATTTATAAACATCAATTAAGTCTAACTAACCTAGCATTTTATGTACATAGATTAAATCTAACTAAGATATATTATAGACCTAAGATTGCCCTTTGTGGCATTGTACCGAGGATGCTGGCGGCATTTCCTCGCTGTTCGCAATACTAATGCGTTGTGCGAGGAAGTCGCCAGCTCTTCGGTCTTTAGTTACGTCAACGAGACGTTTCGCGATTTCAGGAAACAATTTGCGTGCGCTAGGACCCCATGAACCTAAAGTTTCTACGTCAAACGGTACGAAATCGTACTATTTACCGAGACCCTTATATTTATTTTATTACGTTTTAAAAATTCGCCATTTTCAGCCGCAGTGGCTGCCTTAACCGTAGTTCGTTGAAGATGGGACGTTGCCAGGGTGTCTACGCAAGTAGCAAAGTAGCATCCCACACCAACATCCGTCTTGATTGTACTTTTTTGTAGTTATCCAGCAACCCAGCTCAAATGTTAGTAAACTTGGTCCTTTTTTATAAATAAATATTAAAAGTAAAAATACCGAGTTAATCAAAATCCGAAATGGTATTTGAACTCAAGTTCTAGCTTTTGCCTGCTGTTTGCCTTTACCAAATGTCTAAACTACTAGGACACTTGGTCCTTTTTCTTTGGTATAATTATGAGATCTTCATTTAGAGTATACACATTTCGTTATCTACTAACCACACTTCTCTTCATCAATTTACCCATCTTTTTCCAGTGGTAGCCCGTGAAGAGCTAGAGCTCGTCCTGGCCCACCCAGACATGAGCGGCCGCCGCATACCACTCCTTGTGCTGGCGAACAAGTCCGACGCACCAGGCGCCCTCCCGCCGGACCGGCTCGCGGCCGCGCTGTGTCTCGAGCGCGTGCGGGACCGGCCCTGGCACGTGTGCGCTACTAGCGCGCGAGATGGCGCCACGCTGCGGGACGCGGTGGCGTGGCTGGCTAGACAGGTTAACTAGACAGACGGATGGACGGACAAATTATGAGAGAAGAAGAAGAATGAATTAGAGAGTGCGAATTCTCCTACATAAGATAAGGAAAAGACAGTGCGGAATGATAGAGATAAATAAAAAGTAGGTGTAGGAGGGATGCGGTAGCGTGGCTGGCTAGACAGGTTGGAGGGATAGACGGACAAATAGACAGGAGGAAAAAAAAATTGGATAAACAATATAAACATACATTCGTAGAGGTTGCGAGATTACTTTACAGTTATAGATATTTAAGTACAAGCAAGCAGACAGATAGAAACTTCAGATAAAACAAATAATTGTTGAAGAACAGACAGAGACTGATTAGAGAAACAGTTGCAATACATACTTTAATGACCGATCGGATGAATGGATAAAAAGGCGAATTAATAGGTAAGAAATAAGTAACAGAAGCGAATGTGAACGGACGGATGGACAAGCGGGTATATAAAGGGAGACACCAACATACATTCATTCAAGCAAATTTGACAAACACAAGTAATATAATCAATGTAACAAACAAAGAGTATAGGAGCTAAATGAGAATAAAATTATAAATAAACTAAAACCAAATAAAACTATCAAAATACACTTTTATACATACCTATACAAATACCTATAAAAATAAAACCCCCTTCAATAAGTCCGCCTGCGGCATTGAATCCATTATGCTGGTAGCATTCCCTCTCTGTATCGCCAAGGCGATACGTTGAGAGAAATACACGCCAGCACGTTTCTCTCCCGCCAAGTAATATTAGTGTTTATCATCACCATCATGTCTTATACTATAAGAAATAAAGTTGGTCCCTTTCTACCCACTCGGCTATGCTGGCGAACAAGTCCGACGCACCAGGCGCCCTCCCGCCGGACCGGCTCGCGGCCGCGCTGTGTCTCGAGCGCGTGCGGGACCGGCCCTGGCACGTGTGCGCTACTAGCGCGCGAGATGGCGCCACGCTGCGGGACGCAGTGGCGTGGCTGGCTAGACAGGTTAACTAGACAGACGGATGGACGGACAAATTGATGGACATGTATAGATATTGATAGAGGTCGCGAATTCTCCTACATAAAATAAGGAAAAGACAGAGATACATGATAGAGATAAACGAAAATGAAGTACTTAGGTGTAGAAAATATAGATAAACAATATAAACAAAAACATACACTCGTAGAGGTTGCGGGATTACTTTACAGTTATAGATATTTAAGTATGTACAGGCAAGCAGACAGATAGAAACTTCAGATAAAACAAATAATAGTTGAAGAATATCAGTGACGGAGACTGGTTAGAGAAACAGTTGCAATACATACTTTAACCTTTTACCTACGGGTGTCAGCCAGAGTTGCCACCACTGTCAAATTAAAGTCATACTTATGTAATGGTGTCAAGTCAAACAATTTTATAGCAAATATTATGGTCCCATAGGTAAAGGGTTAATGTTAATGACCGATCGGATGAATGGATAAAAAGGCGAATTAATAGGTAAGAAATAAGTAACAGAAGCGAATGCGAACGGACGGATGGACAAGCGGGTATATAAAGGGAGAGACCAACATACATTGATTCAAGCAAATTTGACAAACACAAGTAATATTAGTGTTTATCATCACCATCATGTCTTATACTATAAGATATAAAGTTGGTCCCTTTCTACCCGCTCGGCTATGCTGGCGAACAAGTCCGACGCACCAGGCGCCTCCCGCCGGACCGGCTCGCGGCCGCGCTGTGTCTCGAGCGCGTGCGGGACCGGCCCTGGCACGTGTGCGCTACTAGCGCGCGAGATGGCGCCACGCTGCGGGACGCGGTGGCGTGGCTGGCTAGACAGGTTAAGTAGACAGACGGATGGACGGACAAATTATGAAAGAAGAAGAAGAATGAATTAGAGAGTGCGAATTCTCCTACATAAGATAAGGAAAAGACAGTGCGGAATGATAGAGATAAATAAAAAGTAGGTGTAGGAGGGATGCGGTGGCGTGGCTGGCTAGACAGGTTGGAGGGATAGACGGACAAATAGACAGGAGGAAGAAAATATAGATAAACAATATAATAGTACATTGTGCATCAAGGGAGGTAAGTACGGAATTACTAACGAGAGTGTTAGAAGCTCGACGCCGTTAGGCGGAGGGCTTTTATAAGTCGAGTTAGTATTCCGCTTACCTACCGTGATGCATACAATGTTTTTCATCGCACTTGCCGACAAAAAAATAAGTTGTAAGACATAATATTATTAAATGACGAACTGACATTCATATTACTCCCTAGGGAATATCACTTTTCTATTACTCCCGCTACGCGCGCAAGCAATGGCGCGCTTAGACAGCAAGTGTGATGAAAACATACATTCGTAGAGGTTGCAGGATTATTTTACAGTTATAGATATTTAAGTACAGGCAGGCAGACAGATAGAAACTTCAGATAAAACAAATAATAGTTGAAGAATGTCAGTGACAGACTGGTTAGAGAAACAGTTGTAATACATACTTCAATGACTGATCGGATGAATGGATAAAAATGGCGAATTAATAGGTAAGAAATAAGTAACAGAAGCGAATGTGAACGGACGAATGGACAAGCGGGTATATACAGGGAGACACCAACATACATAGATTCAAGCAAATTTGACAAACACAAGTAATATTAGTGTTTATCATCACCATCATGTCTTAGCTATAAGAAATAAAGTTGATCACTTTCTACCCGCTCGGCTATGCTGGCGAACAAGTCCGACGCACCAGGCGCCCTCCCGCCGGACCGGCTCGCGGCCGCGCTGTGTCTCGAGCGCGTGCGGGACCGGCCCTGGCACGTGTGCGCTACTAGCGCGCGAGATGGCGCCACGCTGCGGGACGCGGTGGCGTGGCTGGCTAGACAGGTTAACTAGACAGACGGATGGACGGACAAATTGATGGACATGTACAGATATTGATAGAGGTCGCGAATTCTCCTACATAAAGTAAGGAAAAGACAGAGATACATGATAGAGATAAACGAAAATGAAAGTGTAGAAAATATAGATAAACAATATAAACAAAAACATACATTCGTAGAGGTTGCGGGATTATTTTACAGTTATAGATATTTAAGTACAGGCAAGCAGACAGACAGAAACTTCAGATAAAACAAATAATAGTTGAAGAACAGACAGAGACTGATTAGAGAAACAGTTGCAATACATACTTAAATGACCGATCGGATGAATGGATAAAAAGGCGAATTAATAGGTAAGAAATAAGTAACAGAAGCGAATGTGGACCGACGGATAGACAAGCGGGTATACAAAGGGAGACACCAACATACATTGATTCAAGCAAATTTGACAAACACAAGTAATATTAGTGTTTATCATCACCATCATGTCTTATACTATAAGAAATAAAGTTGGTCCCTTTCTACCCGCTCGGCTATGCTGGCGAACAAGTCCGACGCACCAGGCGCCCTCCCGCCGGACCGGCTCGCGGCGCGCTGTGTCTCGAGCGCGTGCGGGACCGGCCCTGGCACGTGTGCGCTACTAGCGCGCGAGATGGCGCCACGCTGCGGGACGCGGTGGCGTGGCTGGCTAGACAGGTTAACTAGACAGACGGATGGACGGACATATTGATGGACATGTACAGATATTGATAGAGGTCGCGAATTCTCCTACATAAAATAAGGAAAAGACAGAGATACATGATAGAGATAAACGGAAATGAAGTAGGTGTAGAAAATATAGATAAACAATATAAACAAAAACATACATTCGTAGAGGTTGTGGGATGGCAAGTAGACAGATAGAAACTTCAGATAAAACAAATAATAGTTGAAGAATATCAGTGACAGAGACTGATTAGAGAAACAGTTGCAGTACATACTTTAATGACCGATCGGATGAATGGATAAAAAGGCAAATTAATAAGTAAGAAATAAGTAACAGAAGCGAATGTGAACGGACGGATGGACAAGCGGGTATATAAAAGGAGACACCAACAGACATTGATTCAAGCAAATTTAACAAACACAAGTAATATAATCAATGTAACAAACAAAGAGTATAGGACCTAAATGAGAATAAAATTATAAATAAACTAAAACTAAATAAAACTATCAAAATACACATTTAAACACATACAAATACCTATAAAAATAAAACCCCCTCCAATAAGTCCGCCAGCGGCATTGAACCCATTATGCTGGTATATAAAGGGAGACACCAACATACATTGATTCAAGCAAATTTGACAAACACAAGTAATATTAGTGTTAATCGTCACCATCATGTCTTATATATACTAAGAAACTAAGAAATAAAGTTTGTCACTTTCTACCCGCTCGGCTATGCTGGCGAACTAGTCCGACGCACCAGGCGCCCTCCCGCCGGACCGGCTCGCGGCCGCGCTGTGTCTCGAGCGCGTGCGGGACCGGCCCTGGCACGTGTGCGCTACTAGCGCGCGAGATGGCGCCACGCTGCGGGACGCGGTGGCGTGGCTGGCTAGACAGGTTAAGTAGACAGACGGATGGACGGACAAATTATGAGAGAAGAAGAAGAATGAATTAGAGGTGCGAATTCTCCTACATAAGATAAGAAAAAGACAGTGGGGAATGATAGAGATAAATAAAAAGTAGGTGTAGGAGGGATGCGGTGGCGTGGCTGGCTAGACAGGTTGGAGGGATAGACGGACAATTAGACAGGAGGAAGAAAATATAGATAAACAATATAAACAAAAACATACATTCGTAGAGGTTTCGGGATTATTTTACACTTATAGATATTTAAGTACAGGCAGGCAGACAGATAGAAATTTCAGATAAAACAAAATAATAGTTGAAGAATATCAGTGAAAGAGACTGGTTAGAGAAACAGTTGCAATACATATTTTAATGACCGATCGGATGAATGGATAAGAAGGCGAATTAATAGGTAAGAAGTAAGTCATCATCATCATCAGCCTATGATAGTCCACTGCTGGACGTAGGCCTCTCCTATTAACTATGCGTGTAAACGCATTAGGAGATAAATGCCCATAATCGCCACGCTGGGCAAGCGAATTGGCGATCGCAGTAATGTGTCCACTATGATGACGCTGCTGCCCATCATCAATCTTGTAGAATGGTCAGTGACACTTCAATCCCTTAGTCGACTCTTACGACACCCGCACGAGGAGTTGAAGAAATAAGTAACAGAAGCGAATGTGAACGGACGGATGGACAAACGGGTATATAAAGGGAGACACCAACATGCATTGATTCAAGCAAATTTGACAAACACAAGTAATATTAGTGTTTATCATCACCATCATGTCTTATACTATAAGAAATAAAGTTGGTCACGTTCTACGCGCTCGGCTATGCTGGCGAACAAGTCCGACGCACCAGGCGCCTCCCGCCGGACCGGCTCGCGGCCGCGCTGTGTCTCGAGCGCGTGCGGGACCGGCCCTGGCACGTGTGCGCTACTAGCGCGCGAGATGGCGCCACGCTGCGGGACGCGGTGGCGTGGCTGGCTAGACAGGTTGAGTAGACAGACGGATGGACGGACAAATTATGAGAGAAGAAGAAGAATGAATTCTCCTACATAAGATAAGGAAAAGACAGTGCGAAATGATAGAGATAAACAGAAATCAAGTAGGTGTAGGAAGGATGCGGTGACGTGGCTTAGACAGGTTAGGTAGACGGACAAATAAATGGACGGACGAACTAATGGACGGGTGGAAGGACAAATACTGTGACATGGAAAGGACAGACGAAAAGAAGTAGACATAACTATACAGGGTGGAAAGAGATAACATTCCTTTCCGCTACCGACCGAGTCTACCAACGATTACGATGAACTTTCAGTATGGGACCAACATCGAAAGCGTACATGGAAAATTGACTTTTCCATACTCACATCATCAGCCTATGAAAGTCCACTGCTGGACGAAGGCCTCTCCTATAAAATTATGCGTATAGACGCATTAAGAGGTAAATGCCCATAATCGCCACGCTAGGCAAGCGGATTGGCGATCGCAGTAATGTGTCTACTATGATAACGCTGCTGCCCATCATCAATCTTTTATAAAATAATGGTCAGTGAAACTTCAATCCCTTAGTCGACTCTTACGACACCCGCAGGAGGAGTTGAAGAAATAAGTAACAGAAGCGAATGTGAACGGACGGATGGACAAACGGGTATATAAAGGGAGACACCAACATGCATTGATTCAAGCAAATTTGACAAACACAAGTAATATTAGTGTTTATCATCACCATCATGTCTTATACTATAAGAAATAAAGTTGGTCACGTTCTACGCGCTCGGCTATGCTGGCGAACAAGTCCGACGCACCAGGCGCCCTCCCGCCGGACCGGCTCGCGGCCGCGCTGTGTCTCGAGCGCGTGCGGGACCGGCCCTGGCACGTGTGCGCTACTAGCGCGCGAGATGGCGCCACGCTGCGGGACGCGGTGGCGTGGCTGGCTAGACAGGTTAAGTAGACAGACGGATGGACGGACATATTGATGGACATGTACAGATATTGATAGAGGTCACGAATTCTCCTACATAAAATAAGGAAAAGACAGAGATACATGACAGAGATAAACGAAAATTAAGTAGGTGTAGAAAATATAGATAAACAATATAAACAAAAACATACATTCGTAAAGGTTGCGGGATTATTTTAGAGTTATAGATGTTTAAGTACAGGCAAGCAGAGAGATAGAAACTTCAGATAAAACAAATAATAGTTGAAGAATATCAGTGACAGAGACTGGTTAGAGAAACAGTTGCAATACATACTTTAACCTTTTACCTACGGGTGTCAGCCAGAGTTGCCACCACTGTCAAATTAAGTCATACTTATGTAATGGTGTCAAGTCAAACAATTTTATAGCAAATATTATGGTCCCATAGGTAAAGGGTTAATGTTAATGACCGATCGGATGAATTGATAAAAAGGCGAATTAATAGGTAAGAAATAAGTAACAGAAGCGAATGTGGACCGACGGATAGACAAGCGGGTATACAAAGGGAGACACCAACATACATAGATTCAAGCAAATTTGACAAACACAAGTAATATTAGTGTTTATCATCACCACCATGTCTTATACTATAAAAAATAAAGTTGGTCCCTTTCTACCCGCTCGGCTATGCTGGCGAACAAGTCCGACGCACCAGGCGCCCTCCCGCCGGACCGGCTCGCGGCCGCGCTGTGTCTCGAGCGCGTGCGGGACCGGCCCTGGCACGTGTGCGCTACTAGCGCGCGAGATGGCGCCACGCTGCGGGACGCGGTGGCGTGGCTGGCTAGACAGGTTAACTAGACAGACGGATGGACGGACAAATTATGAGAGAAGAAGAAGAATGAATTAGAGAGTGCGAATTCTCCTACATAAGATAAGGAAAAGACAGTGCGGAATGATAGAGATAAATAAAAAGTAGGTGTAGGAGGGATGCGGTGGCGTGGCTGGCTAGACAGGTTGGAGGGATAGACGGATAAATAGATAGGAGGAAGAAAATATAGATAAACAATATAAACAAACACATTCGTAGAGGTTGCGGGATTATTTTACAGTTATAGATATTTAAGTACACAGATAGTACATATTTAAGATAAAACAAACAATAGTTGAAGAATATCACTGACAGAGACTGGTTAGAGAAACAGTTGCATACTACGGGACACGCATTGCCTAGTGTAGGAATCATGTCAACCAATGGTAAGGCATATTGTGTTACTTTCAAATTCAAAATTACACTGTATATTTATAGTAGGTACTGCTATGTATAGAAATAGGTTATCGTGAATTTGTAAAGTTAAATAAAATATGTTTTATGTTATGTTTTTGTTATGTTTATGTTTATACTTAAATGACCGATCGGATGAATGGATAAAAAGGCGAATTAATAGGTAAGAAATAAGTAACAGAAGCGAATGTGAACAGACGGGTGGACAAGCGGGTATAAAGGGAGACCATTTTATTTATCATCACCATCATGTCTTATTACTATAAGAAATAAAGTTGGTCCCTTTCTACCCGCTCGGCTATGCTGGCGAACAAGTCCGACGCACCAGGCGCCCTCCCGCCGGACCGGCTCGCGGCCGCGCTGTGTCTCGAGCGCGTGCGGGACCGGCCCTGGCACGTGTGCGCTACTAGCGCGCGAGATGGCGCCACGCTGCGGGACGCGGTGGCGTGGCTGGCTAGACAGGTTAAGTAGACAGACGGGCCGGACAAATTATGGTGTGCGCTACTAGCGCGCGAGATGGCGCCACGCTGCGGGACGCAGTGGCGTGGCTGGCTAGACAGGTTAAGTAGACAGACGGATGGACGGACATATTGATGGACATGTACAGATATTGATAGAGGTAGCGAATTCTCCTACATAAAATAAGGAAAAGACAGAGATACATGATAGAGATAAACGAAAATGAAGTAGGTGTAGAAAATATAAATAAACAATATAAACAAAAACATACATTCGTAGAGGTTGCGGGATTATTTTACAGTTATAGATATTTAAGTACAGGCAAGCAGACTGATAAAAACTTCAGATAAAACAAATAACAGTTGAAGAACAGACAGAGACTGATTAGAGAAACAGTTGCAATTCATACTTAAATGACCGATCGGATGAATGGATAAGAAGGCGAATTAATAGTTAAGAAATAAGTAACAGAAGCGAATGTTAACGGACGGATGGACAAGCGGGTATATAAAAGGAGACACCAACATTCATTGATTCAAGCAAATTTGACAAACACAAGTAATATTAGTGTTTATCATCACCATCATGTCTTATACTATAAGAAATAAAGTTGGTCACTTTCTACCCGCTCGGCTATGCTGGCGAACAAGTCCGACGCACCAGGCGCCCTCCCGCCGGACCGGCTCGCGGCCGCGCTGTGTCTCGAGCGCGTGCGGGACCGGCCCTGGCACGTGTGCGCTACTAGCGCGCGAGATGGCGCCACGCTGCGGGACGCGGTGGCGTGGCTGGCTAGACAGGTTAAGTAGACAGACGGATGGACGGACGAATTATGAGAGAAGAAGAAGAATGAATTAGAGAGTGCGAATTCTCCTACATAAGATAAGGAAAAGATAGTGCGGAATGTTAGAGATAAATAAAAAGTAGGTGTAGGAGGGATGCGGTGGCGTGGCTGGCTAGACAGGTTGGAGGGATAGACGGACAAATAGACAGGAGGAAGAAAATATAGATAAACAATATAAGCAAAAACATACATTCGTAGAGGTTGCGGGATTACTTTACAGTTATACAGGGCTACTTTTTCACCGGTACAATAAATTTTCCCACATATTTGGTATCGATAATAGATTACATTTATCAAATAAAATTGTCATTTTTTTTTTCATTTATTATTAATTTATCTTTCATGCAAATGCAAAATAATGGGCCTACTAATGATAAGACGTCAACGGGGTGCGGGACGCAGAGGGCGGTGGAAAGGGGTGAGCGACCTGCGCACGAGTTGGCAACATAGCAGTTACCTCAATCTCGGTGACTAGGTCAGGGACGGTCAGTGTCACGGTTGACGTAGGTATGTGCGCACGCGCCGCATCGTACTACCTTCAGTCGGAAATTGCTCGTACGAAATGGTTCGTAGTTATTTTCTCATTGGGGAAAATGCAGTGGCAGCCCAGCGGCTATACGCTGAAGAAAGTGTGCCCCGCCTGGAAAATGCCAGTGTTATAGCTATGGCCAGCCAGGTCAACAGATTTGACCCCATGTGACTGTTTTTGTGGGATGAGGGAACAAGTCCGACGCACCAGGCGCCCTCCCGCCGGACCGGCTCGCGGCCGCGCTGTGTCTCGAGCGCGTGCGGGACCGGCCCTGGCACGTGTGCGCTACTAGCGCGCGAGATGGCGCCACGCTGCGGGACGCGGTGGCGTGGCTGGCTAGACAGGTTAAGTAGACAGACGGATGGACGGACAAATTATGAGAGAAGAAGAAGAATGAATTAGAGAGTGCGAATTCTCCTACATAAGATAAGGAAAAGACAGTGCGGAATGATAGAGATAAATAAAAAGTAGGTGTAGGAGGGATGCGGTGGCGTGGCTGGCTAGACAGGTTGGAGGGATAGACAGACAAATAGACAGGAGGAAGAAAATATAGATAAACAATATAAATAAAAACATACATTCGTAACGTTGCGGGATTATTTTACAGTTATAGATATTTAAGTACAGGCAAGCAGACAGAAACTTCAGATAAGACAACTAATAGTTGAAGAACAGACAGAGACTGATTAGAGAAACAGTTGCAATACATACTGTAATGACCGATCGGATGAATGGATAAGAAGGCGAATTAATAGGTAAGAAATAAGTAATAGAAGCGAATGTGAACGGATGGATGGACAAGCGGATATATAAAGGGAGACACCAACATACATTGATTCAAGCAAATTTGACAAATACAAGTAAAATAATCAATGTAACAAAAAAGAGTATAGGAGCTAAATGAGAATAAAATTATAAATAAACTAAAACGAAATTAAACTGTCAAAATACACATTTATATACAAATACCTATAAAAAAGGAAACCTCCTCCAATAAGTCTGACTGCGGCATTGAACCCATTATGCTGGTGGCATTCCCTCTCTGTATCGCCAAGGCGATACGTTGGGAGAAATACACGCCAGCACGTTTCTCTCCCGCCAAGTAATATTAGTGTTTATCATCACCATCATGTCTTATACTATAAGAAATAAAGTTGGTCTCTTTCTACCCGCTCGGCTATGCTGGCGAACAAGTCCGACGCACCAGGCGCCCTCCCGCCGGACCGGCTCGCGGCCGCGCTGTGTCTCGAGCGCGTGCGGGACCGGCCCTGGCACGTGTGCGCTACTAGCGCGCGAGATGGCGCCACGCTGCGGGACGCGGTGGCGTGGCTGGCTAGACAGGTTAAGTAGACAGACGGATGGACGGACAAATTATGAGAGAAGAAGAAGAATGAATTAGAGAGTGCGAATTCTCCTACATAAGATAAGGAAAAGACAGTGCGGAATAAAAGAGATAAATAAAAATGAAGTAGGTGTAGGAGGGATGCGATAGCGTGGCTGGCTAGACAGGTTGGAGGAATAGACGGACAAATAGACAGGAGGAAGAAAATATAGATAAACAATATAAATAAAAACATACATTCGTAGAGGTTGCGAGATTATTTTACAGTTATAGATATTTAAGTACAGGCAAGCAGACAGATATAAACTTGAGATAAAACAAATAATAGTTGAAGAACAGACAGAGACTGATTAGAGAAACAGTTGCAATACATACTTTAATGACCGATCGGATGAATGGATAAATAGGCGAATTAATAGGTAAGAAATATGTAACAGAAGCGAATGTGAACGGACGGATGGACAAGCGGGTATATAAAGGGAAACACCAACATACATTGATTCAAGCAAATTTGACAAACGCAAGTAATATTAGTGTTTATCATCACCATCATGTCTTATACTATAAGAAATAATGGTCACTTTCTACCCGCTCGGCTATGCTGGCGAACAAGTCCGACGCACCAGGCGCCCTCCCGCCGGACCGGCTTGCGGCCGCGCTGTGTCTCGAGCGCGTGCGGGACCGGCCCTGGCACGTGTGCGCTACTAGCGCGCGAGATGGCGCCACGCTGCGGGACGCGGTGGCGTGGCTGGCTAGACAGGTTAACTAGACAGACGGATGGACGGACATTTTATGAGAGAAGAAGAAGAATGAATTAGAGAGTGCGAATTCTCCTACATAAGATAAGGAAAAGACAGTGCGGAATAAAAGAGATAAATAAAAATGAAGTAGGTGTAGGAGGGATGCGGTAGCGTGGCTGGCTAGACAGGTTGGAGGGATAGACGGACAAATAGACAGAAGGAAGAAAATATAGATAAACAATATAAACAAAAACATACATTCGTAGAGGTTGCGGGATTACTTTACAGTTATAGATATTTAAGTACAGGCAAGCAGACAGATAGAAACTTAAGATAAAACATATAATAGTTGAAGAATATCAGTGACAGAGACTGGTTAGAGAAACAGTTACAATACTCGTACATACTTTAATGACCGATCGGGTGAATGGTAAAAAGGCGAATGAATAGGTAAGAAATAAGTAACAGAAGCGAATGTGAACGGACGGATGGACAAGCGGGTATATAGAGGGAGACACCAACATACATAGATTCAAGCAAATTTGACAAACACAAGTTCGCACAGGCACACAGGCAGGGCACAGGGATAAGTACGCCTTTGTACCTGTTTGAATTGTTGTGTACAATAAAGAATTTACATACATACATACAAGTAATATTAGTGTTTATCATCACCTTCAATACCATCATGTCTTATATATACTAAGAAACTAAGAAATAAAGTTGGTCACTTTCTACCCGCTCGGCTATGCTGGCGAACAAGTCCGACGCACCAGGCGCCCTCCCGCCGGACCGGCTCGCGGCCGCGCTGTGTCTCGAGCGCGTGCGGGACCGGCCCTGGCACGTGTGCGCTACTAGCGCGCGAGATGGCGCCACGCTGCGGGACGCGGTGGCGTGGCTGGCTAGACAGGTTAAGTAGACAGACGGATGGACGGACAAATTATGAAAGAAGAAGAAGAATGAATTAGAGAGTGCGAATTCTCCTACATAAGATAAGGAAAAGACAGTGCGGAATGATAGAGATAAATAAAAAGTAGGTGTAGAAGGGATGCGGTGGCGTGGCTGGCTAGACAGGTTGGAGGGATAGGCGGACAAATAGACAGGAGGAAGAAAATATAGATAAACAATATAAACAAAAACATACATTCGTAGAGGTTGCGGGATTACTTTACAGTTATTGATAATTAAGGACAGGCAAGCAGACAGACAGAAACTTCAGATAAAACAAATAATAGTTGAAGAACAGACAGAGACTGATTAGAGAAACAGTTGCAATACATACTTTAATGACCGATCGGGTGAATGGATAAAAAGGCGAATTAATAGGTAAGAAATAAGTAACAGAAGCGAATGTGAACGGACGGATGGACCATCGGGTATATAAAGGGAAACACCAACATACATTGATTCAAGTAAATTTGACAAACACAAGTAATATTAGTGATTATCATCACCATCATGTCTTATACTATAAGAAATAAAGTTGGTCACTTTCTACCCGCTCGGCTATGCTGGCGAACAAGTCCGACGCACCAGGCGCCCTCCCGCCGGACCGGCTCGCGGCCGCGCTGTGTCTCGAGCGCGTGCGGGACCGGCCCTGGCACGTGTGCGCTACTAGCGCGCGAGATGGCGCCACGCTGCGGGACGCGGTGGCGTGGCTGGCTAGACAGGTTAACTAGATAGACGGATGGACGGACGAATTGATGGGGGCTGATAAAATGATAGATATCACAGATAGAGAAGAAAAAAGAGATAAAGGGAGAAATTAACATACTGTGACATAAGACATAAGACGAACGGAAAACAGTAGTGACACATTGAGAGATAAACAGATATTAATAAAGGTTGTGAATTCCTCTACATAAAATAAAGAAAAGACAGTGCGGAATGATAGAGATAAATAGAAATCAAGTAGGTGTAGGAGGGATGCAGTGACGTGGCTGGCTGTAGAGGTTGGGTAGACGGACAAATAAATGGACGGACGAACTAATGGACGGATGGAAGGACAAATACTGTGACATGGAAAGGACGGACGAAAAGAAGTAGACATTACTATATAGCGATACTAAGAGAGATCAACAGATATTAATAGACGTTGTGTTATTCCTTTAGATAAAAAAGATAAACAAAAAACGGATAGGTAGAGACAGACAGAGAAAAATTGGAGAAACGCAAGTAAAAGACAAGATCCTACTAAACGGGTTGCGTGGCCTGACATACAGAGAGATAAACAAACATTGATAGGTGGTGAGCAATTCTAGATGAAAGAAGATAAAAGAAGAAAATATAGTACGGACAAATAGAGACAGATAGAAAACAAGTAGATGCAGAGCAGTGATAAAGGATAGGACAGATGAATGGGAAGACAGAGAAATCTAGTTATATAGTGAATAAGATAGACTAATGATAACACTGCGATATACAAATGTAATGTGTAATGTATGTAATACGTACGAGTTGGTAGCGTATGTAATACAGAAATTTAAAAAATGTGTTTGGCACTATCAGTGTCGCGTTTTCATTCCTACTAAATTTTTTTCGCGATAACATTCTAGTAATGACCAACATTCAGATGAAACCTAGTATGTATGTGAATGTATTTATTCAACGGAGTGGGTAGGTACGCAAAATTGCTTATTATATATAGGTAGTACCCTAAGTGTTACTCGTACTACATATATTATCGTCCTACTACTGCAAACATTGATAGGTGGTGAGCAATTCTAGATGAAAGAAGATAAAAGAAGAAAATATAGTACGGACAAATAGAGACAGATAGAAAACAAGTAGATGCAGAGCAGTGATAAAGGATAGGACAGATGAATGGGAAGACAGAGAAATCTAGTTATGTAGTGAATAAGATAGACTAATGAGAACACTGCGATATACAAATGGATATTTTTATAATTATAGAGAACTATCGAGTAATAGAGGTTTTGAAAGAAAGAAATATAAGCAAAAATTAAATCGTGACACTTCTTGCCTGCACGGCTATTTGCCGACAAGTCCTTGCCGTGCAATACCTACTTTATTAATTATTTTACAGAATTCTGCTCTATTTTAGGTTCGGGAGCTGCACACGCCTGCGCGAGACAACTGAGTGACATCGTATCTGGCACATGATTTACGGTGGAACCACAAAATACATCTTATTGTCTTTTAATGATTTGTTAGTGTGATTTTTTAATGTATCGTTATGACCTTCAATCCGTACTGTTAGTTGGATGCTCTCATATAGATTTTCATATAATTTGCAAAATACGTTTTCTCAAACTTGCTACGGAATGTTGATGTTACTTACTTTAAATTAAACCCGGAAATACTATGTATCCGGTGGCATATGCAAAGATGATATGTAAACAGATTTCATGTATTTATTTCACACCTAGGACTGCAAACAAACTGTCTTTTGTTTTGAAACGTCAAATTGTGACACTATGTCTTGACATTCAGCCACAGAAAAAAAAAATAACCTAAGAACTAATGTCTATACCACCAGGTAAAAGGATACCTCAAACAGATTTAAAAAAAAAAGTTAGGCGCGAATGTTTTTTTTAAATGTATTACGATACTGTACTATTGGTTTATTTACAAATGAAATAGTATGGTTCGGCGAAATCAGTTCGTTTTATTTCATGGCAAGTTTGAGAAAAGTACTATACAAATCTCGGCGAGAAACAGGGTTACAGGCCGCGTATTCCTATCTGGCCTCAGTTCCTTCGGCCAGATATATCTACTTGGCCTGTAATCCTTCGTTTCCCGTCATCTATAGTAATGTACTATTTCATCACACTTTTCTAAGCGCGCTATTTCATGCGTGCAGGGAGTAAAAGAAAAGTGAAATTGCCGAGGGAATCAGGGAAACGTTAGTACCTACGTTATTAATTTTTCTCAAACTTGCTACGGAATGTTGATGTTTCTTACTTTAAATTAAACCCGGAAATACTATGTATCCGGTGGCATATGCTAAGGTGATATGTAAAGAGATTTCATGTATTTATTTCACACCTAGGACTGCAAACAAACTGTCTTTTGTTTTGAAACGTCAAATTGTGACACTATGTCTTGACATTCAGCCACAGAAAAAAAATAACCTAAGAACTAATGTCTATACCACCAGGTAAAAGGATACCTCAAACAGATTAAAAAAATACAGGCGCGATTGTTTTTTTAAATGTTGTACGATACTGTACGATTGGTTTATTTACAAATCAAATAGTATGATTCGGCGAAATCAGCTCGTTTTGTTTCATGGCAAGTTTGAGAAAAGCACTATACAAATCTCGGCGAGAAACAGGGTTACAGGCCGCGTATTCCTATCTGGCCTCAGTTCCTTCGGCCAGATATATCTACTTGACCTGTAACCATTCGTTTCCCGTCCTCTATAGTAATGTACTATTATTGTCTTAAACAATATTTTTTCACTCGCGGAGATGTAAATAATTTTATGTATTACGATCGGTAAACGCATATAGGTACTCAAGTCAGTAAAATGTGCTCCTGTAATGTTATGTACCATCATTTTTCTCTCTTTGGCATTCTAGTATTATTATATAACATTGTCCTTGTTGCACTTTGTTAAAAATAACATTCAATGTGGGAGCAGCATAACAGACTCTCGTTAGTAATACCGTAGTTTTTTCTCTAGATACACAATGTGTATTTACAACCGTGTATCTAAAATCTTGCACGTACGAATTGTAGTTTTTGTACAGATAGTTTTATTTCCTTAGTGTTAGTTTATTTTATTTTATTTTTCCTCGTATATTTACTTAAATAATACTATTATTATACGTACGAGTTGGTAGCGTATGTAATACAGAAATCTAAAAAATGTGTTTGGCACTATCAGTGTCGCGTTTTCATTCCTACTAAATTTTTTTCGCGATAACATTCTAGTAATGACCAACATTCAGATGAAACCTAGTATGTATGTGAATGTATTTATTCAACGGAGTGGGTAGGTACGCAAAATTGCTTATTATATATAGGTAGTACCCTAAGTGTTACTCGTACTACATATATTATCGTCCTACTACTGCAAATACTAGCACAAATGCTATCTGCAGGTTTTGACAGAATTAATTTAATTATCATGACAATTGAATTAATTATCCAGTAACATTATACGTTTGCGTAGGTAGCTGGTATTTACAATTAGGACGATGTTATTGAGCAACAAATTCTTTTGTCAGAAAATAAAAATGTTTGTAATTCTACAGGAACTGTGATAGTTTTTAATGTTAAATGTACTCACATCGTGCTATTATTTGTATATTTAATCATTCTAAAACTTAAGAGCCCGCAGCAAGCAATATTCAACTCCGCGTGGGGACCGCGATAACGGTCACTGGATATATATATTTTTTTATTATTTAACATAAGCTTACAAAATTTTGCAGTTGAAAGTAGCTCCACAAAACTATGAATAAGTTTTGACTGTGGAATCAAATCTCGCTATAAGTATATATATTTACACAGCGTTTACGATACTCGTAGTCGTAAACGTACATAGTTATATGTAATTCATTCTAATTAAGTAATAGTCTATAAGATGTCCAGGAGAGCTTATTTTTAAAAACAGACTTTTAGGTTCAACGACAATGTTTTGTTTTACCTAGTGTGAGATGGGCGCTTGAATTAAAGTGAGAACGGCCTGGGCCTTCCCTCCTTTACCGTTTCCTTACGTTAGAAAGATTGGCTGCAGATTCGCTTTAAAATTTGCAGTGTACTGATTTTCGTGGTTTCGTTCGTCACGCAAAAAATACTCGTTCTATTTTCTTTCTCATTACAGTTATAAACTCCGAAACCAATTTCTGCCCAAAATAAGTTTGCGTTATATCCTTGTATTTACAAAATGACATGAGAAATCATGACAATACGTGTGGTTTTAAAATAAGAACTGAATTATGTTTGTATCTTAGAGAATCGGTCTTGCTGCGGACTCTTAAAATATAATGTTTAAATTGATAATTAATACAGGGTGGAAAGGGACGACGTTCCTTCTCGCTACCGACCGAGTCTACCAACCATTACGATGAACTTTCACTATGGGACCAATATCGAAATATTAAAATAAAACATTAACCCCTCATACAAGTGAGTTAGAGTTCAATAGTATGGAAAAGTCAATTTTCCATGTACGCTTTCGATGTTGGTCCCATACTGAAAGTTCATCGTAATGGTTGGTAGACTCGGTCGGTAGCGGGAAGGAACGACGTTCAACCCTTCCACCCTGTATATTTAGTATGTAATTTAAATTTTGTGTAGGTACATGTTTTAAATGTTTTATTAAGTATCGTCTTAAATATGGATAATTTTATTGAAGTTTAATTAAAGTACATAAAAATATTTCGTTATTTTATTCCTTTGTCCCGTTATCTGACAGTCACAGCCTATATCAATCGACTGTTGGATAACGGCCTCTCTTTAGCCTATGCGTATGTAGGTATTAAGAAGTAAATGCCCATAATCGCCATGCAAGCGGGTTAGCGATCGCAGTATTGTGTCCACTATGATGATGCTACCTCCCATCATCAATTTTCTATAAATAAGTGGTCATCATCATCATCATCTCAGCCATAAGACGTCTACTGCTGAACATAGGCCTCCCCTCTGGACCTCCACATGTACCGGTTAGATGCGACCTGCATCCAGCGTGTCCCGGCGACCTTCATAAGGTCGTCTGTCCATCTTGTGGGTGGACGTCCTACGCTGCGTTTGCCTAGCCGTGGTCTCCACTCGAGCACTTTTCGACTGTGAAATAAATGGTCAGTGACACTTAACTGTTTATCTAATAACTACTTGTAATTTGATAAATGTAATTAAACGGATACACTCACGTGTATTTAGTCACTACGTGCGACACTTTGCCGAGAGCATGTGTCGAGTGCAGTGTAGGTCTCTTATGAAGCCAGCTAGCTATGCTATTCTCTTATTTACACATTCGACGCTGCGTTCGTCAATGAGCTCGACGTCGAAACAGCCTTATCTAAAATGCTAGCTGTTTGATTTGACATTAGGAATCGAGGCTGTGAGTGAGGTTGTGGGCGAGTTCGTCGCTGTTTTTCGTTAGAGAATACGAAGTTCGTACATTAAACGTCAAACTCTCGTCCAGTTCCAGCTCACGCCGCATTCGTCGCCGAGCACTAGTGTCGTTTAAAGTACATTAGGGAATACCATTTTTAGGCTCGACGCTGCCGCAGCGCTGACAGTAAGGCGGTTTCCTTAGTGAATAACACTGCTGAGCCTGTGCTATCGCGCGTGATATCGCACGTAGGTCTTCACACATTACAACAACTCAGCGGTGACTTGACTTTATGCCAAATATTGTAATTTTAGCCTGTATAATATATAAGGTCCTAATTTATTAGATGTAGATATTTTTACGGCTGATAGTATTCGGTCTCTGGAGTATATTAAACCATTATAGCTAACATAACATTATAGCTTTTACGATGTTTTTTTTGGAGTAAACGGAAAAACAAATTTGCTATGTAAAAACGCCCTGTTTATGTGATTATTAAATGAAAACTCATTGAACAGATTCTAGTACCTCTTTTACGTACCACTTAACTGGAACTGGCCACTTCACGTCCATAAATTCAATACTTTATTGTCAATGTCATGTTATTTTCCGTTGGATTGTGTCATTTGATGACATGACAGACAGTGTTATTGTGACATGTGATAATGCACATGATGATTTTTTTTAGACGAAATTATTATTATTTATTTTGTTAGGAAAATGAAATCAAAAAAATTACATGAAAAGATTTCTTAATTTATATTTAAAGTTAATTATTTTAATGTAAAGTATCATGTGTTAAAATATCTGCAACTAATAAATTAGGACCTTATATACTATGTTCTAGGTTTAATTTCAAATATTATATTGAAGTAGTGTACGACGAGTGGTCTATGTGTCGTACTCAATCCGTACTGACTGTCGTAGGCCTGGATGACGTTGAGGCTTGCATCCAGGTTTTTTGGGTCTTGCCCGTTAAAGGGTAAGGTACAGTTGAGGAGTGTCTTTTCAAAAGGGCTTATTTCCAGTTGTAACTTTTTTTGGGAAATTGAGAATAACATAAATCCACGGTTTTCATTTCGATATTCTGTCCGTGTTTTTGATATAGTACTTAAGTGAGTTGATATAAATGTTATGCCACTAAATATATTGCTTTATCAACTTCATTATTAAGTTAATATACCATACATTTTCAGAATTAAGCCCTTTTGATGCGAAACTTTTAGAATTAAGCCGTTTTGTTGTGGCCTTGTGAGCTTATCCAATAATACACAAGCTGTTTTTCAAGATTTTTTTACAAATCCTTCATTTCTACAAAAAGTACTTAATAATAAGTTATTATAATAAAATATACAATTCTAAAAGCTCGTATCATTTTCTTAGTATAAGGGAGAAATAGGCCCTTTTGATACGGACGAAATCGTATAAGATAATAATTTCGTAAAATTTTGTTGTTTTATTTTATTTTTATTATTTTAGGGATAACAAACAGCCATACAAAATATGTTACAGCTTGGGTATTAAAACTAATAAAATGTGATGTAAAGTGTAATGATTTTTCAAAAGTGCAACCCAGCAGCATGTATGCCGTCCAACTAACATGACACTCGTATGCCGTTTAGATACTCATGTCTACGTTAATTAATGTGGCTATCAGTGCAGGCAATACATTGCGCGCTCAATTATTTTGTATGAAACAATAAATACCCTAATTTCCTAAAATTATGTAAGCAGGTTCCCTAGGTCCGATAGTTAATCATCATCATCATCATCATGTCAGCCGAAAGACGTTCACTGCTGAACATAGGCTTCCCCCAAAGATTGCCACAATGACCAGTCCTGTGCCACCCGCATCCAGCGGACTCCTGCGACCTTCACCAGGTCATCAGTCCACCTTGTGGGGGGCCTACCCACGCTGCGCCTTCCGGTACGTGGCCGCCACTCGAGAACCTTCATACCACATCCTTACGCTTCGTCAGGTTATACAGAAGACCGAAGAATATAACCTGCCCCTCTGTTTAGCGTTTGTGGACTACGAGATCAAAATCTGGGCAGTACTACAGTCTCTCCAACGGTGCCAAGTCGACTACCGCTATATCGAAGTGTTGAAGTGTTTATACGAGAGCGCTACAATATCAGTCCGACTCCAAGACCACAGCTCGAAGCCTATTCTGCTGCAGCGGGGAGTTAAGCAAGAAGATGTCATCTCCCCTAAGCTGTTTACCGCTGCATTGGAGGATGTCTTTAAGACTCTGGACTGGAGAAGGCTGGGTATCAACATAAACGGTGAGTACCTCACTCACCTTCGATTCGCTGACAATATAGTAGTCTTGGCTGAGACCCTGGAGGACTTGAGTAGGTACTGTGGTCGTTGACCTCAGTAGAGCCTCCGAGCGAGTTGGTCTTAGGATGAACATGGATAAGACGAAAATCATGTCAAATTCCCATGTAGCACCAACTCCCGTAATAATCGGAGACTCTACACTCGAACTTGTAGAGGACTATATATACCTAGGACAAACTATCCAGTTAGGTAGGTCCAACTTCGAGAAAGGGGTCAATTGTCGAATCCGACTCAGTTGGGCAGCATTCGGGAAGCTACGACACATATTTTCTTCCAATATTCCGCAGTGTTTGAAGACGAAAGTCTTTGATCAGTGTGTGTTGCCAGTGATGACATACGGGACTGAAACGTGGTCGCTTACAATGGGCCTCATAAGAAGGCTCAAAGTCACCCAAAAGGCAATGGAGAGGCCTATGCTAGGAGTCTCTCTGCGAGATCGGATTAAAAATGAGACCATCCGCAGTAGAACCAAAGTAACCGAAGTAGCTCTCCGAATCGCTAAACTGAAGTGGCAGTAGGCGGGCACATTGAGCGTAGAACTGATGGCCGTTGGGATAGTTAATCGCCACTAAAATATTCACCCGTATCGAATACACACGCTGTATTTGCGGCCTTCGTGTATAAGATACCATTGACGGCGACTGTACAATTAATGTTTCAGTATTTATTTATTACCCTGCCATAACATAAAATAAAATTATAAAATGTGTAACACGATTCTCATTTAACCTCTGCAGAGGTAAATCATTCGCATACCCGTCGGACACTGTAAAATATTGGTTCGTATTTTTTATTATATTTTAAGAATATATTTTTTTAATTCCCTAACAATTAATATGGCTTTGTAACTTAATTTATATGGTAATATTTTTTGTGGCCGTATAGGGGTCGACTTAAAAAAAAAATGCACATAATCAGAGGCCTATATGGAAAAAATAATACATCACAATTTCTATCTTACGAATTTAAATACCATAGTTATAATTTGTATGTTATTAATGTTATGATAATGACTGACCCCCTTATTCATAAACGTTTCCTAACTTAGCAAGACGCTAATTATTGTTTGTCCCTCTTGATCTTATGAATATGTCTACAAGACTGAAAGGGACAAACGTATGTTAACTTAGCAAGCCACTAAGTATTGTTTGTCCCTCTCGGTCTTATGAATATGTCTATAAGACTGAAAGGTACAAACGTATCCTTACTTAGCAACCGCTAAGTATTGTTTGTCCCTCTTGGTCTTATGAATATGTATACAAGACAGAAAGGGACAAACTCATCCTAACTTAGCAAGCCGCTAAGTATTATTTGTCCCTCTTGGTCTTATGAATATGTCTATAAGACTGAAAAGGACAAACGTATGTTAACTTAGCAAGCCACTAAGTATTATTTGTCCCTTTTGGTCTTATGAATATGTCTATAAGACTGAAAGGGACAAACATATCGTAACTTAGCAAACCGCTAAGTATTGTTTGTCCCTCTTGGTTTTATGAATATGTCTATAAGACTGAAAGGGACAAACGTATCCTAACTTAGCAAGCTGCTAAGTATAATTTGTCCCTCTTGGTCTTATGAATATGTCTATAAGACTGAAAGGGACAAACGTATCCTAACTTACCAAGCCGCTAAGTATTGTTTGTCCCTCTCAGTCTTATGAATATGTCTATAAGACTGAAAGGGACCAATAATACTTAGCGGCTTGCAAAGTTAAGACACTTTTATAAATATAATAAGGGGCTAAGATTCGCATTACAATCGAAACGATCGTCATTTTTGTTTTGATTTAACCTTTAACTATGTACCACAGAACTGGATGCTTAGCCAAGTTGCCAATCGCTAGCGCTTGGTAGCGTATCGTAGTTTTCCCTCTCTGTCACTCTTTCGTAAGCTGCCCTTCGTTTACGATTGACGATTAAGCGTTAGCGATTGGCAACTTGGCTAAGCACCCTGTTCTGTGCTATGTTTTTTTTTTTTGCAAATCGACCCATGTAATGCCATACCTCTCTTGCTTATTTTTTATATTGTATTGTATCCTGGCCATTTTTTCCGCAACTCGACATCAAACGTGCCTATTTTGCGTGGTCCCAACGCTGGCCCAGTACTTTTTGGGGACTTCACATACACCCTTGAATTTCTTCGCAGGTGTATTCAGGTTTCCTCACGATGTATTCCTTCACCGTAAAGCACTTGTGAATATCAAATGATATTTCGTACATAAGTTTTTTGAAAAACTCATTGGTACGAGCCAGGGATTGAACTCACGACCGCTGCGAAGCAGCCGTGCGCAGCGTTTTACTCCTAGGCCGCAAGCGCTTTTTACCTCTCTTGTGTAGTTCGACACGAATTTGGTTGATATGAGCTTTAACTCTTTATAGGGCACTGGTCTCAAAAACGACCATCCTATAGCACTATCTTTTTGTATTTTTTTCTTGTACAGAATTTTTCGTTCTATAATGCGCATTAATGGCATTGCGGCTTGAACACAGATTTTTTTCTGTACATGAAAAAAATACAAAAAGATAGTGCTATACACTGAAAAAAATGCTTAGTTAGATTTATCAGATCTCGCGTAATTCTAACCGGAAGTTACGGTTGATTGGGTCCTATCACAATTTTTTTTTTTATTAGATCAAACTTTTTAAGTTGGCATTCTACTAAATTAATTTGGTTGATTACACCAGTTTTTCTGTAGATTTCACCAGTTGTTTGGTATAATGTACAATTGTTCTTTGTTGATTTAAACCAGAACTCTGGTATCGACCTCAACCTTTTTAGTTTTGTAAATTTGATAGCACAGATTTGTTACATATATTATGACTTTCAGCTGATCTGCCACACCACATCACCATATCTATTTATTAGACCACAATCAAATTACCCGTGTTAACTCAATTAAAGATCTTGGTGTTATCTTTGATCCGAAACTCACTTTCAATCAACATATCACATCTCTTGCATCCGACTGCTATAAAAGATTAGGTTTCATCACTCGCAACGCAAGTAACTTTACGAACCCTAAAACTCTGCAGTTATTATATACCGCACTAGTTAGGAGCAAAATCGAATCCGCCTCTATAATCTGGAGCCCACATGAAGCAACTCATGCCCTGCTCCTAGAAAAGGTCCAAAAAGTTTTTCTACGTTTCCTGTACAAGAAAACATATGGATATTACCCTTTCCTCTACCCCACCAAATTCTTACTCGGTACATTAGGTTTCAACTCCCTACAGGTTAGGCGCACTTATGACTTACTTTACATTATTTGTCAGATTCTTAGGGGCGATTCGGATTGCTCAGAATTGACTACTAGGACCATTGCTTTATTCGTTCCCGATAAATACTTGCGCAGCCGAAACCATCACCTCCTTGCTGAGGGGACGGCCCGCACGTTAGCTCACCAATTTTCTCCAATCCCACACGGACGTGTCTTGCTGAACAAACTTTTAACTGTTTTACCTTACTGTGCTTATTTCATGAGAAGCCATCCACATTGAAACCCCGTTTATTGAAGTTCTGCGAGGATCTTAATTAATTATATGTATTGTATGTCATTATATTTTCTTAGTTTTGTTTTTAATTGGCGTAAGCTGTAATGTTGTATGATATCTATTAAACAAATAAACAAATTATATCAAAGTTTCCTCGTAATAATAGCCAACCTAAGTCACTTTGGAAAATTTTGTTTTTCAGTGTAGGGTGGTCGTTTTTGTGACCGGTGCCCTATAAAGGGTTAAAGTGCGGGTGAGACAACATTAAACTTTTAAGCATTTTAAAAATGAGATAGGTAGTACCTACACGTATTAGAAGGCTGTAATACCTTATTGCTACTAAATATTTACGATCTGATATATCTCAGATACAATAAGTAAAGGTTAAAACGTGACATAAATAATACAGATATTCTAAAATTTCTGTCATAAAATAGAAATTGAAGTTACGCGTAATATTCGATTTATATTCGAACGAGCGTAGCAAACGTAATCTAAAGGTAAGACATGCGATTTTTCTCTCAAATGACGCGGGTTAGATTCCCGACTAGTATTCACCAGAATTTCTTGTAATGTAAATAACGAGAAACCATTTGAGATTACAAGTGCCCGGACAAGTCATCGCAAAACAATTGCAAGACGGCAATAGAACAAAATCAATGAGTCGCATTATGTACAATATTATTTAATTATATTTTTCATTGGCGTTTATTCACCATGAATGTGTGAAGGTATGTACTTAATCCACTTTAATCCTCTTAATTATATTCCTTTGCATCATATTTTACAAATTCAGAAATATCTATAATTAAGCAAATAATTGTATCAATTGAAATTGTTACCACAAAGATATTTCAAATATGTCACTTTGACAAATCCGTGAGAAATGTGCGACTGAAAAGGTCAAAATGATAAATAATAAATTACAATAATACCTCCTACCTAATCCTTGAAAGGAAATGGCGGTGGATCGGCCACGCGCTCCGTAGACCGGACAACCACTTGTCAAAGCAGAGTCTCCATTGGTAATCCAGTGGCAAAAGGAAGTGGGGGTGGCCTCGGAACACTTGGAGGCGATCAGTTGAGAAAGAGGCTGGCTCAATTGGTCTGAACTGGAAACAACTGGAAGAAGCCGCGCAAGATCGTGACAAGTGGAAAACTCTTCTGCGAGCCCTATGTCCCTTATGCGGGATAACAGGAATGCATCATCATCATCATCATCATAATAATACCAGCTTAATATAATAATAATCTTAAGTCTCGACTCTATCCTGTCCTATGCGCATATCTGTTTCTGCGATGACTTGTCCGAGCACTGAAGATTACCAATTGGTTTCCATTGAATAAAAAATCGAATGCTTCAGATGTGTAATGTAGTTTTACCTAGTTTTTCAGCATGGAGGATAGATTGGTCAAGTTTGTAAAGGATAAGTAACGCAAAGCCCACAGGAATTGAAGCGTAAATAGGGTACAGTGATCATTTACCAATAAGTGGGCAGTGCCACCGTAACCATACCGACAGTTTACCATCAGCGATAAAATAACATCGCGTAGAACCCGGATGTCGATCAAGCACCTTAATATCAAATATTACATTGAGATTGGATTGGAATTCGGAGTAAATATGAATACGCCAAAGAGCTAATAATATAGAGTATACTGTAGGTACTCTACTTTATTTGCTCTTTGGCGTTTCATTCAACTTCCTTCTAACTTCTTTGGCATTTCCTTATAACTTTAAGTAGCTACAATTGTAGGATGACCCAGTATCCTCGAAGTCGCGAGTACAAGTTTGGTCCGAAGCGCTGAAACGTTTACATTTTTATTTAACTTCTAACATTTCAAAACAAGTATCCCTTTTAACCTAATAAGTTGGCAACTCGTATTATTTTATTAAGCATATGAACCAAATTCAGCAGTGTCCTTCCAAAAACCATTTGTATGGAAAGTGGCTGCGCATCGTTTATCCGGCGGGCGCGGCAGTACAGAGTCAACCAGCTAGGACTCGCTACGTGGCCGGCTGTTTGGGACAAAGAAAGTTTTGCCTTCGACATTCGCTGAATGCGAGCTTAAAAAAAAAAAGTCAGTGAACGGCAGACAGCTACTGTCCATTCGGATGTATGTATGATAAAGTTTAAAGTATTTTCCAGTGAACTTTAAGTGCATATGTGCATTGTTGATTGAACTTAATAGTGACGTTAGATGGATCTCCTTCTGACTTGATTTGGCTTTTAGTGTAGTAAAAAAATAAACTTCATTTATTCGTGTTGTAACTGAGGTATTTTGAAGTGCTGTCAAAAAACAGTGCAGTGAAATTGAAATCATTTGTTTATTTCTCACACATTCGTTCCTAAACACGTAATTTAGTGGCAATCACTGAATATAGGAATGAACACAGTGTGAAGTGACCTGGAAAATATTGTGATGTAGATATTACCGCTTTAGTGGCATGTGAAGGTAATGAATTTACTGTGTATTTAAATCCTGTGTTATCATATTGCTCATATTTGTCCTTGAAGGAATACATAACAGCGCTCGCTCAAAATTATTTTGAAAATAATGTGATGTGTTCTGTTGTCTCTATTAAAGTGAATTACTCGTATATTCAATGTTGTTAGTGTAACTTGTTCATTATTGGTGTGTTGGTGTTCAAAACTCTCAGGCAGTTATTCGGTAGGTAAGTATTTTAGTACTTAAGTCTGCTAGACATATATACAGACTGCGAAAAAAATAATAATCTTCGTATATTATACTTATGAAATCTTCGAAAATCCATTATTTGTAATATCATCTTCACATTCTGATTTTCTCATCAAAAAACACCCCGGCTTTGCCACTAATCGTTTTCATGTAGTGTTTTAAAATATGCATCTATTTGAGCGTACATTAATTCACACAGGAGAGAACTCTTACTATTGCAAAATGTGCAATTAACAGTTTAAGCATAAAATGCATTTGTATCTCCATGGACTGAAACAAAAATAAACCATACGTCTGTATAATATGTAACTGAAAATTCTGAAAACAAATACAAAAGCATATACTTTTCATCGGTCACTAGAAAAGTTTCGCAACAGATAAAAGTATTTATTTTATTTTAAGTTTATTGCACAAAAAGAAAAAATATAAAAGGCGGACTTAATGCTACGACACATTCTGTACCAGTCAACCTTCGGGCAAAGCAGAGAACATGTAGGCGGTGCAAGAAACAGAACAAAGTATGTAATGGTAAACTATCTCGTTTCACATTTGTGTATGGCAAATTCTAGTGACATAAGGACTTTGGTCCTCTATGGAACACAAGTAAACAGGAGGCTTAAAAGTTTGCAGAATACGTAGGTACGCACGTTTGTACCTTTGCCATTCGACCCACTCCGAGACTTATTGTATGGAATCGTGACTCACATTCTGTTGGGACGTGACAAAAACTTTTCAATGCTCCTGTACAAGAAGCTGAGATGAAGATGTGAAAGGAATCCCAAACCATTTCTCGATTGAAAAAAAAGAAAACTATGCAAATGAAAATGTGACGACCGGGCCGAATGGAGGAAAAGAGAGGAGGCCTTTGCCCATCAGTGGGACCCTAAACCAGGCTAATAAAAAAAAATTTGATTGATTTTTTTAGTGTACAAAAGACACATTACAAAAATCGTACACCAGCCATATCAGTACACCGTATTGTACCTAAAGGATGCTGCTGCCCATCTACGAGTGGTCTTAAACGCAGTTGGGTCAAAATTCTTTTCGTTGTCTTGTTTCATACCACTTTGTCACGCTTTTAGTTGCTATATTGAATCAGTATTTAAAAAATCCGGTGCACTTGTATTTCTTTTTCAGGCTAGATTTTAATCCATACATCAGAAATTGAAAACAAAACATCATCTCATACAAAAATCACCACTGCGTCACGTTTTTTAGGGACACAAATTAAGACAACGATAATAATTTTGACCCAGTTCCCAGACATAGGTCAGCGAGTCATACCCGGGGTTATTAAAAAAAAGAAATAATGTTCTAAATCGAATCGTAAGAGCTGGCATAAAGTAATTGAATATTTAATGACATCTGTCGTTGTCTGTATGCTTCACACGTAAAAGCCTCTACCGACATTTTGACATCCACACATTTTCTGTCAGTTACTGGATCCATTTGTGCCATCTCTTAGGTAAGTACATACCTAGGCAGTATGGTATAGTGCTTTCGCCCGTCCTAAAGGACTAAAATAAGAAAAAATAGGAAAAAACGTGTTAGCTGTGATGTACAACTGAAATGTTTATTCTGATTTTTATTTTACAATATAATAATATTGTTGTTATTTTATACTTTGGTAAGTGACCACTATTCACAAGGAACAGAGATTTACAGATTTTCTAAACATAGAAGGAATATCATTTTCACAGCTAACTTTTACTATACAATCGAGTTGTCATTATTATGTAGGTACACAATTATCCATACTGATCTCTTTCAAATGTGTATGAATGCACTCGACTATTTAGTAGTTTTTCTGGCGAATTCGATATAAGGCCCATAATAAACGTTGCTCGCAATCATGAGTAGGTAGACCCAAAAAATATAATTTTGTATCATAAAGACGAGATTTCCTTGTATCTTCATATGAATAAACTGGCAAAGCGGCTTTATGGCAAACGACAAAGTAGGACGTTTTACTAAACTCATTCACATTTGCAGTTGAGCAACCAATCTAAATATTAGCCGTGTGGTGACGGTAGGAAGAATACATTTGTCACCACTCCAACTCCTCTTGCGGGTGTCGTAAGAATCGACTAAGGGATTGAAGTGTCACTTACCATTAGTTATTTCATAAAAGATTGATGATGGGCAGCAGCGTCATCATAGTGGACACATTACTGCGATCACCAATCCGCTTGCCCAGCGTGGCGATTATGGGCATTTACCTCCTAATGAGCATAACGCATAGTTAATAGGAGAGGCCTACGTCTACGTCCAGCAGTGGACTATCATAGGCTGATGATGATGATGCACCAATCTAAAAATCTCAAATCTTAGGTGATGATTGGTTGAAATAAAGTACACAGGAAAAAGAAAATCTGATTCTCTAAACTGACTTATGAATACATTTTCCTTGTACAATGGCATAACACACTTTCAGCCCCCGCAGCGCTTCCACGCCATTACTTCTTGCAAAACAAGCCGTCTTCACTTTATATGTGCTATTTTTTGTTCGATTTATACTGGAGCCCAAGGCTTTAATCTAGAAAAACTAAGTAAGATTTAAGAAGTAAAATTTTAGATGCAAAACTCTCGTGAAACTCATTTTATTTATTGGGGAATATAACAAACATAGGCACATACAAGAAAGTCAATGAAGTGCGGTTTACAGACTACATTCATTCATATTTAAATATTTATCACACGGGCCAAGCCCGCGGCCAGCACCCGCTCTAGCAGAGCGCAAGCCCGCAGTACACGTCGGGTTTTGGTCGCGGATACTCCATGATGAGGATCCTCTAAATGGATCGAAACATGTCGAGCAATTATCGACTTAAATTACGTGAGTAACCCGTGTGATAAATATTTTAATATGTTTGAGTCTCACGTTAGTTATAATTCTAAAATTACATTCATTTATACTAAAATTATATTTCACGAAGGCCGCTATGTTTTAGGTTTCTTAGGTCTTCGTCACGCTGCCCTGGCGATTATTTCCTGAGAAAGCTTCAACTCTTATCATTATCAACCAATTCTAATCATCTTCACAGATATAGTTAGGTACGTAGTTATACTTCATTGTTCCTTGGATTATCATAGCTCTAACCACCTAGAGGCTTATTGAAAGATTTCCTCAGACAAAAGAAATTGTATTCTGTCCTATATTATTACTTCAAAATTCACTAGTCTTTTTTTTGTTTGGGAGGTAGGAGGAAGTGAGTGGAGTGAATTTAACGACCCCAAGCACTAGGGTCAAATATCACCCAGGGATCTAGGCATAGGCAGTGCCAATCTGACAACTACTTCTTCTTAGGACTGTATAATTGTTTCATCATTATTTACGCTGCTGGACAAAGGTATCTTCTAAGGAAAAAAGTTAATTATATATTTCATTCTACCACTTTGTCGGAGTGATCAATATGTTGTTGCTTATCAGGAACAACGCTGCAATCCAAAATGATACCAGTTTCTAATTTGAATTCTAGTGCTTCATTATTATAATTGAAATTACGACATTATAGCATCTTAAAATGCAGCGTTATTCCTGATAAGCGTCGATGTATACCTGTACCAAATCGCAGATCGTACTAACGGCCACTGAGCTATGCTGGGGACAGACAGACAGACAGACGGACAAGGCGAAACTATAAGGATAAGGATGCCTAGTTTACTACGGAACTCTAAAAATTAAGTATTACGTCATTAACTATGAAATCGGCGTTTTGTATGGAGAATTTTGTGAAAAGTCTATTTTCCATACAATGAATTTTGCGTATATTTTTTTTATGTCAAAACAAAAATGAACGAAATTTTGCCAGTAATATTAGACACTTCTAAGATGTGTTTTGTATATATCTATTTTACGCAACAAGGTACTATAATATAACACATTTATACCTATTTCAAACATGAACAGGCAGCATATGGCAAGAATAGTTTTCAAAGCTTATTTTAGAATATCACAGGAAAAAATACAATTATTAGTATTAAGAAACCTTTGTTACATAGTGCAATGTTGCAAACAAAAAATATATCTAAGTTAATTTATGTGCAATCCTTTATGCATCAAAAACCAATGCTTTTCAGCCTTTAATGTTCAACTGCTGTATAAAATGCAGTGATATGGAAACCACCACAAAGCGGCCATGACTGCCTCCAGCGCTATTTGAGTTCACTGGTGCATAGACTGCACCTTTTACTACCAATACATCAAACCACCCTGTATGCATAAGGACAATATAGGTAAAAAAGTTGAGTACTTATGTCATCTGCATGCCAAAAGTCAAAACAGGTTTCTTGAAAAAAAACATTAATTGATTGCCGAATTAATCATAAGATGTGTATGGCTTACAAAATAAATAAGATAAAAAAAAATCATTAATTGATGTTCCATACAAACCCTGAGATGTTGGTAGGCGGAAATGTTACAGAAATCAGTTTTTTTTCTCGAATTGGATGTCGGTCCAATAGTAAAAGTTCATCAATATGACCTCCTTGGCCGTGTGGTGACGGCAGTCTTAAGAATACATTTGTCACCATCCCTACTCCTCCTGCGGGTGTCGTAAGAGTCGACTAAAGAATTGAAGTGTCACTGACCATTATGTGATAAAAGATTGATGATGGGCAGCAGCGTCATCATAGTGAACACATTACTGCGATCGCCAAAACGCTTGCCCAGCGTGGCGATTATGGGCATTTACCTCCTAATGCGTCTATACGCATAGTTAATAGGAGAGGCCTACGTCCA
Organism: Thaumatotibia leucotreta; assembly: GCA_025490895.1. Taxonomy (NCBI): domain Eukaryota; kingdom Metazoa; phylum Arthropoda; class Insecta; order Lepidoptera; family Tortricidae; genus Thaumatotibia; species Thaumatotibia leucotreta. The sequence continues at coordinate 557,888 of JALPQI010000171.1, read as the reverse complement.
GCAGTGGACTATCATATACGCTGATGATGTGAATATGACCTCAAAATTGTCAGAATTAACCCTTTAACATTTAGCCGGTGAATAAAAAAGATCCAGTGTATTATGCATAGATTATGCTTACGCTACGCTGAAGTCGTAACTTGAGAACAGAATGGAATTTTTTTAGTTATGACAATAGAACGGCTAACCAACCGGTATAACATTTTACAGGGACGTGAAATCGTATTGTGCTGAAAAAGCTTTGGTTTTTTTGGTAGTGCAATTTTTGTAGTGGTTTTCCATATTCAATCCAGTTACGCGCAAGTACTAACTACTAGGTATATTCTATGGACACAGGTATATTCTATAACATGTTACGTACCATAAAACCACCCAATTATGATCCAATATTGCAACAATTGTCGACAGTTTCAACTTCTAAATAAGCATCAGTAGCAATTTTCTTTTTGGTATTGTCCAGGTTTTTTTTATAATTATCATTAATTAGTTTTAGCGTATAAGGCTCTCTCTCTCGACAAAAAATTGATGTGCCCTACAGGGTCATAATGTCTTTGCAACTTACTGTGTAACAACTTGTAAACCACATTATGAGTGCAATAAAGATACGATACCTATATATACAGTGTGTTAACATGATGCAGGCTTTTATTTGAACCGAGGATTGAGATGCAGATTCTTAGCCAAACCATGTGCATTATTTGTTTAAAAATCCTAATTTTAAAAGTAATTATCTTTCTAAGAAAACTTAATTGAGAAGCAATGTACTTCAAAATAAATCGTTAATTGGCATTTGACAATGACAGATATCGCAGCTACTCGCAACGTTTGACAACTAAGCAGTACACGCGTTAGATTGATCGTTCGAACGAAATAAAAATAATTGTACAGTTAATTTAAATATTTGTCAACTCTTAATACTTGAAAACGATTGCCAGTAATGCGTATTATTACCCATTTTCGTAAAAGCCTGGGTCATGGTAATACACTGTATAAGATACCTATTGAGTATTAAGTATAAATAGCATTTTCTCAAATGCAATGAAATATTGTCTTTACGTTCCTTAAAATAGACTCGGAAGTATCGCTTTTAGGGCGCAGTAACTCACTGGGATAGAAATGGAATTTCATAACACTTTTCAGACCTAGGTCTGCAAAGTAACTTTTTCTTCTAATTTCGACAGCATTGTCAATATTTTTTTTGTATTTCTTTATATGTTTGGGAGAAGCACTATTCATGCCTCGGCGTGAAAACGGATTCCCGGTCTCGTTACCTATCCTAACTTATATACTAACTTGACCGGAAATCCTCATTTTCTCGGCCTCTAATTTAATGTACTATATTAACAATTACACGTAAATGCAGATATTCGGTTAAGTTTTGCACCATTGCTGGGAGCGATTTTACTAAGGTGGAAGTACTAGAACCCGACGCTGTACCAATACTCATCATTATAGCTTGAGTTGCTATCGATAAGATAAAATTAAATATTAGGGCATTTAGTACGGTCAAATCGTACATCATTTTACCCTAAACTCGCAAATCAAGTAGTATCAGCCTCCGTAGCCTAGTTGGTAGTGACCCTGCCTACGAAGCTGGAGGTTCCGGGTTCGAATCCCGGCGAGGGCATTATTTGTGTATTCATTTATCACAAATATTTGTACCTTGGTCATGGTTGTGTATGTACTTAAGTAGATATCTATTTATATGTATCTATCTATTATTATATATATCGTCGCCTGGTACCCACATCACAAGCCTTAATTGAGCTTACCGTGGGACTAGGTCGATTTGTGTAAAATGTCCCAAGATATTTATTTATTTATTTATTTTATTTATCGCTGCATTTTTGGTATGTTGTTTAGACACCACAGGGCAGTATAAAACCACATTTTGCAAACAAAAAAAAGTTGTGCTAGCTGGGTAGTACGTGAAAAACTGCGAAATTTACGGCCATTTTTTAGTTTCTGATTTTATTTAAAAAACCTTACGTTTTTTGATATCATATTTTATCAAACGTTTAAAGACTAATAAATTTCCAACAAGTTGGGCTAACATGCATTACCGTAGGTCTTATAGTTTCAGAGATTCGAGACTTTAAAAAGTACTCCTTTTCGTAAACTAGATAAAATGTTGTGTTTTGCTAACGTTTTCGGCTTAATATCGCCTCATCTAATTATGCTACGAAAAACATGCAATAATGACCTTATAGCGCACTTAATATTATTTAATTTAAGGGTAAAATTAGGTCAGTGACCTTTGTAATTGAAAGTAAAAACGTGAAATTCAAAAGGCAGGAGGCCCACTATCTAAGTCGAGTTGCAACGCTGCAATTTTGGTATATTATAAAAGCCTTATAGATATATACGAAAATGCATATTACAAGAAAAACGAAAAAATAATTTGGGCATAGGACGTAAAAAACGGAAAAAAATTCGAACTTTTTTTAGTTTTTGACGTTTAACTAAAAATCTATTATCGTTTTGATACTAATTGCTATAAAACTAAGAAAATACATTAAATTTGAAAGGATTTGAGCTATAATGCACCACTGTAAGTTATATATATTTTGAGATACGACATTTCATAAAGTGCCCTTTTATCAAAACATAAACAAATTTTAGGTTACGTTAAAGCTATTCACAAAATATTGGCAAAACGTTAGCGCTAAGAAAAAAAAAGTAATTGTAGATAATAACTAATAACTACATTAAATTTGGAACAAATTGAGCCGATAACAATTACTGTAAGTCTTATAGTTGGGGGTATACGAGGCCTCGTATACCTCGTAGCCTCGCGAGGCTTCAAAACATGCATTTATTTTCTTAACTTAATGAAGGGCACATTTTGAAATGTCGTATCTCTAAATCTATATAATTAATGGTAATGCAACGTAGCTCGAATCCTTTTAAATTTAATATTCTTTCATAGTTTTGTAGCAATTAGTTCAAAAAGATAATAGTTTTTTAATTAAACGTCAAAAAGTAAAAAAAGTCCAATATTTTTTCAGTTTTTTTCGTCCTATGCCGAAATTCCTGTTTAGTTTTTCTTGTAATATGCATTTTTGGACTTCCTTAGAGGGCCTCTATAATATACTAAAATGGCAGCTTTGCAACACGACTTGCGATTTGTATGAAAAACTTAGATAGCGGGCCTACTGCCTTTTGAATTACGCGTTTTTATTTTCAATTACAAAGTTTGCTGACATGATTTTACCCTTTAACGAAAGAATATCAAGAGCGCTATAAGGTTGTTATTGCATGATTCTCGTAGCACAATTAGGTGAGGCGATATTAAGCCGAAAACGTTAGCAAAACTCAAAATAACGCTAGTTTACAAAAAAGAGTAGGTACTTTTAAGAAGTCGCAAATCTCTGAAACTATAAGACCTATACATACTATATATACCTATATATACCTATAATACATGTTAGCTCAACTTGTTGGTAATTTATTAATCTTTAAACGTTTCCTAACATATTATGTAAAAAACGTAAGGTTGTTTTTAATAAAAATCAGAAACTGAAGAATGAACGTAAATTTCGCAGTTTTTTACGTACTACGTAACTAGCACAACTTTTTTTTGCTTGCAAAATGTGGTTTTATAGTGCCCTATGGTGTCTAAACAACATACCAAAAATGCAGCTATACTGCATGCTTTGCGAGTTTAATGTAAAGTTTGACCGTACTAATTTAAAAGATGACCAATGTATGTACCTTTAATGCTTCATATCCCAACTTATAAACAAAAATTAGGGATCGCTATCGAATTAATAAAAAAACGACTAATCATTTTGCCTTTCTTGAACTTCGTACTTCGGTAGCGATCACTAATTTTTGTTTATAATTATTGAAAAAAAATCAAATATGGTTTACATATCAAATAACAAAACGAGAGGGTGTCTCGTAGAAAATTGGAATCGGGAGAGTATAATAAATATAGCTCCTTTATTGGTTCGAACATCCTACAAAATTGCAAAAATAAGAAGCACCCTAGTGCTTAGACAAGTTGCCAATCGCTAACACTTAAACGTCAATCGTAAACGAAAGGCAGCTGTCTTTGTCGCACTAATATGAAAGCATCCTACTACTAAGCACCCAGAGTATCTACGAAAGTTATAAAATGTTCTTCTATTGTACCTATTCGCCTTCTGTGTATGAAGTGCACTGAAATGAAAGGCAACAATTCCCTGCCAATGCTCATGACTGCCCTCCGGCGTAGTTAGAAACCATCGATGCAAAGTTGCACGTTTTACTGCATTCGTTTCAACTCACTGAAACGATTTTGTAGGTTGTACTAACATTGTTTCGAGTTCTGAAACTTTTAGCAAAACGATTTGGAAACGTTTGTGTCGATATTTCAAGAGACTTAAAAAAGACTATGTGATATATTGACTCCTTGTTCTTTACGTTTTCTTTCTACACATATATGTCAATGTCATTTAGTTTAGATTTTCAATAGAATAAAATGGATTTCTTATATACATAGTTTAATTTATTTCATTGGCGACGAGTGATTAATTAGCCAAAATGTCCATCGGAAGTATAAAAGAGTTCAACCTTAACGACGGGAACTGGAAATCTTATACGGAAAGATTGGAAATGTATTTTACGGCAAATGGTGTAAAAAACGATAAAAAGCTTGCCACGCTTATTTCCGTAATGGGTGAAGATGTTTATGAGCTATTGACATCTTTGGCTAGCCCCACGCTGCCGAAGGACTTATCCTATGATCGTGCGGTCACCATTTTATCCCAACATTTGCAACCAAAACCGTCAATTATGGCGGAAAGGTACAAGTTTAGACAACGGCGGCAAATGTCTGGTGAAACGGTTGCATGTTATGTTGCGGAACTCAAACGTCTATCGAAATATTGTGACTTCGGTACTTCTCTGGAGGATAATCTCAGGGATCAGTTTGTATGTGGCGTGAGTGGCGATGTGATTCGTCAGAGGTTGTTCGCGGAGGAAACACTTACATATGAAACTGCGATTAGGATTGCCAAGTCGCTAGAGTCTGCAGAGCGTGATGCAGCTTTAGTAGAGCGGTCGGAAATTAATACGGCGCAAATTGATAGTACCAGAAATGAAGTTAATAAGTTAAATATACAAGGCAGTCGTTATGGCGGTTCCGGGCGGCAGTATACAACGTGCTCGGCAAGCACCGCAAAATCTGTACCTCAACGTCAAGTGGATTCGGCCAGCGGCGCACCATGTACAGTATGTGGCTGGCATAACCATACTGCGATACGATGCAAATACCGGAAGCATACTTGCAGCAAGTGCAAGAACGTTGGCCATTTACGCAGAATGTGCCCGATGACGGGTGAAGGCTCTAGCAAGATGAATTTGACGAATAATCGTCGGGAGATAAATGACGTTCACTTCGTCGAGAGTGGTATGACGCAATCCATAAATAGGGTGGAAGATGAAACCGATTATTCAAGTGACGACGGTATTAATCATTTATCACTAAGCAATTATAGACCGGTAAGTTTGCCTTTGGTTGTCAATGATAAGATTGTTCAGATGGAAGCCGACACTGGTTCCGCGGTGTCTTGCATAAACAGGGACACTTTTAACGCCATGTTTGCTGACGTTCAGTTAAAACCCTGTAGTCTAAGGCTTAATTGCTATAATGAGACAAAAATTGAGACTATTGGATTTTTTAAGCCGACAGTCAAGTATGGGAACATTTCTAAGAAATTAGAGTTATTTGTCGTCAACAGGGGAACAACGTCATTGCTGGGTAGACATTGGTTGAGTGAATTGAAAATACCTGTAACTTGTTCTCGTGCTAGTAATATTAATAGTATTGTTAATGATAATATCCCAAATGATGTGAATGTTTTGTTCGACAGATATAAGGAACTTTTTGACGGTGGCTTGGGTCGGTTCAATGGTGGAGAGATACAACTGCACATGCGCGAAGGAGCGGTTCCTATTTACTGCCGCGCACGTCCTCTCCCGTACGCGCTGCTGCGGCGGGTGGATAGTGAGTTGGATGCGATGTTGCGCGATGGAATCATAGAACCGGTTGACACTTCAGAATGGGCAACGCCTTTGGTACCTGTAAGTAAATCTGATGGTGGTTTGAGACTCTGTGCGGACTATAAAATAACGCTGAACCCGGTCTTGCTGGTCGATAGATACCCGTTACCGAGAGTGGAGGATCTGCTTGTGACTTTAAATGGTTCAAAATTTTTCAGTAAGATCGATTTGTCTCAGGCTTATAATCAGTTAGTTCTTAATGAGGCTTCGAGGGACTTGACAGTAATTAATACGCATAGGGGACTTTTTAGGTATAACCGCCTTGTATTTGGTTTAGCCTCTAGTGCCGGAATTTTTCAAAGAACTATGACTAATTTATTAAAGGGAGTACATCCGTCGGTAGGAATTTTCCAAGACGATGTCATTATTGGAGGTAGTTCCAAGGAAGAGCACCTTAGGGCTTTGGACGCAGTGTTGAAAAGGCTGCATGAAAGCGGTTTGAAAGTAAAAAAAAAAGTAAGTGTGTATTCCTCGTGGATCAAGTAAATTATTTAGGCTACATAGTGTCAAAGGACGGAATTGCCACAGATCCGACCAAAATCGAGGCAATGTTAAAGGTGCCTACTCCCAAAAATATTACGGAGTTACGATCTTTTTTAGGCATGGTCAACTTTTATGGGAAATTCGTTAAGAATATGAGTGCCATTTTGAGTCCTATGCACGAATTGTTAAAGAAGGGAGTCGTTTGGAATTGGTCGGATGAGTGTGAGAAGGCTTTTGTGACTATTAAGCGGCGCTTGTCTGGATCGAAGGTTTTAGCTCACTATGATCAGGATAAACCTTTAATATTGACGTGTGACGCAAGCGCGCGCGGCGTGGCGGGTGTACTAGCTCAGCCCAGCGCGCGGGGCGAGCGCCCCATAGCCTATGCCTCGCGGTCACTTAGCGTGGCGGAGAAAAATTACTCACAAATTGATAGAGAGGCCTTAGCTATTATTTTCTGTTTAAAAAAGTTCCACCAGTATTTGTATGGTCGACATTTTACCTTAAGGACGGACCATAAACCGTTGGTGAGTCTGTTTGGCCCTAGGGCGGGTATTCCGGCAATGGCGGCGAGCCGTATGCAGAGGTGGGCCTTGATATTGTCTGCATTTTCTTACGATATAGAATATATAAACACCAAGGTAAATGTGGCGGATGGCTTGTCGCGGCTGCCTGTGGAGAGCGATGCGGGAACGGAACAGGCTATTCCGGAGCATACGTATTTACACTATGTTCAAGACGCATTAGCAATGGACAGTAACACCATCAAGCGTGAAACGGCAAAAGACCCTATTTTAGGGCGGATTTTAGGTTATATTAACGATGGATGGCCAGAATCGAATGATATTAAGAATTTGCAACCTTTCTTTAACAGAAAGCAAGAACTTTATTCTGAATATGGATGTGTCATATGGGGCCATCGCGTGGTGGTTCCGCAATCTTGCCAGCGTGCAGTGGTAGAAATGTTACACGAGCCTCATATGGGCATTGTTAAAACAAAGTCTATGGCACGGAGCTATGTGTGGTGGCCTGGCTTGGATGAAGATATAGAATCTAAATGTAAGGCTTGTGAAGTTTGTGCATTGGAGCAGGATGCTCCTAGAGGCCACGTGCCTTGTCCTTGGCCCTATGCTGGTAGTTCGTGGACTCGAATTCATGTCGATTTCATGGGTCCAATGCAGGGCAAAACCTACTTGGTTATAGTCGACTCTACTTCGAAATGGTTAGAGGTCTTTCAGGTACCCAGTACTTCAGCTAGTAGTACCATAGAAAGATTAACCGAAGTGTTTTCTCGTTTTGGGTTCCCGAGGCAAATTGTCTCAGACAATGGTCCGCCCTTTACTAGTAAAGAATTTTGTGAATTTACTAAGGGAAACCACATTCAACACATGTTTGCAGCTCCGTACCATCCGTCTTCGAATGGAGCGGCTGAAAATGCTGTCAAGACCATAAAAAGGGTGGTAAAGAAAGCTATTAGACAAAATCTTCCTATTATGACGTCAATACAGACCTTTCTGCTGCATTATAGGAACACACCCCATTGCACTACAGGTGAAAGCCCCGCTCAATGTCTCATAAATCGTAAATTACGCACGGGTCTTGATATTCTGAAGCCGGACAGGCAAGAAAGAGCCTTAGTTTCGCAGAGACGAATGACACAAGAAGCGAGTGGATCGCAGAGGTCGGTTAATGTTGGTGAGCCTGTATGGTTTAGGCAATTTAACACGGGAAACAAGTGGGTACCTGGGGTAGTGGTAGACCGATTAGGGACTACTGATTATACAGTGACGTCGGATATGGGTGGAGTAGCTCACAGGCATATCGATCAGCTTAGACCGAGAAGCTTAGGAGCTGCTGGTTATACTGTGGCGTCTGATACGAGCGGGGTAGGTCACAGATATATCGATCAGCGTAGACCGAAAGGGTTAGGTCTGTTATCGTGCCCGCTGGCAGAGTCAGAACCTCCAGGGATTGACCCCCGGTTACCAGTTTCGCACGAAAGTTCTTTATCACATGAGATACCAATTAGTCCTACACCTCATGATAGCGTGACAGAGGTACCAATGCTACCTGCGTATGGGTCTGCCTCTCCATCAAGTCGTGGAGAAAATGTTGGAAGTGCATCTCCCGTATTGAACCGTCCCGTGCCTCGTAGTACAAGGAATAAAAACCCCATTTATAAGTAAGGTGTCTTAGTCCTTATTATTTTCGAGTTATTATTATAGTTTTAGTGGGGAGGATTGTGATATATTGACTCCTTGTTCTTTACGTTTTCTTTCTACACATATATGTCAATGTCATTTAGTTTAGATTTTCAATAGAATAAAATGGATTTCTTATATACATAGTTTAATTTATTTCAGACTAGTGTAAGGTTGAAATTTCGGAGCATTAAATATTGATGATGTAGTGGTGTACTCAGTAGCAGATATTGCTTAGCGGGTAGGGTGATCACAATATGATCTTGACACACTTTTCTCGTTTTTTTTTTCATCTTACACAAATCGACCTAGTCCCACGGTAAGCTCAATTCAGGCTTGTGGGTACCAGGTAACGATATTATAATAGATAGATACATATAGATACTTAAATACATAGACAGCCATGACCAAGGAACAAATATATGTGATAAATAAATACACAAATAATGTCCTCGCCGGGATACGAACCCGGAACCTCCAGCTTCGTAGACAGAGTCACTACCAACTAGGCTACAAGCAAGGTCGTGCCAAGTTAATTTTTACGAATTTTTTTAACGCTAATAACTATAACAGTAATAAGCAACAGTAATAACTATGCAGAAATCCTACAGCAAATATCGAATGCCGTGTTGCAGAATCTATCTCTGGCATTCCACACAAAGCCAAGTTGTAGAGAAAAAGACTCCATGTCCCTAAAATGCTCGTTGTTTTTTTTTCTCAGCATAGGTTTTATTATTAATACCTCGTCGGTGGCCAACAAGCATACGGCCCGCCTGATGAAAAGCGGTAACCGCAGGCGATAGACGCCTGCAATTCAAGGGTGTCACATGCGCATTACTGACCCAAAGGTTACGGTTATTTTTCCCTGTCGAATCTCTACTCTGTGAATTATATGAATGCGGGTATATTGGTTTTGGTCACCAAATAATGCGGGCATATTGGACAAATAAACCTGCATTTGGCGGTTACTAATGGTCCTAATGGATGGCGGTAATACTCTTATCGGATAATCCACTCTGATTGGTTGTTCGCACTGGCGTGAATTCCATTCGATTTTGGGCTTCAGTTCTACCATTAAATTGAGTACGTACGTCCCTGACATGTTAATGGCCAGTAGTTGACATCCTACGGCCACCTAAATTCATCATCATCATATCAGCCGAAAGACGTCCACTGCTGAACATAGGCCGCCCCCAAAGATTGCCACAATGACCGGTCCTGTGCCACCCGCATCCAGCGTACTCCTGCGACCTTCACCAGGTCATCAGTCCACCTTGTGAGACACACACCTGAAGTGGCAGTGGGCGGGACACATGGCGCGTAGAATCGATGGCTTTGAACTTATCCGCAAATTTAACAAGAAATGTGGACGTGTTACGCATCTATCGACGTGCACAACTAGCAAAACGCACAAACTGCAGGCTTAGCACATGATTGGTGCGACAGTATGTCGCCGCGAGATAGATCTCCCGTCCTTCACTAGCTATATTAACAAAAGAGTGACGGATAGACTATCTCGCGGCGAGATACTGTCGCGCCAATCATGTGCTAAGCATACTGTTAACTGTTTGTTTAAAATGTCATCGCGCGCGGCATGGCGGTTTGGATCACCCCTTCCCGCTGCCTTCGTCATACCGCACCGTTGATGCCTTGTAATTAGTGCGCCCATTATATTACATTTGCATGAAGGATAAATTAATAAAAAAAAAGTTTTAATTTTATTTGATAAATGTGATCTGTTATGTATACCAATGATTAATTATGGTAAAATATATTGTATCCGTGAAAAAAATACTCTGTATAGTCGTCTACACCTTCGAGTGTAAAGCGTGTATTATTTAAGACATTAGACATTTATTCGTGGTATAGGTTTACAAAAATAGTTAGCCTGGTTCCTGCACTAGGCAAAGAATGTACTGCTGTAAAAATTCGGAAAAGATACTTAAAGTAACCTATCAATACATATGAATGAATGAAGATTTGAGTAATTTGTGTATACATATGTGTATGTGTGTATGTGTAATTTATATCGTAAATATCCCCTTTTTAGTCACAGGTACTAAGAATTTTGCATTTCCTTCCATTGAAATGCTGTTATATCACAGTCATTACTTCGGCAATTCTCCCGATGTGTGCAACAGACTGGATGCAACAAGTTAGTCCGCAAACTCGAGGCAACTACAAAACTTTGTATAATATGCTGTTAGAGTTTAGTACGGAAACTGATGGCACGTGATGTGTATGGGCTTGTCTTGCTGCAAGACGCCGTGACTTTCCGTGCCTTTATTCAACGGATGCACAATTTACATTTAAAACCTTGTTTTCGAGTTTAAATCTGTTTTATCGGAAATGGAAAGTCGACTGATGACATGACAACACCAATGGTTCGACAAGCTTTTAAGTATGTCTTATGATAATTTCATCGATTACCCTTAAAAGGGCGAGATAGATATAAAACTGTATTCGTTACCCAAGAACGTTATTTCGAATGAACTTGTCTACCATTTGGTTTAAAAACAGCTTTAGCTATCTTCAAAGAATATTGAGTAACATCATAAGAAAACACAAACTACTCTGATTTTGCAATAAATTATATTTTTTTCCAAAACTTTCAAAGATCACTTGGAACACATTTCCAAAGTACTTGAAGCAATATCAACTGAAGGTTTTAGACTGAAATTTTCTAAATGTAGTTTCGCTAACAGGTAACCATGCTAAATATCTGGGATATACAATACAGTACGACTTGTCACAGATTACGTATCCGCTGTCAAAGATTTCCCAATTCGAAAGACAAGGAAAACCTTTGGAAATTTTTGGGAATGTTTGGGAATTTTTGGTAGTGCTATTTTCCTGGATCCGTTATACAATTTACTGCGAAAATATGTGAAATTTGTAAAGGGTCAGAATGAAGTCGAGAAGTTTTAAGACCCAATGGTAGAGCGGTTCAGGCATTAGCTGCGAAAGCTGAGCATGGGGGTTCGATTCCCACCTCGGACGTTGGTGATCTTGGTCGTTTTTTCTTTGGTACCTACATGACATCCAATATTTATAATTCGAGAAGTTTTAGATATAATGAAGAGATTCCTATGTTCAGAGCTAATATTTATTTGATCCTACGAGTAAATAAGTTACCAATAAATATTTACACAGACACTGCTCCGACGCCATCAATACTAGCGAGTATTGGTGGCGTCGGATCAGTGTTAAAACAAACTGACATAAACGGAGACAGTAGGGCATTTTTGAAATTAAATAATTCAAATATCTATACTATGATATTACTATTGATATGTAGTCTATGTATTTTATGATAAAAGTTATATGTGTATTCTATTCATTTAGAGTAATGTATTTTATTTATTTATTGTGCATCATGTGAGTTTGTCTATCTAAACTTTCGAATCTCCACTCAATTTCTCAAAGGTTAGCTGGAAGAGATCCCTTATAGGGATAAGTTCGCCTTTGTACTTAAATTTCTTTATAACTGTGTTGTAACATATCCTGTGTACAATAAAGTGATTTACTACTACTACTACTACTACTATGTAAAGTGAGAAAAATCAGCAACCGGTTGTGTCCGTAACATGTAGCTACGGCACAAAATGACGGCAGTTGTAGCGTAGCTACCCAGCTCAACCACATTTCAGACAGTGCCGGTAAAATGTATGAAGCAAATGCGGTAGTACTCGCACAGTATAAGCTCGTGTGAGCACGCGCGCCATGCTTGTGTGAGTGAAATAAGAAATACCAGGGTGCTTAGACAAGTTGCCAATCGCTAACGCTTAATCTTCAATCGTAAACGAAAGGTAGCTAACTGTCTTTATCGCACTAATATGAAAGAGTGACAGAGAGGGAAAACTACGATACGCGACCAAGCGCTAGCGATTGACAACATGTCTAAGCACCCTGGACACCATGGATTGCCAGGGTAACTGTGAAGTTACTGGAGCGGGGGCGCCGGTCTTTTGGTTGGAGGCCGGGTATGTGCATTAGCACTATGTGTGTACAGTGCGTTAGTGTTAGTACTATTTATTATACTGTGACATATTGTAAGGGTGCGGCTCCACTGACGCGGAGATGTGCAAAATTTACGAATTACATTCTTCAAATTCGTATTCGAAACACTGTGATGCGGTCTGATTGGCCGAGCTCCTACAGCTCCGCTTCGCTCCGCGTCAGTGGAGCCGCACCCTAAGGCTTGAGTGCCGAGTGCCTAGCGTATCCAGCAGAGCTTGCAACAGCACATCGGTCGTCGACCGTTCAAGACCGTCAAGTTATGTGAAAAGACATACCTCAACTAGTCAACTCTTTCTCGCTACGTGCATAATAATATAAACAGACCCCTCCCGCCTGGGTGCTTCAATGTTGCCAATCGCTAACGCTTAGTTGCGTATCGTAGTTTTCTATCACTGTCACTCTTTCTTATTAGTGCGACGAAGACAGTTGCCTTTCGTTCACGATTGAGCGTTAGCGATTGGTATCTCAACTCCTCAATTATGGGCTATTACCTTCTAATGCGTCTATACGAATAGTTAATAGGAGAGGCCTACATCCAGCAGTGGACTATCATGGATTGGATAGAATAACAATTTAACACTTAGAAATAGTTGATACTAATCATTAATGATGTGCCTATGGAAACTTTCCTATGTTGCGAAATGTTCTCAAGTGAAATTTTCGTGAAAATTTCCGAAACATTCTCCAGACCTTGAAACAATGGAAATTTATGAAAATGAAATCCTATCCAAGCACAGAAATATTAGAGTGAGTAACGAGTACAGTCATACTATACAACACCGGTTTTGATAACAACCGGTTTTTATAGGTTTGGCCAAGACTTGATAAAATTCATAAATTTCAATAATTTCCGCGGATATTATTCCGAAATATTTCGCGGAAAATTTCATTTCCATAAATCTTTACATTATTTTTGTAGTAAAAATAGATTAATACTCGTACTATAATAATATTCAATTACACTGCGAATAGAGGTTCAATTTGTGAAGAGAAAAAACCGGCCAAGAGTATGTGGGGCCATGCTCTGTGTCGGGTTCCGTAGTTATTCAAAAACATTATGTTCGAAATAGTTCTATTTTAAAGTATTCTTTAACCTCAATATTCATGATGTTTTCCATATTTGACAATTCACGATTTTTTTTGTTTCGGATCCGGAGAGGATATTTGCGAAAATATTGACTTTAAAAAAATACTTTCTCTTGAGACCCTTATTCTTTCTGAAAGACCTATTCAACGACTATAGGAACACAGTAAAATAAAAAAATCATTCCCACTTTACGTGTAGGGGAGGTACCTGATTTTTTAAATATTTTATTGTACCACTTTGTCGGCATGATTACGAGGCAAACCTGTACCAATATTCAAATATCTAGTACTAACAGCCAATGAGCCTATGCTGCGGACAGACAGGCGGACCATGGACAGACGGACATGGCGAAACTATAAGGGTTCCTAGTTCCTACGGAACCCTAAAAGTCCTAAAACAAGATTACCGAAGCAGTGATACAGTGACAAATTATAAACACAACTGTGGGATTTGGTCTAAGTCATTTTTATACGAATCTGCTGAGAAAATGGAGCTAGCAACATGGTGGAATACCTTTTTTCCAGAAACAAAACTAGGAAAAATTGCTGATAGAATATTAATTGTGAAAATTCGATTACGTACTAGCTCACTAGAGTCTTAAACCTAAATCCTCAACATAGCTTTTGTTCGTTTAATTTAAGAAGTAGGTAAGGAAGTGGTGTCCACAATGTTTTTGTTGACGTTCAAGTCTGTTGGTGTTTATTTTTGGTTTTATAATTTATAACATACTTTCTAGTTCTCGCAATACTCCTTTAATAACTGTACATATAAATTTCCATAGAAATTTACTATGAAAATTTCGGAAATTCAAGAAATTTACGAGGGCTGTTCCGAAAGTTTTTAGTTGCTCCGGTTCTATTCATGCGATTTAAATTAAAATTATATCATTGTGAGGGACATTTCAATACTTATTATGGTTAATAAATTTATGCATGTAATGGGAATAGTTTTTTTATTATATTTTTCTTACAAAAAGCTGTTTTGTATGAAATTTAACATTGTATGGAAAAATTGGCCATTTTTGACCCATTGAAGCACATTTTGTATAAACATTTTTGAAAGCCGTACTTAAATATACCCGGGATAAATAAAATAGTTAATTTTGCGTTTTTTTAATTATAATTGAATAACAATGATTATTGATTGAATGATGATTTTTACAATGTTTGAAATTCCAATTTTAGAGTTTACGATTTTTTTCGATGCCTATTCATTTATGATTAAAGTAAATGATATCACGTAATTTGTACTTAAAAATAACGGAAATATCTTCAATTACTAATACCTATAAAATAAAATAGTTTTATAAGTGAATGATGTTCCTAGCATCTAATTAAAAAAGTGTCTTAAAAACCGGTATCATGGTCACTGGAGTAAGGCTCGACACGTCTAAGTAAAACAAAATAATAAAAATATCTAAAATCTTCACTAAAACAAATTTACACCGCCTAAAGCGTCATTGAAATATCCCTCAAAATGATGTAAGTTTTATTGAAATCGCATGAATAGAACCGGAGCAACTAAAAACTTTTGGAACATCCCTCGTATCGAACATGTTCTTTATTGAAAGACATACAATTTTTGATTGTACATTATATCATGTATTTGATAGTTGAAAATATAAATTTCCATGAAACGCGTCCTTGTTATTAGCTGTTTAAAAATATTTTTTAAATTTCCAGGTTTTGAAATGTTCTCGAAAGTTTCGATGGAAATTTTCCTACACTTTTGAAAGTTTCCGCAATTTGCACATCATTACTAATCATAAATTAAACATTTAAATTCCAACTTCCAAGAGCCCTTTAAGTTCAAATCAAAACTCTACGCACAACCAACGCTAGTCATCCATAATACTTATTCCGCTGTTTATAAGGTCTACAAATAGTCAGTTAACTGTACTGGGGATGGTACAATAAATCTAAACCTCTACAAACTTGGTGAGCGGTTCTCGACAATTAATATTTATGTACAATCTGCAAACCTCCTGCTGCGGATTAATCTACGACGGGTCTGTAAGGTCAGATCAACACAAGCCTATTATGGAACTAGATGGTTGCATTTGTAATACTTGGTACATTGTATACACAGTATTTACTTGTATCGCCTAGCAATGTATAAGTTGCAGAACATTCTCAAAATTGCGGGAATATACTCGGAAATTTCCGAGAATTTTCATGAGAATTTAAGAGTATGTTCTCATTGAGAATGTTTCCATGAGAACTTATAAAAAAGTGTTATGAATAATATTGTTTTTTACAATTGAGTTAACAAGGCATAAAATATACCTTAAAACATATGTATATATATACCTATATACAATGGTTTTGGCACGATTAGATTGCTTGTAAAATTTTAATTGCTGAGAACATTCTCTATACAAGTTTCGCAACTTATGAAACTTCTCCTAGGTACAATGCTAGTATCGCCTGAGGCACAGTCACAATTGTGGAAGGAAATAAAAAAAAATACTTTCAAGAAAGCAGGGTTCGGATACCAGTCTATAGTACAAAAGAAGGGTTCCCATTTCGTTCTCTGGTATATAAATTAATTCTTAACAGAGTAATCCAAAAATACAATGTGTTAATTACATAAAATATTGAATACTACATAGAGAGTGTAAAATATTTCGAAATATTCAGTTATTTCAAGATTTTTCAAAATAACTGCAAGAAAGCAATTGAAAATGGTGGAAGTAGTGTACGGATGAGTGAAATAAGCGTAAGCTAGTAAAAGAAGCTAGTGGAGCTTTGACACAAGAGTCGTCAAAAACGTCGATTGCATCAGCCGATGTTGCATCACATCGCCCAAGCTAAAGCGATGCGTTTTGACACATTTATCGCAAAAAACACATACATAGAGCTTTTCCGAACCGTTTTTACCGATTGGCCTTCGCTAGATGGAGTAGTACCCTAACCGGTAAATGAAAGGTCAACAAAACCAGATTAGGCACGCAGACGCGATCCTTATCAAAAACTTTAGCAATACGGGCTATTATGACCTGAAATTGGGTAATTGTGTTAACTTAATACTAAGTTATGAGGCCAGACTTGGAAAATAACTGGACTGTTAGTAGATTTATTCATAATTTGTAGCAGCTGTGTCTTAACGTTTCCGCTATTTTAGAAAATATGGACTAATTTCTTTCCTTGTTCCCTGAGGGTTTCTTAACTTTCTTATCTCTGTCCAAATTGATTTCAATTATAATACAATTGTTAACTGAACTCAAATGGAACTGGGCAGGACATGTTGCCAGGCAGAGTGATGGCAGGTGGACTAAAGTTCTCACGGATCGGTGGCCTATTTCGGATGAAAGTGCCCCTGGGCGTCCGTTGGCTCGTTGGGTCGACGACATTCGTAAGATTGCGGGATACTTCTGGATTATATTGGCTCAGGACCGAGATGAGTGGCGTACTAGAAGAGAGGCCTATGCTCAGCAGTGGGCGATAAATGGCTGAAATGAGGATGATGATGATGATGATTTTCTCCCGCTTTTATTAGCTTCACTTGCAACTATACCATTTGTCAGATGAAATATGTGTCAAAGACGCCAAATGCTATGTGAAGTCAGCCATATTTATTTACCTTTTTTTACTTGCAACTGAAGAATGGTATAACTACGTAATAAAGTATGGAATCTTAATTTGAAGATCTTCGATTAGAATAAAGTTTTGCACACGCTAAGTTCTGATGACAATACATGACTAGCTGAGAAACGTCATTACAAATCCAATACGGTGTCCTCGCCAAAGTGCTGACTGGTTGTATGAAATCCAGCCCCATGATACGTATCAAATGAAAGGGTTTGCTGTCAGAAATACGAAAAAAGCGGGTTTTTTAACTATTTTTCTTTTGTTTTATTCATAGTTATGGAGCAGTGAAGTGTATTTGGAGAAAGAAACTTCTTTACTAGTTAAGGCAAGTAAGAATGAATAGGCTGTAGATTGTAGAGTTGGACCATACTAATTTTTAAATTAAATTGGCAGACTTTAAAAGTTCGCAGTACACATTGGACCAATGTAGGGTTTTTACGTCGTTATTCAAAAAAGGAGCAAAGCAATCTCGTGATCTTTCTCATTCGCGTAGTTGTGTCTCTTAGATTTGCCCACATTAAATTATTATTTCAATTACTTACATGCTATTTTTAACGGACTTCAATAAAAGAAGGTGGTCCTCAATTCAATTTTTTTGTTGTTAGTACGTTACCCAATATCTCTGAGAATAGTGAACCGATTTTAATTATTTTTTTTGTAATCGTACGTGTATCTACATATATAACTCCGAGATGGTCCCGTTGGCACCAAGTTGGGGTCTGGTGATGGGATCTTGGAGAAATTGAGGGATCTTTTCAAATGTTGTACATGTATGGCGCTTTTGGTAAATTTCATTCATTTACAAGAATTTGCATTTAGAAAGTAGGATTTGATGATAGGAAACCAATGATGATAGGATCTTGAAGAAATTGGTTAAAGTTGGTTGTTTTTAAATTTTTAATTTGGTGATTATAATAAGTGGTATAATACACTGTTTTGAAAAAATTATTCCCGCTGACTTTCTTACTGGTTCTTTTCAGGTCAGTATTGTAGGTTTAGAACCGGTAGTAGTTTATTTTTTCTCTTTCCTTGCTATTGTGCCAGACTATTTAAAAATGCTTATTAATAGGTTTAATTGAATAAATAATTATTTGATTTGGTTAAAAGGTTGACAGTTAATTTTTATGCTTACAAAATGCGAATCCTTCTATTACAAAATCTCTATAATACTAATACAATATACTTTGTTTTTCTGTCATTACTCTTTATTTACTTTTAATTACCCGCTAGACATCCAACTCCAATTTAATCTGTATTCATACCACGTTCTTCCGTCTCTTTCCCTTCTAATTGCTTAGCTGAAACACAATAGGAAATAATTGGCTCTTGCGAACTGGTTCCAACTTGTCTCCGTGAGTTGAGCTTCAATCTATTTAGTTCATTTGATTTTGTCATCTGTCAACTTGTTAGGTAGTTAAAGTGAAGGAGTATACTAGAATAAAAGCTGATTTTTCATAGCATTATACATTTCTCCATACTAATTCCTCGCAAAGTATTTACATCATTATGAAACAAGACATCATCAGAGTTCATGGTTTCCAGTCTCGTTTCAAAATTATGTAAACACGTTTGCAAGGGATTAGTGTTGAGAAATGTTTATACTTAATATACATAAATGACCTCGAACTTTACTAGTCGTAAAAAAAAAGTTTGTTATTATATTGGTCCCATGGAAAAGATTTTCCTATGACGTATATTCATAAACCAAATCTACAAGTAAATACGTGCCTCTTATTGTGCAATAAAATTCAAATAAATGTAGATAATAGTACACATATTAAAACAGACTTCACGTTCGCCCTTGGCCACTTTTATTAAAACTCCGTCGGTGACACCCATTGTTCCGTCAACACTAGTCACTACCACGGGAATTTGCTCCTTACGTGTACTGTCACAAGGGATATGTTCCCTTACATTTTACATGAGGGTTTCATTAGACAGCATCTTAGGCATGCCATTAAAATCTGCGTCTTGAGCTAGCGTAACGAGTATGGAGACATTATGAGACATGGCTTTGGGCGATGTGAAAGGATCTGTGTTCCATATTCTATATTGATGACGCTTTTTTTTGGTTGTACTTTTTAAAAGATTTCAAGTTTAGTAATACATAGAAGTCCATAGTAATACATACTCCAGAGTCTCGGGAAACTATCTAAATACTTCAAGAAATCTCTATTTTCTGAAAGGAAACAGTAAAGACTATTTTATTTCAGTTATAAAGTATATAATATCATAAAAAGAATTAATGCAAAAATGAACTTCATTTAATGTTTAATTAAAATATTACAAAATGATAGGTGACAAGAAAATTTATATTGAAAAATCTAGACACAGTGTTGTATGAATAAATTGAATAAACGTCCTCGCAAAACGTGGTTTCTTATATTTGTGGTTTTGGATGGCAAATAATGTTATTATTATGTGAAAATCATATTTTTGTTATACCGATGGTTCATATAGGTACTTAATTTATATTATCTAAACAGTTGCAATTTATATGCGTTCATGCATTATTAACTATTTTTACTTTCAAATCTATACCGGGCTCTTAAAAGTGTAAGTACAAAGGCGAGCTCTCATACATTCATCTTCTCAATTTCATTCGGGAGCAACGCAAGCCGAGTCTAACGTTCAAGTAGTCGAATCTAATCTCCCGTCATGTTTGCTCTGTCGATCGTCGGGATATTACACGAGAGAACTGGTACTCTGCCAAATAACACCTTGCCATGCTACTATGTTATAAAGCTAGCTTTTCCATTTATATACAATCCACTTTTTTTGAGACCTGCGGATTATGTCGTTAAGCGTCGCATGTCTGGGTATACGGCCTGCGCTTTTTTGACAACTTAGTCCGTGGTGTCCCAGTCGGTCCACGTCTGTGTCACAACAGCATAAGTGAGGGGTACATACCGCGGCCCCGAGTCTCAGGCCGGTTGCGAGTCTAAGAGAGGCCGGATCCAGAAAAGTACCAGTACTAGCCGAAGGATGGGCATACAGCCAGTAACCAGATTTCCGGGTTCCGACCGCCGAAAGTCCACTTTGAAAAACATAAAATAGGTACTTATAATGCGTTACATTTCCATGAATTGTTTTTAAACCTGAAATTAAGAATCAAAATCAAAACGTATCCTTGAAGTAGCACCTATGAATCAAAATTTCATCGAATTGGAAAAAAATCTCAATTGGAGTTACTATTATGTCTTGTCATCTTCATCAAATGTTACTTTCTCCTAACTACACCACTACAGGTATTTTAGTAAACAATAAATTATGTTTAATTTAATATTTTCTTCGGTTACCGCGAGGATTACTCATGAAATAAAACTATGAAAACGGATAAACTCGCGTATATTAACTAATTTTAACTTCATTCCGACGTTTCGAACACTTTACAGGGTTCGTGGTCTGCGGATGTCATCCGGAATGAAGTTAAAATTAGTTAATATACGTATACATATTTCATATGTTTAATTTCTTTTTTCATGAAGTTTCTACGGCCTGTTGCAGACACTAGTTGCTATTCATTCGCCGCGCTCGAATAAAACTCAATTCAGAGTATTCTGCGCTAACGGCCCGCCTTCCCATGTTTTAATCAACACTTGCACCACCCTAGCCTTGCACTTCATCTTTCCGATTTTGAACCTTGACTGTTTACTCTTAAGGATTCATGAAGTGAAAGTATTTATCGGCTGGTTGGAAATTTTTGTTCCGTCCGCTGGGTGGCCGGATTGGCAAAATTGGTGTTTGAATCGCATTAGAATGTCACCCTTTGTTGTGAGCTTCTGGCCCTTTATTTTCAACTAGGATATAAAGCCTGGATGAATTAGATTTGCATCGATTTGAATTTCATATGATGGTGGATTCGTCACAATGTTTCTCTTAGTTATATTTTCTTCTTTTAATGTAACCTACAGTATTGCTTTATTGGGAAATTCAGGTTCATCTTAACATATTGACCGCTGGAAACTCCCGAGGGGAGTTCTCTGTGGGAGGTCCATTTTCGCTATAAAGCAGAAAAATTACGGGATCGGCTACGAGAGTAGCACGTAGCACTCGTTGGCAATGAAAGTGATGAACATGCCCCGTTATCAGTGTTGCAGATTCATTGAAAACGCTAGGGTTGGCACTTTACATGTTAATTTTAGTTTACCTACGTACGTATATAATATGGCATGGTATTTGAAGTTGTTAACAAAATAAAACATCTTTTCACCCCGTAATAAAAAATAGGTTATATTCCTTTTTTAGTCTATAATATGTGATAGCGTCATTTATTTGTCAAAATTGTTTTATGACATAATGTAATTCGTTCTCTTAATATATAGTTAAAACTAGCGACCCGCCCCGGCTTCGCACGGGTACTATACCTACATATAAACCTTCCTCTTGAATTACTCTACCTATTTAAAAAAATCTCATAAAAATCCGTTACGTAGTTTGAAAGATTTAAGCGTACAAAGGGACATAGGGACAGAAAAAGTGACTTTATTTTATACTATGTAGTGATAGTGATCATGAATTTCCTCATTGATCACGCAGAATTTTCCCGGTTTAAGCTGGAGCTGATGGCGAAATTAGAACTTACCCGAATGAGACGCGTAAATGGTTCTTGAATTTTGTAACTTGTACAAATAACAGTGTATAAATAAGTTTAAAAATGTATCTACATAAGTCATCATCATCATGATGACTGAAAGTTTAAAAAATGTATCTACATAAGTACCTACCTACATACTAAGTATAAGTACTTAGTTAAGCATTTTTGATAATAGTTTATTTTAAATAAAATGTTCTGGTTTTTCTGTTACAGATAAAAATAAGATACATTTGTGCCAATGCACCATAAATTGTTTAGAAAATATACAATGGAATGTGAAAATGAATGGACAAATAGGGATATCAGCTGCCCATGCAATAGCCAAACGTCACAATTAAGAAAAATGCTAATGAAAATATCACCTCAAAAAATTTAACCTTTTGTGACAACCCTATGACTCAGTTTCAATGAATCTGCAACATTGATAACGGGGTATGGTGATGAATACACTATCAACTTAAATTATATATGATTATAGTATTTGATAAAAAGTTGACGTTCATATCTATTCGGTACCAAAATTTATTTAAATTAAATAACCAATTTAGCAGTTATTGTAGATCACAAAATTTATTGAACTGACAGTTTGACTGCCAGAGAAACTACAATGACAATCTGAATGAAGTAAATAATCAAATGTGTATAAACAATTTTACGATAGGAAACTTAAGTATCAGCAACGAGGTAATGTAGGCTTTATCGTTGTCACGAGAAGCAACAAAACGACTTTACGATCGTTTTCGTTCGCAAACGTGTTTATTACGCTCATGACTAGCCTTATCTTGGGCTGGTAATATGTGCATTCGATTCGCGTTGTACGAACGTTTGTTGAGCTACCAAGCGATCAAAAATTAGTAAAATTATGATTAATAAAGTAGCTTTAGTAACTGGATCGAATCAAGGACTGGGACTTGCTATTGTGAAAGAATTAATGAAAAGAGTTGTGAAGATTGTATACGTAACTGCAATGACTGATGAACTTGGTAATACCGCCATAAAAAAACTGATAAAAGAAGGTTGCAATCCTAATTTTCATTTATTAGACGTCACTGATGAAACAAGTGTTAAAATTTGTGCGGATGATGTAAAACAAAAACATGGAGGGGTCGATATATTGGTCAATAATGCAGGAGTCACCGTCAAAGACTTAGAGAAAACTACTTATGAAGATTCAGAACGAGTTATTAACACAAATTATCGTGGCAATGTTAATGTTGAGAAACATTTCTTTCCAATTCTAAATCAAAACGCAAGAGTTGTGAATATTTCTAGTATCTGTGGACACATTTCGAATCTTCGGAATAAATACTGGGTTAGCAGGTTGACTAAAAAAACATTGGAGAGATCTGACATCGACGAGTTTGTCAACTGGTTCTTAGATTCTGTGAAATCAGGAACAGTAAAAGCTGAAGATTTCTATCAGACAGAGATGCTTGCTTACCGGATTTCCAAGATAGCGCTATGCGCATTGACCGTCGTGCAACAGAGAGAGGTAGACAGGAACATTTCTGTCAACTCCATACACCCTGGGTTTGTTAGAACATCCATTAATCGAGGAATGGGTTTTTATTCAGAAGAACAGGGTGCCAAGGCCCCTGTGTATTTGGCCCTGGACGTGGATCAATCGGTTAAGGGGCAGTATTTTTGGCCACATAAGAAAACAGTTGTAGAAGCAATGGACTGGAGTAATCCTAATCTACCACTTTACTTTGATTACGAACTTTTTAGAAAAATTAAATTGAACAGTAAATGATTATTTAATATATTTTAGAATTGAACACATTTTGAGTCAACTTTGTTTTGTAAATTAAATGGCGGTGTAATCAAATCTACTTTCATTATTATTTCTTTTTCTTTTACAAGGGAATAAAGTTGATGTTTACATGTTTACCTCCTTGTTGGTTTAACATGAGGTCCAGCCTGAAATATCGCTACAATTGTCGGACGTGTTTCAAGAGTAATTTTGCTTCGCAAAAAAGCTGCTATTCAATACAGCTATTTTAGTCTTCTTATACGTTGTATGTTGGTGGCCAACTAACATACGGTCATTCCGATAGTAAGCGGTGACCGTAGTCTATGGACGCCTTCAATAAGAGAAACGGCCATTTTTACAATTGTCGCATCTGTCAGTGCCTGTTATTGATTTCATAGTTGTAAGTCTCTATATTGTTTGTCAAAAGAAAAAAGCTACCTTCTTTTCAAATTAAAAAATAAAATCTCATTGTAAAAGTAATCAAATGTTTAGGATATAATAAAACAATACGAGATGTTCCGGAAATGCAAAATATTCCAGAGAAGAGTCCCTAATGAACAGGAGTTTGTGTGAAGTTACAGAACTTGTTTGAGCCAGTTCATTTCACATTCAAATGGCGGAAAGTGTATTTTGTGAGACCATTGTCGACATTGAGAGACATTTTTATTTAACCGTATTGAGTTACTTGGAGACTTTTAAATTTTGGGTCACAGTGCCGGGAAGACAATGAAGCAATAAGTAATATGCCTTACATTTTACTTTAAACAAAAATATTATCAGTCAAAAATAAATGTAGATAGCTTTCCATTTTCAACTAACAGTATGAGAAACATTTGAGAAATATTCATTTAATTATAATAACTAGTAAGTTGTCGACTCCACTGATGCCAGTGTGAAAATTGCCACCAACTGTAAGCTATTTATAAGTTTTATAACTTAGGCACTGGTCTCACTGCGAATTACTAAACTATGAACTCTCGGCTTTAAACACGAACAAAAGATACACACTCCCGTGTAAATAAAAGAGACAAAGCGATACTCGCCCAGCTATCACCGTGGGGCGAGTATCACCGCGTCTCTTTTTTTTACACGAGTTTGCGTCTCTTTTCTTCGTGTTTGTAGTTCATAAAGTTCATAGATTAGTAGCTCGCGGTGAGACCAGTGCCTTATGAATTGTATGGAACAGGTATATAAGATACGATGACACAGTCACGTCATTACTACCACTACTGGATATGATGGTGATGGAGAAATGATGATGTGTACTTTGTAATCTAGAACACACATGTCATGTAATTTATAGAACTAATCTAATTACTTTTTGCCTGTCACCAATACAGTGAATCTACTGAGATTCAACATCAGAAAATAACAAATCAAAATGAGATACTACTTTTTGAATGTGTCTGTAGAAAATCAATGAATAAATAAAAACCCTTTGTCAGATGTAGTGGACAGCTATGAAATATGGTTTCGAGTGCGAATTCAATATTCCTTTATTTATGATTGTGTGGATATTAAAATTTGTTTATTAACACCGAACCGTAAAATATGTTAGACGTGTGCAATTTATCATCGGATCCGGTCTGACAAGATGTGCTAGACAGTCTACAGGGACATAGCCACCAAATGTTTCTAAATTATACAGTGTGCCCGCGAGGAAAGGGAAAATATTCAACAGCGGATTTCTGACCAAATTTGAAGTTAAAAATGTCATATGAAGTTTTCTGGATTCAGTCTATTTTAAGAGAAAATTAGATTTTGTCTTAAAACCGTTTTAGACCGTTACGCTATGATAAACGCATTCTAGGAAACGATTTTGTCACCATGTTGTCTTAGTCTTGTCACACTTAATTGACAGAAACTACTTATTACTTGAAAAAACTTTAAAGTGCATTTTTGCGATAGTTTGATTAATAAAATCCTTTTTTTGTGTATTAAGGCATTCAAAACATCAAAAAAAACAAAAAAAAATTTTTTTTTGCGGATTTCATCAAAACTCAGTTAACATTTTTTACGTCTTTTAGTCTCAGGAATATGCTGTTAGAATTTTTCCCTTCCCTCGTTGGCACCTTGTATGCAATTCAATAAAGGTCGATGATGACGCTGCTGTCCATCATCAAACAAATCACAGAATGGTCAGTGACATTTCAATCCCTAACCGACGACGTGTCTGAGAAACCATCCTCAAACACTAAAGAACAGAACATTCGAACGTCGTCGGCGGCGGACACGCGTCGGTCGCGGGTCGCCGGCCAGAAAAACCAGCAGTGTTATTTGCGAAGGAAACCGCCTTGCCAACAGCGCTGTGTCAGCGCTGCGGCAGCGTCGAGCCTAAAAATGGTATTCACTAATGCACTTTAAACGACACTAGCGCTCGGCGACGAATGCGCCGTGAGCTGGAACTACACTGCGTCGAGAGTTACCGCCTACAGTTCGACGACGAGCTGTTCTACGTTACTGAATACTGTTTTTCGCAGCGCTGCGCTCTACGTCGAAGTGACGGCTGTCTCGTCGTCGAGCTCGTTGACGAACGCAGCGTCGAATGTGTGAATAAGAGAATAGCATAGCAGGGCCTTAGTCTACTCTTACGACACTCACAGGAAAAGTTAGGGTGATGACAAATGTATTCTTACTGCCGTCTCCACACGGCTAGTATTATTCCGGCCTAAAGAAAGGTGAGTATTTAAATTTAGACATTCGCGTTATCCCCAACTCTAACTTCGGTACGGTAAAAGACTATATTCGCCAATTTAAGCCTTAACTCTATAGCAATACTGCCGTAAAAACGCCAAGGCGATTCATGGCGAAGAAGATGACCCTTATTGTAAAGACATAAGGAGTTAAAATTACGGAGGCGAGACACCTGTAGAATGTTTGCATAGGACGCGGTCAGGAAGCCTATCGCGAATATCGAAACTCGTAAATTTACAGTATCTGTCTCTGCCACACCGATTACGCATCCGTTGAAGCGACAGTGACATGAGATCGAAAACGATTTCGATGCTTGAAGTAGAATTTTGTGTTTCGAGATCTTCAGTTGTTTTTCTGATAGAGACATGCGTGCTAACTCTGCGATGCATGAAAAAGATAACTTAATAAATATACATAAATTGACTTCCGTAGTGGTTTGAGTTATGGTCATGGGACGCCCTGTAGAACTCAATTTCATCGCGATACTCTGAACATGCCCTTAAACGGAGAATTACAACTAACGATATTTGCAATGAAATCTGCGACCATAATATAACATGGACGTCTAATGCTAGGTCAAAAATGCCCCCAAAAACAATTTTTCAATTATGCCAAGATGGGCAGGACAGGACATAGCGCTTTTCTTATACGTAACACCGCGCATAATTATGTCGGCGCAATATCTTTGACAAATGTTTATAGAATATAGCCAATCAAAACTTTGATGGACCAATGACAACTATTTTTAAATGGCGGTTTAAATTAAATTTTTATAGGTTGATATTGAAATGAATTACCGTGATGCATTGAAGAGGGGGTGATATTTGTCAACTAAAATTCAGGACCGTTTTTGAAAGGCGATTTAGTATGGAGTGCAGCTTCCATGTTTTATTTGTTCGAAGAATGAAATTGAGTAACTTAACTTCAAACCCGGGTAAATCCACTCTGTCAATAGAGTTGAAGTTTAAAGAAAAACTAGGCGATTGCAATTAAATATGCACTCTATTGGCAGAGTGGATTTACCCAGGTTTGAAATTAAGCGACTCAATTTTACATGGAGGTTACTCTAACTTTTTTATTTTAATACTTACAGTCCATATTCGACATCGTCCTTGAAATATATTGACTGTGTTTAGGTAAAAGTCTAGATTTAATCAAGTATAGTGGCGAATCTAACTTGTGGAAGCGCTACCCTCGCATTTATTTCTCCCTTCAATGCTTTCCCAATATTTAAGAGCGATATTTTCTACAGTGGAATACAGAATGATATACCTACATTTTCAGCTCACAAGTATTATAGGCTAGTAGCTGTGGCTACATTTTGTCACTCTTATTTTTACCAGACTTCAAAATATGAGGTTTTCAATCTGACTGTTTTTATTTAGTACGAGTGTTGGCAGCCTAGTTGGTAGTTACCCTGCCTACGAAGCTGGAGGTTCCGGGTTCGAATCTCGGCGAGAGCATTCTTTGTGTGTTTATTTATCACAATATTTGTTCTTTGGTCATGTCTGTCTATGTATTTAAGTATCTATCTATTATATAATTATATCGTCGCCTGGTATATACCCACATCACAAGCCTTAATTGAGCTTACCGTGGGACTAGGTCGATTTGTGTGAGATGTCTCAAGATTATGTCTATGTCTCAAGTAGTGTTTCGTTCGCGCTAAGTCACGACTACAACTATGAAACAAGACCGGCCAAGAGCAAGTCGGGCCATGCTCAGTGTAGGGTTCCCTAGACATTCAAAAACGGCTGGGCTATTTGGGACTGTTAAAAATATTTTTTTATCATTTAATCTAGAGAGAATATGCGTTTATGCAATATAAAAACATGAATAAAGTGAATTTACGTAAATATTTAATGCTGAATTGTCGTTACAAAACTGACATCGAAGTTAACTTTTTTGTGAGAGTTAAGTAAGGTAAGTAATATAACGTATACGAACTAATGCTATATAAATCATAACGTATAAATTCAGTTTGTATAAATTTATAATGCCTAACGTGTAATAAATATAACGTTTGAAAGGTATAATTATTAAATGAATAATTGTAAAATGCATAATGAACGTAACATATAATATCGTTTACGATAACGATTAATTAGTATAAAATTGAAATAATCTAATATACAAAACAACTATCTTACACAAAATATAAGCGCTTACGATTTTTTAATAATTAAAGTATAGAATTATCATTATATTTAATTTGAATTGATTTACTATTTATCCGTATATTAAGCCGTATCCGTATAGGAAGCGATTTAGACCTGTGAACCGGTCGACGAAGCCCCGCTGCGCGGGGCTTCTATTTCTGCTCTAAGGGATAAAAGGTACCTAACGAACCTATCCAGATTAGAGTAGGAGAGAATAACTTTGACAGCGTATTCCTGATGTCGTAAAAAGCAAAAAAATAATGCGTACTCAGGCCGAATTCAGTTGGTTTTTTTTTACATTTTCATATACAGCAAAACAATTTCAATACAGAAATACGCAGTTAAAGTTTTTCGTCATGTTGCACCGTTAAATTATTACATTTTATTGTCCAATGGAGCGAAATGAAGAAATTACATAGGTATTTCTGAACTACTGCTACTATGCCACTGTAAGAAGTTAAAGTGGCGCTGGGCGGGACACATAGCCAGGCTGACGACGGACGATAGATGGACTCGCATATTAACTGCTTGGAGAGGACCATCCGGTACTAGGAAAAGAGGAAAACCTAAAGCGCGATGGAATGACGATACGACTGGCTGGTGACCAATGGATGCAAAAAGCAAACGACAGAAACGAATGGAAATCACTAGAGGAGGCCTTCACCTTCGAGTAGCGAGGGGTTCTTACTTATTTATCTTTTTATATGTTAGTGTTAGAATTTAAGAATGTAATTTTTACAGTTAAATGCAGAGTAAAATTTAAATTTTAATAGAATTAAGAAAATTTAAACATCTGTCACACAACTGTTTTGTAAGAAATATAAGGCTTTTTTATTTTATTTATTTATTTCTGAACTAGATTGTTCCAAGACACGCAATAATTACATTTTCCACCGAGCTGCCTCATGGTTAATGCAATAGATTATTACTACTTACTTGCTCAGCCTCGTCTCTGCCCGAATATTTATTTTTCCTGCGTAAGCATCTATGGACATGTACAGGGCAATATGAAGTAGAAAACAATAATCAATAAAACTAAAATAGCAACCTTGAATATAAATTTAGAGTTGGAAAAATAGAATAAGATTGAGAATAGTCAGAATCGTCTTCGGAGATGTTTGCTTGAAATTACTCATTAAGTGAAATGTATATTTCTTTTGAGTAAATACATGTCTTTAACCAGAGATGTGATCGGGTTTATATGTTTTAACTCCACTAACAACTCATAACTGAATGGCTGACTGACTGAACTCATGACTGACTGGTCTCCTTAAAATCAGACAACTTTTTTAAATATTTTTTATTTAATTTTTGTTTTCATTTTTTTACTTTTCAAGGTAATATTGAGGTACTAGGAATCATTTTTGATATATGTGTATACTAAGTATTCATCAGCATATGTTAGTCCACTGCTGTACGTAAGCCTCTCCTATTAAATATGTGTAGGCATTAGGAGGTAAATGCCCATAATCGCCACGCTGGGCAAGCGGATTGGCGATCGCAGTGGACACATGTCCACTATGATGACGCTGCTGCTGCCCATCATCTTTGTAGAATGGTCAGTGACACTTCAACCCCTTAGTCGACTCTTACGACACCCGCAGGAGGAGTTGGGGTGGTGACAAATGTATTCTTACTGCCGTCACTACACGGCAGTAAGAATACATTATGTAAGATGTGCCAAGGTATTCACTATATATTAAAATTTATTAAATGCCTTACTACTGACGCCAGGGCACCAATGCTCGTGTCATGCCAGAGTAATAAACCTTACACGCGGATTGCTAAACTGGGAACCATTTCCAAGCCTATTCAAGTCTGAAACAACGAGAGGGGGGAGGGAGAAGGGTTGTTTATATTGCCCTCCACTCTGTTGGACAGGGGGCCTACTACGAACTTGTGAACTCGAAAATTAGAAGCACCTATCTCACTTCAATTGAACTATTTTGTAGAGACAGTACAGTTTGTTTAATACGACTCCGCATAACCATCTCCCAGTGCGTAACACGTGAACAGAGAATAGCTATTTGATGCACGATATTTGACTCTCATATAAGGTATAAGGTCAATGCGGGTAAGATCGTATATCAGGAAAGTCCGACCAACTGATTTCCACCGCTAACTCAACAATATAAGATGCATATACTTACAAATAAAATATGCCGGACTTACCCACACTGACCTTAACCCTACACAAAGTATTTTCATGTTTTTGGGAGAGAATTTTATAAGTTTTGTTAAATAGTAGTATTTATTTAATAGGGTGAAATATCGAAATTTCTCAAACTTGTAAATTTGTTTAGTCAACTCCATCGTACAAGTAAGTTTTGTATGCAGTCCCAATAGATGACACTTCAGTACAAGTTTCAAAGTCACATATTGGAACATTGAAAATATTAATACTCAGTCCTAAAATAGATGTGAGCCTGTCTTAAAATTATGCAAATAATTTAGATATTAGCTAATTATTTCAAAGTTGGGATATGAAGCATTAAAGGCACATAAACATTTATCATTGTTTAAATGCCCCAATAGTTGATTTTTTCTTATCGATGGTAACTCAAGCTATGATGACGAGTATTGGTACAGCGTCGGGTACTAGTACTTCCACCTTACAACAATCAACTGTTTTTAGCGACATGTGCATAAGAATATGATTAGTTTTAGTACGAGCTATGAAAGTACATCCCATACGAATCCGCTTATTACGATCGGCAAGCGGATTGGCGATCGCAGTAATGTGTCCACTATGATGACGCTGCTGCCCATCATCAATCTTCTATCAAAGAATGGTCAATGACGCTTCAATCCCAGTCGGCTCTTACGACACCCGCGGGAAGAGTTGAGGTGGTGACAAATATATTCTTACTGTCGTCAACGTTTGGTGGCTAAAAGTTGATAATAATGCGATAGAAATATTAAGAATTTTCGACTACGATATTTGCAGTAGCGCCCCTGTTATCTAGCTGGATAATATTTTGCTCTTTGTGTTTGGAAATTACTCGTTTCATTTGGTACCGGCAACACAGACATACGAGTAGGTACATACTTATAGTACGTATATGTATAGGTCTATCGCACAGGCTTCACTTTAACTTAAAGTTTAATAGTAGGTAGGTACATCTGATTCGTAATCAGAAATGTTCAGAATTTAATGAACAAATCTGTCGCTCTAGTGTAAAAGGGTATACTTGTTACTCGCCGTCCATTTTGAAAACTGTGTGTACACTTACCTATGCACTTTTATTAAACTTATACCCTTTTTCTTTTCACAAGCGGGTCGGGGCGTTTCTGTTACCCTTGTACACTAACCCACAGAAACACTACTTCAGCTTTCAACCTTTTAAACAATAGCTAACACAACAAAATAAAGTCGTTCAGTGCTCAGTGACTTTTTAAGAACTGTTCGATATTATAAAAAATCATTTTCACAAGTTCGATGTAAGTCTCAACTTGTTAGTGCTTGCCAATTGTATTGTAGTGGAAATACTTTCGATATCGGAGTCAAAGCAATAATGCCCATTATCCGAGCGATATAAAAAACTAAGCGTAAAACTTTAAAAGTGAACATTTTTAGCCTAGCTACCGCTCTAAATCGTCAGCATTAGCAATTTTACCATAAGATATTAAAAACAATTGCCCTTTCCACGTCCTCGGGTATTTTGTGTAAGGTTAAAATATCCTATGTGTCGTTTTAGAGCAATAAGAAAATCCAAAATATTTAAGATTTATAAGAACATGAGAAGAGATTTTTACATATTTATAATGTTTTTTTGCATAGCATAAAAATACAGAAAGGTACAACAGGCGATATTGTATTTTTTTAGATATTGTCAAGCAAATTAGATGACCAATCGATGTGTCATAGAGATGACCCGTCTTTTATGGTCGCCTAAAAGCATATTGCCATTCATCATGTCTTGTGTAAAGAAGCAGAGTTCACTAAAGATATCGTAATGTGACGGATTCAGAACTGTTTTCCGGGTAACCAAATGCATACATAAACAAACAAAAAAATACGGTTTTAAATACGATATACGCGTGTAAGAGCTTAAACTAAACTAATTTCTGAATAATTCGATAATGTGCCATGTTATAATAATGTACACATCTCCGATAATTTTATTTAAGTGCCTGTTCTCTGAACCCCTCGTGTGTCGCGATTTTTTTTTTCATAGTTTTGTCACTGATCAGTGCTTAGACATACGACGGGTTAATTACCTATGAAACATGGTAGTTTTTGTATGTTTAATTTTATTACAAATCGCATTATTTGTCCACAGTCAGACCTCTGAAATCAAAAACTTTTATAGGTAAGTAGTAAGTACAGCAACACATAAAGTGCCTAAACTGCTACTTCCGAGATTTGTCCTCCTCCATGATTCTCCTGGGGCCCTTGTAATTCAATTTCAGTGAAAAACTTTTTTCTTAGTAATGAGGTTTTGTTTGAGTTATTATAACTTCTGTGAACAAATGGACTGCATACGGGCTGTAGCAGTTATATATTTGGTAGGTACTTATAAAATTGTTGATTATGGTATCCAATATATTATACTTCAATACTTTTTTTTAAAGATTGTTCATTAAGTCAAACAAAGAGTATACCTACCTCTATTTCAGAGCAGATTAAATATATTATTTTTATTTGCGTAGGTATTATGTCTGTTAACTAATGATTCTAGAGATTTATCTCAATTTGCAGATTTTTAGGGTTCCGTAGGCAAAACAGAACCCTTATAGTTTCACCATGTTGGTCTGTCCGTCTGTCCGTCCGTCCGTCTGTCCGCAGCATAGCTCAGTGGCCGTTAATACTGGAAATCTGGAATTTGGTACAGATATACATATGTATTAATCATTCCAACAAAGTGGTACAATAAAAACTAGAAAACAATTTTTTTTCCCCCAACTGGTGAAGTAGGAATGTTATTTCCCCTCACTAGCTCGTAAAGCGCTCGTTTATCCTTTAATACGAGCGGGTAAAAACGCTTTTAATAAATATATTTTATAATTCGCTTTTTATAATTCCTATAGCCCCCTACTGCCTAGTATAAGTGGATCTGAATGACCGTAGTAAACATGCGCAATCGGAGCTCACATGTTAAATTGGTAATTTCTCATGGGTGACTTTGTAAGCCTTTGGCTATATTTAAGTTCCAGAAGTAACTTCTATTCTACGATACGTTTCGACATTGAGTTTCAAATGGTTTCTTCAAGTTAATTTACATTTGGATGAGTATGAGTTTGTAATCATATTTTCTCGCGATAGCGAGGGGAAAAAAGTTGTATTACACTTGGCGGCAAAGCTTGTTCAACTCTCGTGCCTTGAGACCTTCGCAATGCTCAAGATTCCAGTTTTTGAACCACTCGCTACGCTCGTGGCTCAATTTTGGAATCTTTCGCTAGCTCAGGTCTCAATATTGGCATGACAGTTAAACAACAACTTTACCCCCTTGAATAATAAATAACTATTTTTTATTTGCTGTATTCCTATAGTGTGGGGTATCATTTAATATGTCTCTTAAAAAGAACAAGGGTCTTAAAATATTTTTTTACTAAAGTCAATATTTTTGGAGATAATCACTTCAGAAAAAAATATAATTGTGTCCCCCCCCCCCTCTAACTTTTGATTAGTAAGTCCAAAAAATATGAAAAAAAATCATGAATAGTGGGCTTATAGAATAGGTACTTTAAAACAATTTACATAATCGGCCCACTAAGTATGGCCCGACATGCTCTTGGCCGGTTTTTTTTATCTTTAAGAAAACTTACGTTTCAAGAAAAATAATTTCTCCACGACCTTCCAAAAGGTTCTTAAAAGCTATTTTTATCTGGTCTTTGATATTATTGAACTTACTAATTAACACGGCTTGTTTACGCCACTTCTTCCGGTTCTGAATTATCTCCTGGCTCCTGTTGAATAAGTTATTTAAAAAGAATAAAAGTCCCAAGGAAAAGTTTTTTTCTAAAGTCAATATTTTCGGAAATAACCGCTCTAGTAAAAAAAAAAATTGTCATGCGTATGGTTTCATGGATCATAAGTTAGAAGGGATTCTAACTTACGATCCATGATACCATAAAAAAACCATGAATAGTGGGTTTACAGAATTATTTAAAATAAACCATAATCGGCCTAGCCGTTTTAATAACTACGGAACCCTACACTGAGCATGGCCCGACATACTCTTGACCGGTTTTATTTTTTACATTTTATACTTACAAATTTTCATGTAGGACTGAGATTACTGCTCTAATATATCTCACACTTAGTGGCTATTTTTGGGGGATGTCTATGTTCAGCAGTGGACGTCTTTCGGCTGATATGATGATGATACACTGACTGTTGAACAAAACCACAGAATTAGATTTGGACAGAAGAAACAAGTTCATTCATTTTTATGGCGGCCGATCGTGTTAGATTTTGTACTGAAGTTGTTACTTGCCTATGATTTTAAATATGTCTCAGGCCCTTGAGTATTAATATTTGTGTTGTTGCAATTAATATTACTTAAAGAGGCATTATTAATGTTTTTGTTCACTTCAACTTACAAAATTTGACGCCCGAAAGCTGCAAGCTGCGATTAAAGACGGACAACTCAGTGGATTTTACTGAGTTCGTTTGACACGCTAAGTAGATACGTTTGCTTGATCTGTGGTATATATGACATCTGTGAACAAAACACACCCTGCACTAATGACATGTTTGTTTGGATTAGTGCAGCCTCGACCGACCTCTCGATGGCACGGCACATGTTTCATTCATGTCCTTAGCAAACGGTAAACACCGCTCTGAATTCAGTCCCAAACATTAACCTTCATTGTTGGATCTCCGTGTCTGGATAATATGTAGGTTTATACAAGGTGACCACGATTGGAGACGTGAGGTCTTAAGGATGGTCTAGACTGAAATGGACAGACTGGTATGATGCGTACGATTATTAATTTAGTTCGCGCTCAAATTTTATGTGAAGCCACCCTTACAGGCTGATTTTTAGATCATGTAGTTAGAAGCAGTGAAAAGTTTCGCTATGGGAACAACCAACAAATCACGTAAAAAATCTCTCTTTATTAGGAGATTTTATTGCGTAATGACGTAGTACGAGTAATTTGTTGGGTGTTATAGTGAAAGTTGCTCACGGTGACTGTCCCTAGTAGTCTTTTCACTCTTGCTTATCACAATTGCTTTTAGTAGAATTGTCCTTAATATTATAAAATAGGAATTAAGAAAATGGAGGGTAAAACGGTCAAATATTCATGGCTTTCCATATTGAAAATTTAGTTCCTTCATGTTATTGGTTAAAAACAAGACTTCTTATCAACCGACTTCAAAAAGGAGGAGCCTAGACTTTCCGAAACATGCGCGCGTAGTGACTAAACACACGTGACTTTAACCGTTTAATTATATTTAAAAGGATCAAGTTCTCAAGTCGACTAATACGTTTATTTGCTACCTCAGAATTTCCGACTGGGTGAAGCGATTTTTATGATTCTTTTTTTTGAAAGCTGATGCTCACCGATTGGACCCATTTCCTATTTGGTCCAGTTCTGACAATGGCATCTTTGAGAAAACCATAATAAGTCATTAATTTTCAATAAGCATGTGCACGACTAACTCACGACAACCGATGTCGATAATTATTTTTTACTGACTTCAAAACAAACTGTGATTATGGAATCTTGGAGAAATCGGTTGAGGTCGGTTTTTTTAGTTATATATTTGGTGATTATTCATATTTATAAATGTTGTTTGGGTAGGAAGTTCTATTTCGAAAATGCCGATGCTGAATTTTGGCCATATTGATGCGTGCCAATGCGCCAAATATATGTATTCATTCATTCAATTTAAGAGCTGGGCTCTTGTCGGTGGAGTAATTTCCATCTTATTCTACATTGAAAACAGGAGAGGAAGAATGTTGGGTCATCTCATACGACACGATGAATATATAAAAACCATGATAGAGGGAAAAATAGAAGGAAAAAGGAAAAGAGGAAGACCAAGGAGGACTTATATGGACCAAGTAAAAGAAAAGTTAAGGGTTTCATCATATCAACAGGTCAAATATATGTATACACAACCTTAATACATTTACTATAAATAAGGTCATGTATATATATTTTTACACTTTACGCATCTATATTTTTACTTTGACTAAGTATACTATTTTCCTGAGGCTCCTCAGTGACGTCAAAACAACCAAGAAAACTTAAACATAGTCTTCGTTTCAAAACAAAGGTTTTGCTGATCACGTACTCTGAATACGTTACTAAAACTTGGCAAATTTTAGCGACCTCTATCAGTCACGCGCGTAATCGCCCAAGATAAGAGCCAATTAGGAGGGGCGAGGGGAGAGTAAGTTGGGAATGTCGGTTAGATAGTGCGATATGCGGGAATTCTATGCTTAGAACTAGAGTTCTCGGGAATGTTCTTTGTCTGCGAAACGTTCGTAGATTACCCATACAAAATGGAGGATATTCTAGAATGTCATGTTATGTATGGATACGCTAAATTTATAATCAAGATCATAGATGTTTTACGTCAGGTTGCTTTGAGAGCAAATTTTTTACTAGATATTTTTTTATTTTTTATTTATTTATCATGATAGTACTTGTTGTTATGTGGTATTAATATTAGAAGAAAATATTATTTTTGGTTATGTGTGGCTACATTAGTGCGTACCATACCTTTCAGTTAAGCGTAAAATGGATTTATCTGTGATTTCCTACAATTGGCTTCTTGTTTATACTTTATGTCTAATGTCTATGTAACAGCTGTTGGATCTCCAAATAAAATAGTAAATAAATAAAATAAGATAAGTATAATAATATATATAAATATAATATAATAAAATACAAGTATAATACCTGTACTACTAGCAGTGTGGTGACGGCAGTATTAATACATTTGTTACTACCTCAACTCTTCCCGCGGGTGTCGTAAAAGCTGACTAAGGGATTGAACTAACAATTTTTTGATAGAAGATTGATGATGGGCAGCAGCGTCATAATAATGGACACATAACTGCGATCAGATCACCAATGCGCTTGCGTGGCGATTATGGGTATTTACCTCCTAATGCGTACATTACGCATATTTAATAGGAGAGGCTTAAGTCCAGCAGTGAACTGAGATAGGCTGATGATGATTTATCTGTAAATTAGTTCACGTCCATAGAATAGATACGAGACAGGGCGCCGCACGTCCGTATCCCGGTCGTAAAAACTTACGGGTATTTATTGCCAAGGCCAAGGGTAGATATGATTGGAGCCTTGGGAGGGTTTGTCTCTTCCTTCCGACTTAAAGTTTATTAGTTATAAGGATTAAAATCAGAACAATGTTCCCTACGAAGACTGTAGATAGATAATACTTAAATGTAACTATCAAATCCTCAGCGCAGGCTTCATTGCTAAAGAGATAAAGTTAATCATGTTATTTTATGTATTCAAATTGCCGTGTGGTGAGAGTAGTAAGAATAAATTTGTCACCTCTCCGACTCTTCCCGTGGGTGTCATAAGAGTTGGCTAAGGGATTGAAATGTCACTGACCATTCTTTGATAGAAGATTGATGAAGGGGCAGCAGCGTCATCATAGTAGACACATTACTGCGATCGCCAATGCGTTTGCCCAGCGTGTTGATTAGGGGCATTTACCGCCTAATATGTAAATACGCATAGTTAATAATAGATATTCTGATGATGATGATGAGAATCTCTCGAAAAGTTTTTATATTTCTACACAAAGTTACAGTCCACGGTACCTATTATACAAATATGAAATATCAAAAGGATGCGGACGAAAGAAAAATAGCACACGATATTCGCCAAGCGATCTCGACCACCCGTCGATTCTCACAATACGAACATTTCCTGTTTCCGATCGGATGGTAAAACATAACCTTTAGTGATCAAAAACATCCATTAATAAGGGAATACGGAAAAAAACCAGCCAAGCGTGAGTCCGACTCGCGCGCGAAGGGTTCCGTACCGTCAATTTATCTTTAAAAAAATACAGTTAAATCAAGCTACCTCAAAAACTATAAGAGATAATTTAATCAAACCAAAAATCGTTGATCGAGTTTGATAATGTGCATAACACAATTTATTTTCAGAATATTATACCGTGTAGTTTAAAAAATAGAGGGGGGACATTTTTCAGATTTTGAGAGCTGATATCTCGAAAACGGTTCGCTTAAATAAAAATGTAATAGTAAACCTTGATATGATTTTCAAAGATCTTTCTATTGATGTCCCACACGTTTATATAAATATCGAAAAAAAAACTATCCCTCAGATACATGTATTGAGGATGAGGGCCCCAACCCCAATTTTTTTTTTTACAATATAGTATTACAATTCAGTAGCGGTTCATGCAACACATATCCTCACCAAATTTCAATTCTGTTGCATTTATAGTTTCCGAGTAGATCGGCTGTGACAGACGGACAGACGGATATGACGAATCTATAAGGGTTCTGTTTTTGTCATTTTGGCTACGGAATCCTAAAAACAGCCAAATGCGAGTCGGACTCGCGCTAGTCGTGCGCCCGATAGTTTTGTTCCGGATTTTTTAAATATGCTGAATCGAAACATCAACAAAAAGCGTGACAGAGTGGTATGAAACAAGACAACGAAAATAATTTAGATCCGCCTAATAGGACCTTATCTCTACCAGTCCGTCTCAGTCAGTCTAAGTTAGGTTGTAGAAATAGTGTTAAGGTTATGCGGGGCAAATGCAACTAGGTATGAGGTAAATCCGACTAACTGAAATACGTACTCTTAATTTGTAAAAAGATCATACTTACCTACTATTGTGTTGCTTTTGAAATAAATCAAAGAATGTTCTAGGTATCTTCCAAAAGTTCTTAAAAACAGATTAAAAGACATGTCCATTAGTTGAATTTACCTCATAGTTGTATATGCCCCGCATGACCTTACTGCTTAAAGCCAAACTAAAACCAGTCAAAGGCGCCTTGTAAGGGATTGCATTTACTCGAGAAAATTGACCGGTGGTTGCTAAGACTGAACACGTGGGTCCGATCCCCACCACGGTCGTTGGTGATCTTGGTCGTTTTTTCTTTCGTATATGACATCCAATATTTATAATCGAAAATATTTAATAAAATAGGGAGTAGTGGACAGAGTTGACTGGAAATCACAGTCAATGACCAGGCCCCAATTTCACCACATTGACAAGTGCTACAATTGTAAATTTACTGTTTCTCCAATCTGAGACGTCTATAGGCTACAGTTACCGTTTACCATCGGAAGGGCCGTGCGTTTGTTAGCCATCAATATAAAACGTATTGCAGGAACTTTAATAAATCAGCAGTAAATAACTACTTTTTTGCGACGCAAAATTACAGTTGTCATAAAAAAGACGACAATATTAGCGAAATTCCGACATAATTATGCCGAACCTCATGTCAAAATTGAATGAGAATTGTACTAAACCTTGCGACAATTGTCACGAGTTTATTAGTTTTGTCGGCCTCCGTAGCCTAGTTGGTAGTGACCCTGCCTACGAAGCTGGAGGTTCCGGGTTCGAATCCCGGCGAGGGCATTCTTTGTGTATTTATTTATCACAAATGTTTGTTCCTTGGTCATGGCTGTCTATGTATTTAAGTATCTATATGTATCTATTATATATATCGTCGCCTGGTACCCACATCACAAGCCTCAATTGAGCTTACCGTGGGACTAGATCGATTTGTGTTAAGGTGTCCCAAGATATTTATTATTATTATTTATTATTTATTATTTATTTAACCTTTCTCTTAGGTTAGGTGATTTATAATATGGTTGTAAAAATAAAATACAATAAAACATACAAAAATAATACAAAACAAGTAAACACATTATAAAAAACCTAACCTAGGGTGCCGCCGGCAACGGGGCGCGGGCCCAAGCTGCCGGTGGTTAGGGCTGCAGGGAGAGGAACCGCCGGACTATGCGCGCCGTGTCCAGGATTACCGCCTTCTGCATCTGACCCTTGATCCAACCACCCAGCGAGAGCCTCTTGAGGAGTTGATCGAGACTCTTCGCTATGAGACCATTCGCAGAAACAACTATCGGCACAATGATCGCCGAATCAACGTCCCACATGTCGATTATTTATTATTATTAACGATATAATAACCTTATTAGTAATCATTTTATGTTGGTGGCAAACAAGCACATGGCCCGTCCGATAGTAAGCGGTAGTCGTAGCCTACGGAGGCCTGTGACGTCAGTAACAGTGATATTTTACAATTGTCACACTTGTGGGTAAACCCACAAGACTGTAACGAGGGTTACCAATTCTTTTGTATGTTCTTATATTAATTAGGTAAGTACATTTAAGGATCCACATATCTACCTACAGGGCTAGGCTATACGTACGGAAACTCAACTTTTATTAATTAATTTTAAAATATACGAAAGAATTGGTAACTCTCGTTACAGTCTTGTGGATTTACCCTTGTAATTATGGTGAAATAGGCCACAGAGGGTAGACACTTTGTATACCTACATAATAAATAAGAAAAAACCTGGGCACTTTCTTACCACGTTCTCTCAACTGAAACGGCGTCTAACGCGTCTCAAAGGGAATTATTATCATACAAATAGACATCTTCCATCTTCCTCACTCGGTGTATAAGGAGCGAGAAAACACTATTTAATGGTTACAGCGGCGACAGCTATTCTGTTTAATCTACCGTAGTAACTCTCTTATAAATGTCACAGAATAATTAATTACAATAGAGTTTAAATAAAACTAGTAATTCAACGTATTTGTATACGATAAGCGATAAGTAATAAAATGAGAATGACAGATTCGAACGAAAAGTCACGTGACCATTTCCGTACATTATTATGGTCACGTGACTTATCGCTTATCGTATACGATTTCAGAATTGCGTCTTGGCTAGGCCTGCTGATTTTGAGTTCGAATGAGGTGACATACTATAAAAATTAGAAGAAGAAAAAGCAATTAATACTCGTAATGTATTGATAAAAAGAAAAGCTTTACATGCTTACGAGTAGCAATGCACCGAGAAGATATTTCATAAGTTGCGAAACTTCTATAGAGAATGTTCTCGGCAATTTGAATTTTACACGCAATCTAATCATGCCAGAACCGTTGTATATACATGCCTTTTAATATATAGGTATTTCATGCCTTGCTTACTCAATTCTGAATACAATGTTTTTCATAACACTTTTTTAGAAGTTCTCATGGAAACACTCTCAATGAGAACTTACTCTTAAATTCTCATGAAAATTTGCTTTGCTCCCGCCTTAGTCTTCGAGGTTATTTTTTTTTTTTGGCAACCCAGAAAAGTTTATTATTGTATATCAAATGAGAATTATACCGTATGAAGGTTATACAAAATAAGTGTTATATTAACTATTCATTATACTAAACAATAATAGATATTTTAATATTATACCAAAAGTTTATTATATGCAATGAACGATTATATACTTCAAAAATATATTTTTTGTTGTTATATCGAATGAAAATATAATCGTTCATTGCATATAATAAACTTTTGGTATAATATTAAAATATCTATTATTGTTTAGTATAATGAATAGTTAATATAACACTTATTTTGTATAACCTTCATACGGTATAATTCTCATTTGATATACAATAATAAACTTTTCTGGGTTGCAAAAAAAAAAAAATAACCTCGAAGACTAAGGCGGGAGCAAAGCTCCCGCCTTAGTCTTCTAACCTAACCTATCCGAGTCGGATCTGCCCCGGAAGGTGTTGTTCGCTCGCTTCGCTCGCTCACTGCAGATTTAGTCCCCATTCGTTAGTAATTATGATCAAAACCAAATTTTATTTAGGAGCCAATATCTTGGTAATTATCAAGTTTTAAGAAAAGTAGCGTTATACTATAAGACAATTATACGAAATATGAATTAAACTAAAAGTATGTTATATGAAATATCAATATTTCAATTGATTATTATATAAAATAATAATTATATCATTTGTAAATATATTATTTGTTGTTATATGATTCAATAATTATATCAAATGAGCGTTATTGCGACTAATATTATATCAAAAGTTGTTATAGCCTTCGTGACGCACCCTTACACAAAATGTGATTGGTTGATTTCGAAGAGCGGGGGATAGAACAGCGAATGCTCTTTTGGTCTGAACGCACCTTTACGTGTAAAAGTATGAAAGAATAAGTTGGGCACTGGGAGGAAACTATATTGAATCATTGAGTAGGCACATGTTAAGGTAAATGTAGGAGTGGATGACACTGTACCAATGAATGACTTTTTTGCAATTTAATTTAAATATTAAGAAAACTGTTATTAATATGACCCAAAGACAGTATCCAGGCGACTAGTAGTGCAATTTGTGATTTTTGTTTTAAACCGTTCTTTGATATCTACAATACTTTTTAAATTTATAGACGGTTCTTGCGAACAGGTGCTTCGAGTTTCGAGAATTTTTTTTTGGTGTTTCTAATGTCTCACTGTCAAAAGAGGATTTTATTAATTGGGTCAATCACTCTTTTTATGTTGTTATTCTGTCACATCACCCAGGGGACAACAGTGTGATAGTTTGCTAGAAGAAAGTATCCTGCAAGCTCTACTATCATGATCAGTGGGTGACCCACCTTGGAAGGGCCCCATAACTATCAAAAAATTCAAAGTTTTGTCAATTTTAATGCCATTAAACGGTGAATTTAAGGGTGACCCAGGAGAACGTAACCATGGCAACGAGTGACATAAAAAAGTGTTTTTACTATTTTTACACTATGCCAGGTAATTAAAGTTTTTTTGGTTGTACGTTGTTTCATAGACAACATTTTCGCAGAATATTGGTTCATAGAAAATGTTTCTCGTATTTTCATTTCATAGAATGATCATTTTTCAGAGCTCTTACATTGTATAATCTGGTTTTGTATATTTTTATTGTTCAGATATGTAGTTCTTAGAATTTCATTTCATAGCGTATTCAATCAAATATTATTAATTCGTATAGTATTTTTTGTCTAGAACAGTTGTTTCAAAAACTGAATATTCATAGAATGTTGTTTGTCATTGTATCAAACTTAATATTTTTTATTAAGTCATAATTAAACTATAGAATTATCATTACATACCATTATACAAATACAAAAGAAATACCTTTGTCCAAAGAATTTTAGAAAGCGATCTAGACCTGGGAACCAATTTTGCAATTTAATTGAAATATTAAGAAAACTGTTATTAATATGACCCAAAGACAGTATCCAGGCGACTAGTAGTGCAATTTGTGA
The DNA here is from genome assembly GCA_025490895.1 of Thaumatotibia leucotreta. Taxonomy (NCBI): domain Eukaryota; kingdom Metazoa; phylum Arthropoda; class Insecta; order Lepidoptera; family Tortricidae; genus Thaumatotibia; species Thaumatotibia leucotreta. The sequence continues at coordinate 513,990 of JALPQI010000171.1, read as the reverse complement.
TTTTTGTTTTAAACCGTTCTTTGATATCTAAAATACTTTTTAAATTTATAGACGGTTCTTGCGAACAGGTGCTTCGAGTTGCTTGTGCGTCGGTGTTCTTAGTGAATCTGCTAAGGCAATGCATTGTAAAAGTGAACATATAAGCCTGGATTTAACGAATTTTTACAAACTGTTTACTGAAACTCCAACACTTTAAATGAATCTATTGATATTGTGTATTTAAAGTATATTATTTTTATTAGTTCAGTATTTTAGATGCATGTCATATACTGGAGCGAAATTATAGCATTTAGTAGTGGATGACACCCATGTCATTCACTCGCTCAAAATAGTAATTTTATGTATCTTAATTTGAATCGTATTTTATAGCTATAGAATATATATTTTAGTTATTCTAAAAAACACAGGTTTCTATGGACCATGTGAGTAGTGTCTGACATGGGTGTCATATACTGTTTTTCTATGGAGATCGAGTGGATGACAGTGCGTACTGATATGTCATTCGTTGGGTCATAACTATGTGTCATCCATTGGTTACAAGCATTTGTAATGAAAACATGTCCCTAAAATTATCTAAATATACCTATGACAACGTGAAAAAAGGCGAAGCTTGTACTAACTGTAAATAAACATAATTTGATTCGGCAAGCGATACTACAGCTGGCCCTATCTTCATTTCTTTAAAATTAAAATCCAAAAAAGTCCCTACTACAAAAATACGTACCTATATAGACTGAAAAAAAAAAAATATTTTTCAAGCAGCAACGTATCTGAATACGAAAAATGGCAAAAATCGAGCGCAAGTACAAACGATGTGAAGAAAAAACATATTTTAGTAGTTACTGTGTGTAGTAAAAATAGTTTTAATAACGCAATTGAAAGTTTTGTTCAACATTTAATAAATATCTACCTCGTTTTAGTTATTTTTTATTTTATAAGTTTACCAGTAGAATAAACTTAGCTGCAATTGAGGTAATCAATTGTAAAACGTGATGCAATGCTATGTCATTTACTGGGACATTAATCCAATTTTTTCATAGTCATACTTTGCGACATTCAAAATATTGCCAGTCATTCACTGGTACAATTTGAGACATCGCGGAAAAGTGAAATTATAGCGTAACAGTATTAATTATATACAATTTATTTTTCCAAAAACATAAAGGAGGAACCAGTCTATAAATTTGTATACACAATTAGTCTATATGTTTAACAATTACGTAGTTTTGTGCAAAAATGCATGAAATCGCTCCTTATAGTGTCATCCACTGGTACATTTACCTTACTTAAAGGAGACTACTTTTTATTTTTATAAATCTGTTCAATTTATACAAGGTCCCCATGAGGAAAAGAATCAATTTTAACAACATATTCCTGAGGCTAAAAGAAGTAAGAAATGTTAAATGTGAATTTTGGACAAATATGAAAAAAAATTTTTTTTGGTGTTTCTAATGTCTCACTGTCAAAAGAGGATTTTATTAATTGGGTCAATCACTCTTTTTATGTTGTTATTCTGTCACATCACCCAGGGGACAACAGTGTGATAGTTTGCTAGAAGAAAGTATCCTGCAAGCTCTACTATCATGATCAGTGGGTGACCCACCTTGGAAGGGCCCCATAACTATCAAAAAATTCAAAGTTTTGTCAATTTTAATGCCATTAAACGGTGAATTTAAGGGTGACCCAGGAGAACGTAACCATGGCAACGAGTGACATAAAAAAGTGATTGACCCAATTAAACTATGCCAAAAAATGAAGTTTTTACTATTTTTACACTATGCCAGGTAATTAAAGTTTTTTTGGTTGTACGTTGTTTCATAGACAACATTTTCGCAGAATATTGGTTCATAGAAAATGTTTCTCGTATTTTCATTTCATAGAATGATCATTTTTCAGAGCTCTTACATTGTATAATCTGGTTTTGTATATTTTTATTGTTCAGATATGTAGTTCTTAGAATTTCATTTCATAGCGTATTCAATCAAATATTATTAATTCGTATAGTATGTTTTGTCTAGAACAGTTGTTTCAAAAACTGAATATTCATAGAATGTTGTTTGTCATTGTATCAAACTTAATATTTTTTATTAAGTCATAATTAAACTATAGAATTATCATTACATACCATTATACAAATACAAAAGAAATACCTTTATCCAAAGAATTTTAGAAAGCGATCTAGACCTGGGAACCGGTCGACGAAGCCCCGCTGCGCGGGGCTTCTATTTCCGCTCTAAGGGATAAAAGGTACCTAACGAACCTATCCAGGTTAGAGCAGGGGAGGTACAAATTTGTTGTTTTTTATGCGTTCGCAAGGATGACGGTACGTCAACAATTAATTAAAAGTAAGTAGGTATTTTATTTATCCGGGAAACTACGCTCGAAACCTAACCAATCCAAGTCAGTTTTACCCTGATTTATTACTTGGATTGGTTAGGTTTCGAGGCTAGAACAGATTGAAAAGCTAACTAACCTAACCTAACCTACCCTACCTAACCTACTTTTATTTTACAGACAAACGGGTCTTAATCGCGTAAACTTACGTTTAATTATATCCTGACGTTTCGGGCATGACGTTACACCCGTGGTCGCAGGCAGACTGGCGAGAGAATGTATCAACACCTTCGAGCTGCGCGGGTTTTTCGAACTACCCGCACTTGATCTTGATTATTCACTTCTAGGCTAGGGTTGTCACTAGGCCTACACACAACACTCACAACATCCAATGGCTTAAAAATGGATGTTTCACCACGCTTACATTTGTAAATCACGGGATTCCACGCGGACGAGATTCCTTGCCCCTCATTTTGATTAAAATTCCGATGTTTCTTAATTTCAATAGCTTCACGTATTTTTCGGCTATGATGTATACGCTCGGTTGAGAGGACTTTCGGGTTATGGAGCTCAATCCAGTGGTTAGGTCCGGACTCCAACAAATGCTCGGCCACGGCAGACTTATTCGTTTGACGCTTTTTAACAGCCGTGATATGTTCCTTGACCCTTTCCGCTATGGTGCGTTTGGTTTCCCCAATATAGGAACTACCACAGGTACAATCGATCTTATAAACGCCCGGTGTGTGATAAGGTAAAACATCCTTAGGCGACCTTAGATGACCAGCCACCTTTGATAACGGCATGTAAACGGTTGGTATGGAATACTTATTCAAAAGCGTACCTATTTTGTCCGTTACACCCCTGACATAAGGCAAAAATGCTGGTCGCCTTGCAACATCTGGATGTTTCTTCCTCGGTGTTCGTCTGGGTTGCCGTCTGTTCATTATGTAGCCATTTCTCTTCAGAACCTCCTGAACGTGCGATAACTCAATTTCTAGAAATTCAGGGTCACAAAGGTCATGTGCTCTGTTCTTTAGAGAATTAACCACAGACTGAAGCTGGCGGGGGTGGTGGTGAGACAGAGCGTTCAAATACCTGTCAGTGTGTGTGGGCTTCCTATAGACAGTGTGCGCCAAAGAACCATCATCTCGACCTATCACCTTTACGTCCAGAAAAGGCAAACTGCGCTCCGATTCCAATTCATACGTGAATTTGACTTTAGTATGAATGGAATTGAGATACTGGAGTAATTGCTCAACTTCATGCTTGCCACCTCTCATAACGCAAAAGACATCATCGACATACCGTTTCCATAATTTCACTGCCCATGGTTGCAGATCTATGCTGGCCTCGAAATGCTCCATCCAGATATTTGCTAATCGGATTAGGGCTGTCATCAGAGACCATGAGGTGTTATTTCAGGAAGACGTTTTTAACCGCTTGTACAAGCCTAAAACAGTGCAACCACCGAAATTGTACGGGTTACCGAAAGTACACAAACCAAACGTGCCTTTGCGACCAATTGTAAGTCAAATCGCCTCACCTACTTATGATCTGGCAAAGCATGTTGCATCGGTGTTGCAGCCGCTTGTGGGAAACACGTCGTCTTTCGTGAAGGATTCCCGTCACTTCATAGACATTCTTAAGGACATAACGCTGGAACCAGGAGACTTAATGGTGAGTTTCGATGTTGAGTCACTTTTCACCAATGTTCCGGTTAAAGAGTGTCTAGAAGTAGTTCGAAAGAGGCTTGCTGACAATGGGATAGTGAGTTCTGTCATGGTTTTGCTCCGGAATTGTTTAGAAGGGAGCTACTTTTTATATCAAGGGGGGCATTATCTCCAGATCGACGGAGTTGCTATGGGTAGCCCTGTGGCACCGGTTTTAGCAAATATCTGGATGGAGCATTTCGAGGCCAGCATAGATCTGCAACCATGGGCAGTGAAATTATGGAAACGGTATGTCGATGATGTCTTTTGCGTTATGAGAGGTGGCAAGCATGAAGTTGAGCAATTACTCCAGTATCTCAATTCCATTCATACTAAAGTCAAATTCACGTATGAATTGGAATCGGAGCGCAGTTTGCCTTTTCTGGACGTAAAGGTGATAGGTCGAGATGATGGTTCTTTGGCGCACACTGTCTATAGGAAGCCCACACACACTGACAGGTATTTGAACGCTCTGTCTCACCACCACCCCCGCCAGCTTCAGTCTGTGGTTAATTCTCTAAAGAACAGAGCACATGACCTTTGTGACCCTGAATTTCTAGAAATTGAGTTATCGCACGTTCAGGAGGTTCTGAAGAGAAATGGCTACATAATGAACAGACGGCAACCCAGACGAACACCGAGGAAGAAACATCCAGATGTTGCAAGGCGACCAGCATTTTTGCCTTATGTCAGGGGTGTAACGGACAAAATAGGTACGCTTTTGAATAAGTATTCCATACCAACCGTTTACATGCCGTTATCAAAGGTGGCTGGTCATCTAAGGTCGCCTAAGGATGTTTTACCTTATCACACACCGGGCGTTTATAAGATCGATTGTACCTGTGGTAGTTCCTATATTGGGGAAACCAAACGCACCATAGCGGAAAGGGTCAAGGAACATATCACGGCTGTTAAAAAGCGTCAAACGAATAAGTCTGCCGTGGCCGAGCATTTGTTGGAGTCCGGACCTAACCACTGGATTGAGCTCCATAACCCGAAAGTCCTCTCAACCGAGCGTATACATCATAGCCGAAAAATACGTGAAGCTATTGAAATTAAGAAACATCGGAATTTTAATCAAAATGAGGGGCAAGGAATCTCGTCCGCGTGGAATCCCGTGATTTACAAATGTAAGCGTGGTGAAACATCCATTTTTAAGCCATTGGATGTTGTGAGTGTTGTGTGTAGGCCTAGTGACAACCCTAGCCTAGAAGTGAATAATCAAGATCAAGTGCGGGTAGTTCGAAAAACCCGCGCAGCTCGAAGGTGTTGATACATTCTCTCGCCAGTCTGCCTGCGACCACGGGTGTAACGTCATGCCCGAAACGTCAGGATATAATTAAACGTAAGTTTACGCGATTAAGACCCGTTTGTCTGTAAAATATGAGTGACTAACCTACTTTGCCTACAAACAACCTACTTTTTCTGGTAGCAGTTTGGTTTTTTTAGAGGGAGGCCGAATCAGTGTATAAGAAACAAAATACTGACATGAAATATGACTCATTAGGTAAGGAATATCGCAATAAAGTAAATAGTGGAAGTAAATATTATATAAACTAGTAACTATAAAACAACAATCTATGAAATAAGTGCCTACAAAACAAAAATACATGAAATGTAATTCTAGTGTTTGGTTACTTTGTAAAGTAAAAAAGTTAGATAGCAATATACATGGAACTGAATGTCTGTGAAATATGTTTTAAGCAATTGAATAGTCTATGAAACAATAATATTGGAACAGAAAGTATATGATCCAAATAATATATGAATAAATTTCTGTGAAACGAAATTCTATGAAACTTCTGTCTATGAAACAGTGTGCCACCAGTTTTTTTGTGTCCATTTGACGCTTGTCAATTACATCTGACAAGACAACACAGTAACAAAATTGTTTCCTAAAATGCGAAAAATAGACGGAATTATGCGAACTTCATATGACAACAACAATAAACTGACCAGTTTGTTGTCACTTCAAATTTGGTCAGAAGTCCGGTGTTAAAATTTTTCGCTTTCCTCATGGGCACATTGCATAGGTACATAAATTAAACGTTGTTAATTTTTTTTCGATTAAATATGGAAACACCATTTTCTGCATATTTATCTAAAAGCACAACGTGCAATCCATACTTAAGCTACGCGAAGTTGACAACTTATTAAAAGTTAAATTGAACAATCATAAAGTTGTAATCTTATTTAAGTATAATGTTTGTTAGCCTACCTTTGGCTTTCAATGTAGGTAACTAAGATCATCATCAGCATCAGCCTATCTCAGTTCATAGGCCTCTCCTATTATTATAATAATCATGTTGTTGTTGTAATTCCAAGGGCACCCCGGAGGTGCATAGGGCCTCCACAAGATCCTTCCATACTTTTCTGTCTTGTACAACCTTCTTGGCTTCGATCCAGGTCAGACCTAGCCTCGCAATTCGCTCTCCACGCTTCTTTTCCACGTGTGTACAGGGCGACCACGAGCTCGTTTTCCACCTTGAATCCTCCACTCAAAGGCAATACTAGCGAGGTTCGTTGCTCCTCTTCGAAGAGTATGCCCGATCCATCTCCACTTCCGCTGCGCTACTTCTTGGGCGATTGGAATCTGACGGTACAAGTTCCACAAATCCTCGTTCCTTATAGTTTTCAGCCAGAATATATGCGGAGGATCGAACGAAGGAACTTATTGATAAACACTTGTAGCTTGCGTGTCAGCCCTTTAGTCACTCTCCACGTTTCACAGCCGAAGAGCAGCACTGACGGAATAGTTTTTTAATTAAACGTCAAAAACTAAAAGACGTCCAAATTTTTTTTAGTTTTTGTAGTACTATGCCGAAATTCTTTTTTGTTTTTCTTGTGATATGCATTTTCGTATATCTCTATAGGGTCTATATAATTTACCAAAATTGCAGCTTTGCAACACTGTAACAGTCCGTTTGAACTGCTACATATATTCCATAATTATATTTATAATTTTTATATATGTATCCATAGTAAACCAACGCAATTGGCGAATATTAAGATATTAAAGGTTCGTAAATAGTCAACGAAGTACTTCATTGAATTAATTCATTTCCGTTCAATTCGGCAATTGAAATACGCGGTTGTGGGTCTAGTTGGACTCGTACTATAAAATACTAACAATTAAAATAAATATTCGAACTAAAAAGTATATTCGAAATATAATCCATTAATCAAACATCAGTACGAAATTATTAAAACCTAAAAGGGACGATGCTAGTTTTGTGTGCAATTCATAAAAAAAACATGGTCGTAAAATCATATAGAAAGAAATTGATCCTAAGTCGAACCTAGAGTCAAGATAAAATAAACTTAAAGCTGTAGAAAATAAGGTCGATATTAAATAGTAACAACGTTTTACTTGGTTCGGGAATTTTAGTGATACATTTTAGGCAGTTCGAAAACCCTATAAATAGACGCCATTTTTTGCAAAAGGGAGGATTTTCTGATTGAGATTGAGAAGGTACGGTCGCTCAGGAAGGTGGTCACGTGGTAGATTAAAATGTGGAGTAAGTTGCAAATACCTTCGATTTGGTGAGATTTTGATTATTATCTTATCGAGTGTTAACTTTACAGTAATTACCTACATAAAATACACCTAGTCTTGGAGTTAATTATTGAATTCGATATTTAAATTCGCCCTTTTCTTCCGGTTAATTTACCTTGGATAAATATAAAACAATGGAAAGGAATAACCTAGGAGATATTTGGGTTACTAACAACACCTAGAGTAGATTGCATTTGCATTCGAGGTCACTTTTATGTATTTGTTTTGTGTATTTACTAACCCTCTATGTAAAGCGTCGGCTGTGGAAACCGAACGGTGATAACGAAATGGCCAATGCGATTTCAGGAACTGTGTTGTCTTAGTATTTGACAAGTTTGTAGGAAAGTTTTAGTGTATTAAAGTTAAGTCAGATGACAAAGAATTTGATTAAACAGTGAGCTCGAAGTAACTGGTAAGTGTTTAATTTTGTTTGTCGTAGCGAGATCTTGACTATAGGCCTTCGGACCAACTCTGTTGTCCCGCCCGTCAAAGGGTTGCATATTGATAGTATATTGATCGGAGATCTACTAACAAGTAGAGATTAATGTTGAGAGATATCCTGGTGCTACGAAATTTCAATCATTATTCTGTGAGAAATGTCTGTCTGTAGTGCGCATAGTGCACAGAGCAGTGTGCCGCTTTTCCATCAAGGAAATATGATCTCAGTAACCTGAACCTACCATTTAGAAGAATTTATACCATCATCTTTATAGGATTTCATTGTGTAAATTACCTATTTTGTGTGCATGCATAATTTTCAGAGCAGCTGCTTTGTTTTGGAAATAAAGTTCCAATTACCTAATCTAGTAATCTAGGTTGAACACATGAAAACCATTGTAATATGTATTTGAAATACCATTAATATCTTATCCATCTTTATAAATACTATTCATAAAAAGGCACAGTATAATAATCAAGTATTTAATATACTCATGACTATAATATATATTTGTATCCAAATCTAAACCTTCATACATATTGATATAGTATAAAATAAATTACTATTTACAGCACAAAAGAGGCTATGAAGTAATTTAGTCTTTGCTTTTATATTATACAATAAAACCTAGGTTACTTATTAGTAATCTAGACCAAATATCTATGTATACGTACATACTTATCTAAAGGTTACCCTAAGTGAGGGCTCTTTGTATTTAAATATATAAATCTTAAGGAATCCATTATTATGGATTATCTATGCTTTAAAATTAGCATATCAACTTTTAAAATCTAATTTGAGTTCAACTTACTGAATACAATAAATGCTAAAATATAAATAATCTGTAATCCATTACAAGATCTAGTGAATTGTTTGGAAATCCGATTGGATCTAGCACTGATCGAATGTAACATGAGGTCAGAAGTTAGTACACTATACTTGGAATGGGGTACTTTCTTACGCATATAGATTTTAAAATCTGGAATTCTAAATGACATTGGTAAATAGTAATGGATAGGCTAAGGCCGTTACAGTACTCCTTCTACTCTATATAAATAATGACTGTTGAAGGTAGTTGAGCTGAAATCTCAGTACAAGCGAGTTTCTTGGCATTTCTTCTCGCTTGGAATAGGCTTTCCGAAATGCTGGTAGCATCTGATAGGTTAGACTAGGGTCGCAGACCACATCCTGCTTGATGATAGTTCGTACATGATGAAGTAACACTATCACATGTACAGCTAGATGTGAGTTCTTTTAAGAATTCATATGAATGTAGACTAGGGATATGGAAAATCTTCCATTGTTCTATTTTATTATATTAACTCAGTACTTAAGAGTACATTTGTTGTAAAATATATTTAAATTCCTTTGCAACTCTGGCAGAAAATCAAAGGAATGGACTATCACAAGTTAGCCGCGACAAGAAATAGCTGGTAGTGGATTAGGAAAAAAAAACCAATAATTATTTATTATTGTTTTTTTTTTAACCTTATATACTAAACATTTATATTTTAAATTCTCATGTTTGCCTATCTCTCTCTACAGGTGGTGCTATAATATTAGTGAATTACATTATAAATTTATACTTTAAGTTACTAATTTTTTTACAATTAATATTAGTTGTATTTATTATATAAGTATGATAACTGAGACAAACCAAATTTATTCAAGATAGTAAATTACGCTAAAAACCATTAAATTAATTAAAAAATACCTAAATAATACAAAATCTGACGCATTTATAAAAATAAAACACTTAAACCTATGAAATATAACGATAATATAAAACTAATTAAATATAGTGAATAAAACTATCTAACTTAAATTATTCGAAAAGTCCGCCACGAGTTGTACCTGGAGCGAAGGTACCCATCACACTAGCAGCGTTACCACGTTGAATGGCGATGGATAACCTTTGCACCAGGTACACCCCCGCGCGGGCGTCAGATCCCCTCTCCCATATACGACGTCCAACTTCTCGGATGAACGAAATTGCTTCAGATCCCCAGCATCCAGTTGTTTCAAATGAAAGAGGCACAAAAAAGTAACTATTGCACAATGTCATATATTTTTGTCGCTTTTTTAACGCGGCAAGCTCGGCAGTTACTAATTGTTTTCCTATTTGATTAATTATGTTTTGCTATGCCATCCAAAATGTTTATCATAATGTGACTGTTTGAATTATTATTAATCTTCTTTTAATTTGCGAATATAACTTTCTTATTCTTTAGTCTAGGCATTATTATTTATCTCCACAAGCTCCACATATTCTGTTATTGTCAAAGACTCTAGGTTACTATGAAACAATGTAAGGGTTCACCAACAATCTAGACGATCACAGCTCATCAAGGCCAAAACTTTAAAAGCAGGAGAGTCGACTAAGTAGTTTTAAAGTATCTTTAAGTGGGGTATTAGAGAGGGGTAGTCGTTTCGTTACAACACGACTTGTGATTTGTATGAAAAACTTAGATAGCGAGCCTCATGCCTTTTGAATTTCGCGTTTTTATTTTCAATTACAAAGTTTACTGACCTGATTTTACCATTTAATTAAATAATATTAGATGCGCTATCAGGTCATTATTGTATGTTTTTCGTATCCTAATTAGGTGAGGTGATATTAAGCCGACAACATTAGCAAAACTAAAAATAAGGCTAGTTTACAAAAAAGAGTACTTTTGGAAGTCTCGAATCTCTGAAACTATAAGACCTACGGTAATGTTTATTAGCTCAACTTGTTGTAAATTTATTAATCTTTAAACGCTTCTTAACGTATAATGTCAAAAAATGTAAGGTTTTTTATACAAAAATCAGGAACTAAAAAAATATTGCAAAGTTCGCAGTTTTTCACGTACTACGTACTAGCACAACTTTTTTTGCTTGCAAAATGTGGTTTTACAGTGCCCTATTGTGTCTTAACAACATACCAAAAATGCAGCTATACTGCATGTTTTGCGAGTTTAATGTAAAGTTTGACCGTACTATATTGTCTAGTCTCGGATCTTTACCGAATGTGAAGAGTTGTAATTTTTGCCTTATTTCTCGGACAGACTGACACGTAGCAAAGTACATGTTTTTCATACCTGCTATTTAGTAATTATTTGAGTATCCTACCCTAAAAATAATGCTGAAACTTCAACTCATTATACTAGGCGTAGATAAGTATCATAGGCGAAGATGCGAGACTCGACAGTACCTACTGTACTAGGCAAATATGGGTGTTGTATGAGTATCCTCAGCCACATATGCATAATGTCATTATGCAGACCCTCGTAATCAGGTATCCAAGCGACAGACTACGGACCCATAGACTCCGCTTCAAGACCTGTAGCCTTATGATTTGTTTATGTTGTTTGATATATGACCGTGTGATAAATGCAGTATGAATACATTTGTCACCATCCCAACTCCTTCTGCGAGTGTCGTAAAAGTCGACTAAGGGATTGAAGTGTCACTGACCATTATTTGATAAAAGAATGATGATGGGCAGCAGCGTCATCATAGTGGACAGTAGTGGACACATTACTGCGATCGTCAATCCGCTTGCCCAGCGTGGCGATTATGGGCATTTACCTCATAATGCGTCATACGCATAATTAATAGGAGAGGCCTACGTCCAGCAGTAGACTATCATAGGCTGATGATGATGATGATGATGATGTGACGTTGCTGTCTCGTTGATAAGTATGTAAGTACGAAAGTGACGCGTAAGCACGAGAAATGACGCCATCACAAGCCACGTGTTATAATTATGACGACTGCGAGGTCATAAAAATATGTGATATTCGCGATTTTAAAGATATTAGGAAAAGTATTAATCAATCGCTTGTTATAGTTACGTCAAAAATCATATCATCGGTTCTTCATTTGGATGGAATTATACGAGTTTTTTTATTTTAATTTTGTTTGGGGCATCAACAGCAATACATAAGAAATTTACAAAACTGAGGGTACAGTAAACAAAGCCAATATTTAAAAGACAAAAATACAATGAACATGCAATAACAAGATAGAGCGTGCGCATTTATACTAACTAACATTAACAACATAAATTTCAGTTATAAAGTTTGCATGTACGTGAGTGTGTTTGTTGGTGTTGAGTAAGTGCATGAGTGAGTGGTTTATTGTGAGATTAACGTGATCTGTCTAATTAATTTAAGTAAATAATGATCACCAAATGATAATTATTACTAGTCGCCCTGTTGTGATTCGTTAATAATGAAATCACATAAGTTAGTATAAGATATAGATGATCTAGCTATAGGATAGCTAGAAGTGATCATAGAGAGCACTGAAAAAATCCTGTCTATACCTACCTAACTAAATATTTATTTGAAATGAGTAGACAGGCGCATTCTATTTGTACCTATACATACAAAACAGTATCTACAGGCACATGGGGAAGTAACAATATCTTCTCTTTATGGCTACGTGTACTTTATCTGGAGCGTAGCCAAAATGCCATTGTTAACGATCAATCGTGAAAGAACTATCTTTTCTGCCCTCTGGCCGGCAAACAACGCTTTGCCGGCCGCTGCGCTAAACTAAGTTGCCACCTGCCGGCTCCGTTGAGCAGAAAAATAATTTCTCTCACTAATGGATAATAGTGACCAAGAGAGAAAATTACGCTACGCTACTAAGCGTGAGCTGTTATCATCTCGGCTGCGAACTATAGTGATCTGTGTCAAAGTACATATTCACACCAACCCGTTCACGACACAACTAAGCTTTCCATCCATGATACTGGATTTAATGGCGAGTGGCGTAATGGGGGTGAAATAGCACAAGGTTGTAAGTTTCCAGATGTTGCAATAATTTGTATGGAATGTCAAAAAATCAGGAATAGTGCACTTATATAACCTTAAAGTGAATTTTTTTTTTGAAACATAACCGGCGTAGCCGTTTTCGAATAGCTAATACGGAACCCTACACTGAGCATTGCCCGACATGCTCTTGGCCGGTTTATCATTATTCTAACATACCCATCTCATTGAAACAGCAGTACAGAAAGGTAGACTAAGTGTTAGTCGTTTTCGAGATAAACTAAAGAGCTCCCCGCGCGACGATCAAAACTTGAAGTTTTTGTCTATTCTTCTTACAACCAAAATCATTGCCTCAAGTATTTTTACTCGGTGGCAGATAAAAAGATTATAATAATATAGTTTGTCACCATGACCCAGGCTTTTACGAACAAGGTTCAAGTATTAAGAGTTGATATTATATTTAAATTAACCGTACAATTAATTTGATTTCCTTCGAATGATCAATGTAACTGCTTACTTGTTAAACGCTGCGAATGGCTGAGGACTGTCATTGTCAAGCGCCAATTAAGGGTTCACTTTGAAGTACATGGCTTCTCACTTAACTTTTTTTAGAAAAATAATTACGTTTAAAATTAGAATGTTTAATCAAATAATGCCCACGGATGGCTAAAAATCTTCATCTCAATCCTCGGTTTCAATAAAAACCTGTAGAATCTTAACACTCTGTGTAAGAACTGACCAAAGGCACAACAATTTTTTTTCCTATTCATACTCACTTGGGTCTTCCCCGCCAATCTATAGTTGCCGATTTCTAAAAATAAACATTTGACAGTTTAGAAATAAGCCCTATATATATGACATTAAAACTATCGGAATAATGATGAGTCTCTTACTCTCATATTAATACGGATTAATCTATAATTGTCAAAAGTTCATTCTAGACATAGACAACTTTAAAGAGGAGGTACCTACCGTATCGATCAATCTCTTCGTAAATTTCTATCATCTGTAACTCCAACGGATGCCTCTTGATTAGAATGATAAAGATAGTGACTGAAATTTACGTTATCCAAAGTTGGTGGTAGGCCTCTTTTTTTTTCTTAACTTTTTTTCTTAATATTTTCTTCTGTTACCGCGAGGATTTAACACTTTACAGGGTTCGTCTCATCCGCAGACCACGAACCCTGTAAAGTGTTCGAAACGACGGAATGAAGTTAAAATTAGTTTATATACGCGAGTTTATCCGTTTTCATAGTTTTTTTTTCTTAAATTTCGTAACCTGTCCAACGCTAAGCTTTGGGAAGAATCTTGGGGGAAAAAACCCGGCAGTTATGGCAAACGAGGTGGCCTTGAGCCGGGCCGTAAGAAACTTTTACGGACACTGGATATAAGTAAGGCATATCAAGAGAAAACTCTTGGATAAAACTTTACTAAACTATTTACGGGTCAAAATTCTTTTCGTTGTCTTGTTTCATACCACTTTATCACGCTTTTAGTTGCTGTTTCGGCTCAGTATAGAAAAAAAATCAGTGCACTTGTATTTCTTTTTCACGCTAGGTTTTCCTTACATCAGAAATTGAAAACAAAACATCATCTCAAACAAAAATCACTACTGCGTCACGTTTTTAGGGACACAAAATAACATAACGAAAAGAATTTTTACCCTTACACCAATCGGTAGTAGAATCAAAAAAGTAAACAAACCTAAAAACTTGTATTACTCCATAATCATAACTAACTTTTACTGTAGAGGCGACATCCGAATCACACAAAAAAATCCGTCGTTCCATACAAATTGATATTAATTAGAAAACGTATTACTAAAAAGTACATACATTTTCTAAGGAACTTGCTCAAAATGCTATTTAGTCTCGTAGACTAACTATGATCTTAAAACACGGGAACAAAGGAAAATAAACCAAGTACTTAATTTTCAAAGTTTAATTTACATTTTCTTCCAAGGCAAATCAAATGAGACTTTACTATTAGCATATGAAGTACGAAAACATATTGGCAGAGTTGAGGATTAAGACGGTTAACAGGTCTACAACTTTATTGGTGCTCATCACAGTTCTTATTCTAAAGGGATAAGGTTGGTTTCAAGTCCATTGAGAGTTTAAATAAGTTGGCCGGTTGGCAAGGCGACGATAGTTTGGCACTAATATCACTAGCGAGCTGTGACTAGTCATTTTAATAAAGCTTGGTTATTGATGTAAATGGCTTGTGAAGAAAATGTAAAGTGTATTTTACAATCTGTATAAAATCAGCTAAGCTTATAGCAACTTCTAATATTAGCACTATACTTACTTACTAGATGGGCGCAGTGACCCACACCATTTCACTCGGTCTTGAGCAGTTTCATGCCAGTCGTCACCAGCACCCAGCTCGCGCAGGTCCGCCTCGACCAGATCTTTCCAGCGATACTTGGGGCGGCCGACAGGACGACGGCCCGTCGGACGACCCAAGCATGCTTTTTTGACATTGCGATCCTCCTTCATTCTCTTAACATGGCCAAGGCAATGGAGACGGTGGGCTTTGGTCTCCCCAATAATGTTTGGTTCGGCCACCAGTTCTTGGATCTCGGCATTTTTCAGGATCCTCAGCTCTATAAGCAACAAATAGGGCACGAAGAGAAAAAATAAGTTCTTAGCAACCTAATATGCTAGCTACATTTCAGTTACAGGTCAGCTTACTAAGTAAGTCACATAGATTTAATTATTATAACCGACAATTCATTTATCGCATAACAAACACAGTTTCTGCGTGTTCTCGAGTGGCGACCACGCACTGGACGGCGCACCGTGGGAAGGCCCCCCACAAGATGGAGCGACGACCTGTTAATGGTTGCGGGTGTCCAATGGATGCGGACTGCTCACGACCGATCTTTGTGGAACTCTCTGGGGGAGGCCTATATCCAGCAGTAGACGTCAATTGGCTGATGATGATGATGAAAAATAGTTTCAAAATTGATTTAACGTGGGTGGGTGTTATGTGAGTCGACTGGGGGATTGAAGGGATTTCCTAGAAGATTCATGATAGGCAGCAGCATTCGCTTGCCCGGCGTGACGATCATGCATATTTACCTCTTAATGCACCTATACGCATATCCTCTCCTCCTCCTCTCCTTATGAACTATGCATATATGACGTAGGCGTCTAGCAATACACTGATGGGTCTCATTAGCGGTTTCGCCGAAAATTGTGTTGCCGAATTTCATTTCCCAACCAGCTTTTCGCAGAATAAATTTGGCCGAATAACTTTTGGTAATTAATTATTTCGTAATCATTTCATTTGCCTACCCCTTAATTGGGAAATGAGAATTACCCACTAATTGGGTTAGGTAAGGTTGCATTATTGAAAGTTGGAAATGAAATTCGGCCAAATGACACTTCTGCGAAAAGTTGGTTGGGATGTGAAATTCGGCAACACAATTTTCGGCGAAAAGGCAGAGAATCCTGATTGGCTGTTGATGTTGTATTTTTGTTCAGGTACTTAAACTATCTACTGCTAACTACCAACTGTTCATGACTCAGATAGACCATCTCAAGATTAAGACGACATATATTTCATCATCATCATCTTATCAGCCGAAGGACAGCACAAAAACAAGACTACGGCATTTGCAGGAGATTGCTTAGTTAGCCTAAGTTTCTAAAAACAACAACTTGAAGCTAAATTAAGTCGAAATTAGTCCGGAAGTTAACAAACGTATTTCAGTTAGGTTTTATCAGATTGTAATGAAATTTGAACGTTATATTTGAAGGAGTAAAGCCGTTGTTGTTGGAAAAGCCGTTGAAAGGTTTTAGCTTTAAAGATTGTAACATATGGATGTTTCATCTAGTGAAGCGATTAGAGGCAAATAGACACCTGAAAAATTGGCGTCTTTCTTGGTAGATACTTATCAACGTTTTAATAAAATAAAATAAAATATTCCGTAGTGTGCCTATAGCCATTCGTTTCATACTTGTATTTGATCAAAATCTGCTATTGAGTTGTTATCATGTCATGTATAGAGGTACAAAAAATTTATTACTTACCTATTTTTTATTACGTGTAGGTACATTTTAACCGTGAATATAATTTAATCCTTGAGTTACGTTGCGAACCCGATAACGAATATAAGTATAGACTGTAGAAAACTGGATTATAGGATTCATGTAGTATCCTTCAAAATGGAAGCCTGGAAAGAAATGAAACATGTCTGCTAGTCATGCTAGCATATTGAGTATTGATTATCATCATCATTATCCCGCGATCTTCCACTACTGAGCCTAAGCTTCTTTTCGCGTACGCCATTCACCCGGGTCCTGTCCCAATTTTACAGATTCACTATTTGTGCATGTGAGATATGAAAAAAAACCGGCCAAGAGCATGTCGGGCCATGCTCAGTATAGGGTTCCGTAGTTATTCGAAAACGGCTGGGCCGATTATGTACGAAATAGCTTTATTTTAAAGATTCATGATTCATGATTTTTTTCACGGATCAAATACCACGGATAGAGCGGGGGGGGGACACATTTTTTTTATTCTAGATGGGCTATCTCCGAATATAATGACTTTAGAGAAAAAACATTCCTTTCAAGACCCTTATTCTATTTAAGATAAGTACCTATTCAACGATACAATATAGGATTACAGCAAATTAAAAAAAAATGTTTTTCTAGTTTTTATTCTACCACTTTGTCGGCATGATTAATATGTGTCACTGAGCTATGCTACAGACAGATGGACAGACGGACATGGCAAAACTATAAGCATTCCTTGTTTACTATGGAACCCTAAGAATGCCAAGCTAAGTAAATTCAAGAAAAAAACACTAATGTTCAACAACTGAATTGGGACGAGACTTCCATGTATTCCAATGTGTTTCTCTCAAGCCTTAAGGCAATTACTTCGCTGACAGCCGGCGGTCGAGATAAGCTTGTTGGTAAACGAGGCGTTTGCTGCGCTATTGACTAGCTATTAATGGCTAAAAGTGGGGACCGAGCATTTTGAGAGGGACCTGACAGTTTTTTTTCTTATAAAACTTGTATCAATAAGAAAGAAATGCTACTGTATCGACGACCATTTTGGTAAACATAATTAAACGAAGAGACGAAGAAGGAGAGTTATTGACATTGACTAGACACATCGTTTTAAAATGAGTTCTAGCTAAAAGCCCATATCCAGTTGCTGGAGTGGCCAGTTACTACTTGTAGAACATCATCACACATCATCAGCCTATCTCAGTCCACTGATGGGCGTAGGCCTCTCCTACTAACCTATGCGTATGCGTCTAGCTTTAGGGGGTAAATGCCCATAATCACCACGCTGGGCAAGCGTATTGGCGATCGCAGTAATGTGTCATCAATCAAATCAAAGAATGGTCAGTGACACTTCAATTTCTTAGTCGACTCTTACGACTCCTACTAGTTAATAGGAATTAGCCCTATATTGTGGTAGCATTGAAATCAAAAAGGTGAAAAACTTTTTACGCAAAAAGACTTGATTACCATGCCAAATCCTAAATTTTATAAAATACATCAACTTTTAAATAAATCTCTTGTTCTCAAAATATCTTTATAAAATTCATAAATACTTAAAGTACGATCTTAATGTAAATGAAATTGATGGGTGCGATTTCTTTTTTATTATTTAGTAAAACTTTTACACGAAAATCTCCTTGAACAAAGTCCCGTATTGAAAGAAAACTGCTCATTTCCTCACAAGAGCGGTGAAATACCGTTGCATTCTACCGATTCTGGTAGATTTACGAGCAAAGTTGAAGGTGATTTATCTGCTAATGCGTTAAAATATGAGGAAAGGCACTGTGTGGGATATAAATTACTTATACAAGAGTTTATTTACTTAACTATGTACGAGATAAACAGTGCATATTCAGATATTTTTGAGTATCATGCTGGCTCTGCTGTGTCTGACGGTAACTGTAGGTATCTATATTAAGATTAAAATAACCGGCCAAGAGCATGTCGGGCCACGCTCAGTGTAGGGTTCCGTAGTTATTCAAAAACGGCTAGGCCAATTATGTTCAAAATCGTTTTATTTTACAGTAATCTTTAGGCCATGATTTTTTTAATTCATGATTTTTTTTCATATGGATCAAAAGTTAGAAGGGGGAGCACAATTTTTTTTCCTTCTGGCGCGATTATCTCCGAAATTATTGACTAGTTATAGAAAAAAAGTTTCTATTAAAACCCTTATTTTGTTTAAGAAACCTATTCAATGATACCCCACACTATAGGATTACAGCAAATAAAAAAAATCATCCCCAATTCATTAGTTGGGGAGGTACCCGAAAAAAAAATATTTTTTTCTAGTTTTTATTCTAGCACTTTGTTGGCATGATTAATATGTATGTATACCTGTACCAAATTGCAAATTTCAACTACTAACGGTCACTGAGCTATGCTGTGGACAGACGAACAGACGGACATGGCGAAACTATAAGGGTTCCGTTTTTGTCATTTTGGCTACGGAACCCTAAAAATCACTATTCTTATGATGAATTCCAACAGTTACCGCAATATTGTTGAAAATATTCGATTATTCTGGTAACCCATTGTCAAGAACATGGTTATCATCATTATCATATCAGCCAAAGACGTCCACTGCTGAACATAGGTCAAAGACTGTCACAATGACCGATCCTGCGCCACCTTCAACCAGCGGACCCCTGCGACCTTCACCATGTGGATGCATGTATCAGTCAATCTTGTAGGGGGCTGATCATGCTGCAACTTCCGATACGTCGCGTCCAATCACGAACAAGAACATATCATATCAGCTTATCTCACTCCATTACTGTACGTAAGCCTCTCCTCTCTCTTGGGCATCATTCTATAATTCCTTCTCTCTCGGAACAGTTGCATTAAAATAGTCTTCGCTTAACTAAAGTAATTAGCTACAAATTGGATGTTTGTCTAATAGGTACTTCAAGTAAAAACCTTTTTTCGTGCTCCGTTGCAGACCACTTTTGTGTCCTATCGACTGCGCCACAAATGTTGGAGCGTAGTTGATAGGATAAATGAGGGTGCCGGTTCAAATCTTACCAGAGACGGATTTTTCCATTATTTCTAACATTGTAAACGGTTACCTAGGGAGATCTCAGGGAAAACGCAATTTCCTTGTCACATTTATGTAAATTACTTTCTACGAAGTATTGCAGCTTGTAGAATAGCGCCAAGTTTTTTATCTAAATTGTTGTATGGGATTCTATTTTCATGATTTTAGAGGCTCTCGATCATATAACACCACTCACCGTTCTTAGTTCTATTGTTAACTCGTTCTTAAAGTCTTTTTAAGAATTCATAATAAATGTTTTTAGGAACAACTCAAATTATTTTACTAAATAAATCCCACTTCCGGTGTTGGTAAGCTTCGGTATTTTTTCTCTGGTATATAAAATCGAATATTTAAATTAAATCGAATATTGAAGACATTAAATATTACATGTATTAGGTGTATTTAGGTTTCCGTACCTTAAAAGGAGAAAAATAGAACTCTTATATGATCACTTTTTTGTCCGTCTTTGTCAATACCTATAAATAATATGTAGATATTATCGTATTGCTTACCAATTTTTATTCATTTATCATGCTGCATTTATACTCGTACATTGAAAGCAACCACGACTTTTTGAGCTCAAAAAGCAAGATAAGAACACAAGAAATGTCAAATCAGGATGCACACTCAGGATTTCCAGCAGAATTGTAGGCAGGTCACTACTGACTATTACGCTACAGATGCCGATGCTTTTAGTAAGAAAATATAATTTTGAGCTATTCGAAAACCATACTATACTGTGTTTGGTTTGGTATTTACAAGAAGGTAAACAATCTTGCAGTATCTTTTTCTGGAAAACTGCGAGTAGAAAATAAGTTTTAGTAAATATTGTACATAAATAATATAACAAGAAAATACAGTGATTTACATAGTTTTTGATTCATTAATATTTGGATTTTATATGCATTTTTCAATAAAAAGATACTGCAAGATTGTTTACCTTTTTTTAAACACCAAAATAAACAGAGTATAAACTAAGCGATTGCGTTCATACACCACAACCATAAGCCACAAACAGCCACAAACGCAGCATAAGCATTGCGATCAGTATAATAACTTATGAAAAAATATCTACATCAAAGTATCTAAAAACCGGTGTTAAAGATAAAACAGTCTCAAAACCGATGATAGGTAATAAAAAAAATTGATCATCTGACAGAAAGGAACATTGCTCTTAGTTTCAGAAACGAAATCACCAAAAAAAAAGAATTTCTAAGCAAAATCTTATGAAAACGAAAAAATTGTTTCGATAATTGATTTGTTTTATAGTTTTTTTAACTGTCTGTTTCTCAAACAGGTCTATCAGCATGCATCTGTCATATTATCTAGTATATGTCAGCCTTCGTAGCCTAGTTGGTAGTGACCCTGCCTACGAAGCTGCAGGTTCCGGGTTCGAATCCTGGCGAGGGCATTATTTGTGTATTTATTTATCACAAATATTTGTTCCTTGGTCATCGTTGTCTATGTATTTAAGTATCTATAATTATATATCGTCGCCAGGTACCCACATCACATGAAACTAGTTCGATTTGTGTAAGATATCCCAAAGATTTTTATTTATTTATTTGTTATATTATACACTTCGTCACTTAGCACCAAAAAAATACTAATATAGATCTTACGGTTAATTTGTATAAAATTAATGCATGATGATATTTAACTATTAGTCAGTTTTGACTTTGTAATTCATTTTTACCACATGAAAATATCCCGAAACAAAATATAACGAAAATTGTCACAGAGAATTAATTACGATTCTTACAAAGCAAAATAGCTTATTACGGAACGAAATCCTTTGAAATACTGCTAATGGTTGTGCTGTGTTTTGAACTCCATTAGCGTATATTCATTAAGTCGAGCTTCGTTAGTTATTGTTATTGCCTGCGGCTTACTGCTAGTAACGCATGCCTGTCCAATTTTAAATTTGACCACCAATAATGATACCTTCAACACGTTTTCTCATCAAAAAGTGAGTTATATTCTAGGTATACTCATTAATTTTCAAACTTTGATTGTGATGGTTTTGTTTTCATCGTTTGTTGTCGTTGTTATCACGTCTCAACAAATATTCAAGTTTTGTCATCCTCCGTAGTCTAGTAGTGTAAGGTTTACCATATAGAGTGTACCAACTGGTACTTATCCTGCCTGCAAAGCTGTAAGTTCCGAGTTGGAATCCTGGCGAGGCTATTATTTGTGTATTTATATATCACAAATATTTATTTGCTCCTTTGTCGTGGTTGCCTATGTATTTAAGTATGTGTATGTTTATCTATTATATATATCATCACTTGGTACCCACATCACACGCCTTAATTGAGCTTACCGTAGGAGTATACTTTGTGTAAGATGTGAAGAAAAAATTATTCATTTATTTAATTATTATAATTAAGAATATCATAATGTTTCGCTCTATCGTAAAATGTTTGTGTGTGCTGCTAGGCACGGAAATCTTTGTGTGTCAGTCCGATTTGCGCTTGGTCGTTTTCTTATATGAAAAAACCCGAAACTTTTGCTCTTAAGTGTATTTCCTATAAATATGTCAGCAAAATGACCGAGCACAATATACATTATCGTGTTCACAAATCTAGAGGGACCGCCTACATTTACGGGCAATAAAAATAGCTGAATTAATATAGAAATGCCAACACAGACAGTCGCGTTTTCATGGCTGTGTGATTACCATGAGTTGGTATCGCGTTATTAACGCTTACTTATTATCCATCTATCTTGCTCGTACTCGCGTATTCATATTCATTTATTCATAAAATTAAATATTTTACAAGTCAAAAATAATAAAATAAAATGAGGATGTCAGTTAATTAATTTACAGTTTACATTAAAATAATCAATTCAACATAGGTATTATTCACATTATTTAAAAATTAAGAAAAAAAAAAGAAAAAATACATCTAATTAAATTAAATAAAATTAGATTAAATTAAATTAACATTAAGTTAAATTCATCATCATCGTCATCAGCCTATGATAATCCACTGCTGGACGTAGGCCTCTCCTATCAACTATGCGTATAGACGCATTATTAGGAAGTAAATGTCCATAATCACCAAGCTGGGCAAGCGGATTGGCGATCGCAGTAATGTGTCCACTATGATGACGCTGCTGCCCATCAACAATCTTTTATTAAATAATGGTAAGTGACACTTCAATTCCCTAGTCGACTCTTACAACACCCGCAGGAGGAATTGGGGTGGTGACACATGTATTCTTACTGCCGTCACCACACGGCTAAATTAAATTATTATCATCATATTCATGCATGTCATAAAATGTTTCATCTGTAAGCCATATTGGCGTATTGGTGCGAGCTGACACATGACACCTGAATGCCTGTGCTATCGACATATCGCGACACTGTTCGCTGGAGGAGCTTGCAGTAAAAAGGTCATCTTGACGCTCGACGGTCTTTACCACCGTCAAAAATTTTAAAGAAAACTCTCTGACCACCTAATGCCGCGGCCACGTGGTCTAAGGCGACTGGCTTAGTGGAAAACCATACGTGCGAGAGGGAGTACCCATTTCGGCATACCGCTCCAACTCATGGATTCGCTCGCCGTTGGTCACCTGAGACCAATGTCGTGGTCGGGTCTTTAGACGTTAAAAGACTAGGCACTGGTCTCACCGCGAGCTACTAAGCTATGAACTATCGGAGGTGATAGCTGATAGCTGGGCGAGTATCGCCGTGTCTCTTTTATTTACACGGAAGTGCGTATCTTTTGTTCGTGTTTAAAGCCGATAGTTCATAGCTTAGTAGCTCGCGGTGAGATCAATGCCATAAGGAAAGATCTAAGCCCTCTTACACATACACGTATAATGCAGCTGGTCAACTCTATTGCAGAAGAGTATTTAAAACGAAGTTTAGTCTAGCCAGCTATATCAGGGCTCACAATAATAGACAGCGTCCATGAAGTTTATTTAGGATCGTCATTATCGAAAGCGATTAGGAGGACTAAATACAAGGTGCCCAAGGGAAAAATTCTTACAGCATGTTCCTGAGACTAAAAGAAGCAAAACATGTTAAATGAGTAGGTATTGGTCAAAATCTGCATAAAAAAATAATTCTTTTTTTTTGATGTTTTGAATGCCTTGATACACATAAAAAAGGATTTTTTTAATCAAACGATCGCAAAAAATGCACTTCAAAGTTATTTTTTACATTTTCTAGGTAATTAAAGATATTTTTGTGCATTTGATATCTGTCAATTAAGTGTATCTGTATTAAGTGTAAGACAACAGTGTGACAAAATCGTTTCCTAAAATGCATTTATCATATTGTAACGGTTTAAAACGGCTTTAAGAAAAAATCTAATTTTCTCTTAATATAGACTGAATCCAGAAAACTTCATAAGACATTTTAACTTCAAAGGTCGGAAATCCGCTGTTGAATTTTTTCCCTTTCCTCATCCGCACATTGTATATTGGTGCGAGCAAGCCAGCAGTGTTATTCACTTAGGAAACCGCCTTGCTATCAGCGCTGTGTCAGCGCTGCGGCAGCGTCGAGCCTAAATATGGTATTCACTAATGCACTTTAAACGATACTAGCGCTTGGCGACGAATGCGGCGTAAGCTGGAACTACACTGCGTCGAGAGTTACCGCCTACAGTTCGACGACGAGCTGTTCTACGTTAGTGAATACCGTTTTTCGCAGCGCTGCGCTCTACGTCGAAGTGAAGGCTGTCTCGTCGTCGAGCTCGTTGAGGAACGCAGCGTCGAATGTGTGAATAAGAGAATAGCATAGCTGATAGAAATTACGTGCGCGTTAATAACGTAGCGGCAGCTCATGGTACGGCTACTGTTTAGCGTATCGTGTGTCCACACCCGGCTAGACGTTCCCAAGGGAAATTAATACGTCATTTCTTTATAACATTACATAACAAAGGTTATGCTATCAGCAGGGCTCGGATTTTCTACGGCAAAACAAAACACTATCGTAGTCTAGCTGGTGAGAGAAATCATTTATCGATATCGATAATTGTGTAGTAGAATAAATCGTCCCCAAAACATAATAAATATTAATCCTATTATATTTTTTTAATAAACGAAATTTATAATAAAAAAATGGTCTGAAGACCAATCAGTCATGGTTATTTTCTTTATATTCGAGTTTTTAGAGTACGCAGGAGTCTGCTGAATGCGGGTGGCCCAGGACCGGTAATTGTGGCAATCTTTGGGGGAGCCCTATGTTCAGCAGTGGACGACTTTCGGCTGATATGATGATGATATGTGTTATTAGTTAGTATTAGTACCCGTGTATGTTACTGGCTTTTATTCAAGTTACCGTAGTACTAGTAACTTGTATAAAGATGGCTTTAGAACAAACAAGCATTCGCTCATTCTATCCCCCACTCTACGAAATTAACGAATTGCGACGAATCACGTTTTGTGTAACGAACGAATTTCGTACCGTGGGGGATAGAATGAGCGAATGCTCGTTTGGTCTAAATGCACGTTAATAATGTGACATGATATTTACTAATATTATTACACCTCCTGTTCTTAAGACATTACATAACCTTTATGCATCTTTTAACAATTTACATCGTGATTGAATCTCAAAAGAAACACAAATTTTGAAAATATTATAATATTTTGCACAATACACAGCTTTAACTACTTAATACATATTTATTCCTGTTATCGATATCTTCAAGTATTCCGGAATATAAAATAACGTCATCTCGTTAACAACCTCCAGACACTCGAGACCTACCACAAACCACAATCAATGTGTTGCCTCTCCCTTAGACTTATGAATTTGCACGAAATTGTGACAAGGAGGCAAAGTCGACCGTGATCCGCGGTAGGTACGACGTCGATGCCTCATCATCAATATTCCCTTTCAAACTAGAGAGCAGACCTTCTCAAGTTGAGAGCCTTTGCTGTAAGCCGCAATATTATCTACAGGGTGTACCAAAAATAACGTAGATTCGATCAACAGCATATTTAGTGTACGAAACATGAGAAAAAAACCTTGCAATATTTTTTTCCCTAACTAGTGTGGAAAAGCAAACTTTGCGCACGCTTCGCGTGCGCAAATTTCTCTTTTTAAGGCACTTGTTATGAAAAAAGTCATTCGATACAAGTGCAAAATTTTTGAGGCGACAATCACCCGAGTTGAAATGTACTATTTGTACCCAGGCTTGTCCAGGATGCTTATGATGGTTTAGTTTTTTAGGGTAGTTTCATTGTAAACTTATAGTTTCGCAATGTCTGTCTGTCCGTCTGTCCGCTTATTCGTCTGTCCATCTGCCTATTTGTCAGCAGCTCTTTGGCCGAAAAAAATGCAATTTAATACAGATATACATATTAATCACGTCACAAAATTGTTTAATGTTGACAACATTAAAGTCAAGCAAAAAAGGTTTTTCTGACACTACCAGGGGCCTGTTTCTCAAAAGTTTGTAACTTGTAATACAAGTGGAAGTCTCTTTTTAACACCATTAGTTAGATAAAGACTTTCACTTGTATTACAAGTTACAAGCTTTTGAGAAATAGGCCACAGTGCGTTTCTATAATTGGCTTCCTGTATCTATTGTGATGTATACATAATATACTTATGTCATAAGCAGAGATCGGATGGATTTGCGACATTCTTAGTGACTTACGTCATTTTGATGACATTTAGTATGAGATGTCGCATAAAAATCCGATCTCTGGTCATAACTGTTAGATTTCCGAATAAATATAAATATATAAACTATCGAAGTCTGTAAGCTCCCATTTCGTCCATCCGATTGTAACCTCCATATTCAAAACGTTGACACCCGCCGGCTCCGCAGGGAGCCAGTTTTGTACGTAAAAAGTATCTCCTGGTACGGAAAGGTTCGCTTTCAATGCATTTCCAGTGAATGGGCTATGAACTGCTTTTTTCCACACAAACGCTGTAATGACTTGTTTTATGCTGTGGCTTTAAAAAAAGATCGTTCAAAAGCAGACTTAATAGCTTTTACGGATTATGTTACTGTTGTGAAATATTTTTATTTAACATTGCTGTTTAAATAGTGTTGCAAAGCGTACGAGTGAGTAAATGAGTAAATACAGCTTTGTTATTTATTCAAATGCATAGGTACACTCAATTTTTTTATTTACTAATGATTTTATTTATTTATAGTTAGATTAACGACACTTTTATAAATTACTGCTATGCTATTCTCTTATTCACACATTCGACGCTGCGTTCGTCAACGAGCTCGATGTCGAGACAGCCTTGTCTAAAATCCTAGCTGTTTGATTTGACATTAGGAATCGAGGCTGTGAGCGAGATTGTGGGCGAGTTCGTCACTGTTTTTCGTTAGAGAATACGAAGTTCGTACATTAGACGTCAAACTCTCGACGCAGCATTCGTCGCCGAGCACTAGTGTTGTTTAAAGTACATCACCTAGTGAATACCATTTTTAGGCTCGACGCTGCCGCAGCGCTGACACAGCGCCGACAGTAAGGCGGTTTCCTTAGTGAATAACACTGCTGATAATTAAATATGCTTGTGGTCGTGTTCGAGATTTATAAAATGTTCATGAGTGTAGTCAAAGCAATCCTTTAATCTGACTTGACATTGGCTTGGCTCCGTCAGTAATGGTAAAAACTTTCGGACAACGGTGCGACTTTTGAGTAGTCGTCATACGCTTTGCTCACACCTGCCAGCAATAGAGCACTAGATTTTTCCGAGTCTGGGCCGTAAAACTTACCGTCGAATCAATTCGGATTGAATCTGGCACAATCTAGTCAAAGCAATCCTTTAATTGCCTTGGCTCCAACGGTAATGGTAAAAACTTTCGGACAACGTTGCGGCTTTTGAGTAGTCGTCATACGCTTTGCTCACACCTGCTAACAATAGAACACTAGACTTTTTCGAGTCTGGACCGTCAAACTGACCGTCGAATCAACCCGGATTGGATCCGGAACAATCTAGCCAAAGCAATCCTTTAATCTGACTTGACATTGGCTTCGCTCCGTCGGTAATCGTAAAAACATTCGGACACGAGAATTATTGCGAAATAGTGTTATCCAGAAAACGCCTGTCCCCCTTTAAGCCGTAAATCTAATAAACTGCCACTGGCCTTGATACTGCTACTTTACTACGTGTTTCAGCATGCATTCGAAATGACGGTGGTAACTCAGTTGCTTTGGCTGCTAAATATTTTTCAGGGGCTCATGTCTAAGGCTTTCAAGGGCATGGCTCCAAATCTTGTAACTTGTAAAATTTTATTTTATTAATGGTTTTAAAAAGAGACGTCGACCATGCCGACTCTAACCATCGGAAATTTAGAACATAACAAAACTGTTGAAGAAAATAACATTATTAAAAAAGCATTCCTGAAAAGGCTTCGACTCAGCTTGGTGACAAGGCATTTCTTGGATTTCTTGACGCTGGTCTTCCGTAGAAGTCCTTCCGAGCGAGCGCAACTGGCACGCTTTACAATGTTAATTAAATCTAAACTATACTAAAACTTACAACATTTATATAAAATTTGTAAAATAAGCCAATATTAACAATTTGGTTAAGTTATCAATTGAAATGTATATTATAAGTTAGTTCATTATTAACGATTTCCACTTTCAAAAGTATACTGGGTTGTGAAGGTGGAGTCAGCTCTCCTAATTTTGATGTTTGTAACATATTTTGCGGAGAAAAAAAACTTTGACTTTTTTCTAATCAGAATCCTTAAACGGAGAATTACATCTTGTATATATATACATAATATATCTGGCATAGATCTCATGAAAAGGCGTGGGTAATATTGGGGAAAATCAGTTATCTGTGGATTCAAGCAGATCATGACAAAAACCAAACAAGTGGAAACTGCCAAGGAGTGGAATGCCTTGCCCGAATCTGTGTTTCCGCATGTGTACAATCTTAATAATATCTTCAAGGCAAGAGTGAATAGGTATCTCATAGGTAAGCATGCTCCACCGTAGACTGCATCATCACTTACCAGCAGGTATGATCGTGGTCAAACGTCTACCTATTATGAATAAAAATATAAAAAAGGTAATATTTGTTGTTTGTATAAAAATGAGTTCACTTTAATCTAGTGGTAAGGGTATTGGTGACAAAAAGGCCATCCCCGTAGCACAATATGCCCAAAATTCTGGTAAATCCTACAGATATCACCTCGATAAGGGTCTACTGTCATATCCACGAATAATGTTCCCAGCCCTTTACAAATGGAGACTTTAAAACCCTAACGGAAGGTTGAAATTGTGATGGTAAAAAATTGGTTAAGTGTAATTTTATGCCACAAATATGTCTCTTACACGCCTCATAAATATTATTAAATTGGTTCTACATCTACAATGGGGGATCATTATAATATTTTATAGAGGAAACTGTTAGCTGCAAACGGTCATCATCATCATCACATCATCATCAGCCTATCTCAGTCCACTGCTGGACGTAGGCCTCTCCTACTAACTATGCGTATAGAGGCATTAGGAGGTAAATGCCCATAATCATCACGCTGGGCAAGCGGATTGGCGATCGCAGTAATGTGTCCACTAGATGACACTGCTGCCCGTTATCAATCAAATCGAAGAATGGTCAGTGACACTTCAATCCCTTAGTCGACTCTTACGACACCCGCAGGAGGAGTTGGGGTGGTGACAAATGTATTCTTACTGCCGTCACCACACGGCAAACGGTCATTCACAAATAAGCCATGCAATCTATTTTCGGAGCTGGATGTACACTCGGGGATAGTTACCTGCAGGCCTTGCTAAGATGCCACATGCAACGAGAATGACAGATCTGAACGAAAAGTCATGTGATTATTTCTGTACATTATGGTCACGGGATTGTTCGTTTGCGTCTGCCGACTGGCATCCCCCTTTCGATGAGAGGATCAAACAATTCTGTCTACAACTGTACAAGTTTTGTTCCTTTTGAAATTTTAACGCTATGAAATAGCTATTCTTATTTACGAAATAAGTGTTATACATATATAAATAGATACTAATCATCGAAATCAAAACGACTTGGTAGTAAACAAACATTTCAATTATAATATACATTTTCAAATGAATTATGCGAAGAAGAAAAGGTTAAAGGGTGTTTAGACATTACGAGTAGACAAGTTGCCAATCGCTATTGCTTAATCGTCAATCGTAAACGAAAGGCACTACTAAACGTTAGCGATTAGCAACTTGGCTAAACATCCAGTAATAACTAGAATGTCCCTGTAAAAATCACATTACTTCGTAAAGGTTTATTATAATTTAAAAGTTTTATAACTCTTGTTTTTTTGTTAACATAAAAAAGTTCGCATATTTTTATTAAAATAAAATCAATTCAGCCAATGATTGATTCTAGCTGTTAATATAAAATAAAATGAATAAATATCTTAGAGTATCTTACACAAATCGATCTAGTCTAATAATAAGCTCAATTAAGGTTTCTGATGTGGGTACCAGGCGACGATAATAGATAGATACATATAGATATTTAAATACATAGACAGCCTTACGATCAGGTGGAGTGGAGCCACTTTGTTGTGCCAACATAAAAAAAAGCCACGACCAAGGAACAAATATTTGTGATAAATAAATACACAAATAATGCTCAATTAAGGCTTGTGATGTGAGTACCAGGCGACGAAATATATAATAGATACATAAATACTTAAATAGGTACATAAACAGACAGGACGAAGGAACAAATATTTGTGATAAATAAATACACAAATAATGCCCGGGATTCGAACCCGAAACCTCCAGCTTCATAGGCTACGGAGGCTGAGAAATATTATCATGTAAGTCCCCATGAGACAGGCTATGCCTAGTGTGATGGGTCAGTATAAAATATAACTTTGTTTTTATAACTTCAGTGAAAATACTATTTGTATTTGTATGGATTATATTGTTTGCTTCTCATTAGACTAGTCATGTGTATCACTATATCAAATTAAAGAAACGAATAACGTCCAAATCAAATAAATAAACATATTGAATTCGTTTTATTAAAGGACGACATAAAATAAAAACAAACAATATGTTTGAAAAAACCTCGAAATAGGTCAACATTTTAAAATGTTTATACTCTTTATATAGTACTCAACAATTTAAGTAATTATTAACATTGTATTTTTAAATTACACTTTTGCTAATGAACAAAAAAAAATATACGGAAGAACGAAAAACAAACGGAATTCGAACCGTTCTTTTGTATGGAGAAAAACCGGTATCCGATCCCTACTAGCCAGCCCTCTGGTCGCCTGAGGTAATAAAAAAACACAATCCTCGTTTGGTTTCAACATCTGTTCGGAAAAAGAAGAGCGATGATGTAAAAGGAATGAGTCTATGATTTTTACATGACAAATGATCATAGTATAAATCAGGGCAATGCAACTGCGAGGGGGAAAACAAAAATGACATCGGCTATACCCCTTTCCGACCGGTTTGATATAATCCTGCAAATTACTTTGCAAAAATCCTGTCACCAAGTAAATTGTATTTTCGAGCTCAAACCTATACCGATCGAATCTGCAGACACTAGCCGACACGTAAAATTAGCAAATACCTTAGGGTGGCCGCATCAGTCAGTCGCAAGACAGCGTTGAAGATGGCGATGTATTTTGGTGGGAGTAGGTGCACATGTAAGTTCGTAATTTCGTATATTTGCGGTAACAAACATTCTATTTATTGAGTGATACTTACTCTTAAAGAGTTAAACGTTTTTATTTAGCACAAATTAGAATAAAATTAAGTGATTTTGTGTAAACAATATGCCCGTAAATAATAAGTGCACAAAATTGTAGGTTCGGACGGAGCTCGTCATAAATATTTGCACAGATATGCATAATCGGTCTTTGCGCATAAAATGAAATCAAGAAAGATAGTCATATGTTTTGAAGAATTGGTTACATATTTCGTCTAATTCGTTAGGTATATATTTCATCGTATTTTAATTAGCGTATCCAAGGAACTGGGTTAATAATATCTTGTATTTTCATCTTTGTTAGGCACTCCATAGGTGTCCATACCTAATATCTCTCGAATTGCTTTGGCCTTGCTATTATGAATGTTGCTCTTTTGAACTCTTCTTAAGTTTTGCTTATTCGTGGATGAATGAAGAAAACACATTGTAGAAGGACGTCCAATCTTGATAGTTTCCGGTAAACTTTGCTATGTCTATCTTCGGAAGCTTCACATCATCACTAAAGCTAGGTGCGAGATTACTGCTAATTCTGCTTGTGCACGACGTAGTACTTTCTAGCATAAGCTTTTTAAGTATTTAACCACAAATATTTCCTTGTTTGGCTATTAAAACCCGTTAATTCCGTTCACATCTTTAAATCTATTGTTGAATTACTGTGGAAAACTCAATGTGTAGTAAATATCGTTTTTTTTTCTTGTGTGAATATGTATAATGTAATGTAATTTACAGATTCTTCGTTTTTCCCAGTCAGTAAAACTATATATTGCAAATAGTACTGGTTATTACACGTCGACTCCAAAAAATCGTCGCTTTAATCCATTCATCATATTATTATTAGCATTGATAATACATTTTTATCTTCTCGAAATCATGAAGTGAAAATTTTTATTTTTATTTTCTAATTTACCGTCTAAAAGTAGCTTTCACATTTAAAACTCATTTATTTACATTTGACATCCATCGTTGGGTCACCAATTCACATAGGTGTGCGAAAATTCAACTCAATCTGCCCAGTAGTAGTGTCGGAGTAAATCGGTTGTAACAAACGGACAGATGGACACGCCAGTGATCCTATGAGTGCTCCGTTTTTTTTCTTCTTGTGGTACGGAACCCTAAAAATATAAGATCGCTTAAAATAGGAAGTTTTTTCAAAATAATGTGTTTTATTAATGTTTTTATGAATGTCCATACTAATTTGCAAGATCTTGCATTTACGTATAGATCCTGAACGTCACTTTCGTGCATGCGATTTTTTTAATGATAAAAGGCAATTCGATTTTTTTTATTATTTTTTACAAGTATACGAAGATAATTTAAAACTATCTACATACATTTTTCATAAGATTTTAGAAAATGTTTGTCTTGGTCGTAAAGGGATAAGGCGTTTAGAAATTAATCAGAGTTGGCAATGTGTTAAAAACGATCAATTTGCACCATCTACTAATGTGATTCAGTTTAGAACCTATTCTGAATCGCGACGTCTCAGTTCCATGGAATACCTGTCAAAATCTTACAATCCACTTGTAAGTTTTTGACAGATTTTCTGAATCGCATTTTGAGAGATCATGGTAACCCTCTTGGTACGATATCTATTAACCCTTAGGTGCATATGGTATCACACATTCTATTTCTGAAATGACTTATGTAAACAATCGATGCCAATTAGAACTCTGTTGCTCAGTGTGACAGTCGCAATTGATTACTTATTTCGACATGTGTCATTTCGGTCGTATCGTTTTTGATACTGTATGCACCTAAGGGTTAAAAACCTTAATGATTATTTTACTTTACGCATAAATTATGAAAGAAATAATAAACGTATGTTTTACTAGACAGTTATTATGGTTAAATTAATTAATAATTTTAAATTGCAAATCGAAAAATGTTAAAGCTACTCGTACCACGAATGTGGGAAAATATACAATACAGCTTATTTGGTAATCAGCGGCGTAGCATAGGCACAGATTTCGGTTTTCATCATACCATATTATATTATTTACATTTTAATACTTTTACGCGTCCATAAAACGACGATTTACTATAGGACATGGATTTCGCTTGAAATATTTAAGGGCAGTCGTAAACAAAATACTAAACTTTATCTGTTATTCTGTAGTAGGCGTTTGGTCATAGTAACATGAAAACAATATTGTAGCTGAAATTTTCGGACTCTTTATTTTTTAATGTTGAGTCTGTAAATGGGCAGTTTTACTTTTTGGGGTACCCAATTAGCGCGAAGTTAAAAAAACCTTAATTTCAGTCGGCTTCGTAACGACAATTAAGCACTAAATTCGATAATATCTCGGTTTTGGTGTTCATTTTACTAACTATAAACCATAATTACAATATAAAAACGCCGATCCAGTTTAACTTCCTAAAGGTAATTGTACTTAATTGTCGTAACGAAGATGACTGAAATTAAGGTTTTTTAACTTCGCGCTAATTGGGTAACCCAAAAAGTAAACATGCCCAAATGTTGTGTTGGGGTGCAGTTAATTCTTAAATATTAGGTACTCTATACAAATTGATATTATTTTAATAATGATAAGCAAGAAAATGGCACTCCCTGAAGATGGAATTTTACAATAATGCCATAATGTCGGGCGTGTCAATAATTGAAATTTATTTAAATATCCTGTTTTAAGTCATACTAATAATGTAAAATGACCAGTTAGCTTCAAAACTTGTATGTATCGATTTGTATTCGTTTAAATGTACATGGTATTATTTGATGAGCTTGGCTGTATTAACCTTTTATATGCTGCTGTCAAAAAATGTATTAATGACCTTGAAATTTATAAATTAAAGTCCAAACGGGTTGGTACGGATACGGGACAAGGCATACAAAGAGTTAAAATACACAAATTATGAATGAATGAGGGTTTTCTCGAAACCGTATGCCACTAGTTGGCGCCACTTAACCGTAAGGTCCCGCTGAGAAACACATTTATTTAGCCCCAAAGAAAAACTAAGAGAAGGTATTTTTATTTTTTTATATATTTTTGTTTAACTCATACAAAACATTTAAACATGAAACTATAGGCGTTCTGAGAATTTAGATAAGTTTCTGGACTTGACGCCTCAGTGCTGCCGCCCTGGTGAACGTTATTTTAGGAAACCCTCATTCACCTAAAATCTGGCTACTTTTATAGCCAAATGTACAATATGATGATTAGGTACGTAATGTAAGATATGCACGTAAGTCTTCATTAGTTAATTTTAATGTAATTCTCCGAATAATTCGTTACTTTATAAATATTGGATGTCTTATGCCAAAGAAAACATAATATCTAATTCCTCCACACCCGACGTGAAATTAAAAACAGGTTCACGCAAGTCAACTTTTGTCATTTGACCACTCAATTTTAGTAGTAGTACTTATAGTCGTAGTCTCAGACATAGGACAAACTAGTTAGGTATTAAAAAAAACTACTTTTCGATTAAAAATATTTGAACTAGCTCCCAACGTCGCATATTTTACTGTGACACTACAGAATCGAAGATCCCAAACATACGTTTATTCTCATTTACGATTTTGTTAGTACTTTATCGTGTATCCACATAAACGGCAGTTCACCGAAACGGGTCCGCTTATTCAAAAAGAAAATCGTCTTTTTCATCGACATCGACCTTTATATACTGAAGGCTGATCAAAGACCAAAACTAGGTTGGTTTTTGATGCACCGTTCAGTTGTTTTGTGAATATCATTCACTTACCGTTTATAGCTAGGATCAGTGTCAAAGCTTTATTTCTCTTTGAGAATCGATATAAAAAAAACTAGAAAGATCGGTACAGTTTACTTGTAATTACGGCAGTTAAGAGATACCTTAAGCAATTGACATAGAAGACATATACATAGAAAGTTTTTATTTAGCATCACAAAAAACACGAATTGCTTTACTTTTAATTTACTAAATGCAATCGAAGACAAAATAAGGGGTATACAAAAACGTTCAAAAATATGTCCCAGTGCACTCTAATTCTGTGTAATAAGAACGTCGTAACATATTTATGAACGGATTCTTTCGATACTTATTTTTGCACTTGACTGTGCCATAATTAGAATTTTACGACTAATATAGAAATAAATAAACTATATCATAATGTTCTGCACAACGCTGTACAACTGACTTACTGACTTACCCCCTTATTTAACTTGTTAGCAGAGGTTTATGAAGACAGTATGTCAAAACAAGTCACGAAGTATTGTTTGTCCCTTTCGATTTTATCAATATGTTCATAAGAGCGAAAGTGATAAACAATACTTAGCGGCTTGTTAAGTTAAGAGACGTTCATGAATAAGAAGGTTAATATTTTTTAAGCTATCAAATATTAGGTTTATTTTGAAGCACGCAAAAATGGCAAGCTATCTCCTAATATAGGCTTTCCCGCTATATTTAATACGTAACTACAATTCAAATGGATCTGGTGACGTTTCTAAATCTAAAATAAAATTTTATACGAGATCTCTAAGTTAGAATCAACCTCCCTTCCCAAGTAAACAAACTTTGTTTACCTACACATACGTCAATAAATAACGTTATCATAGCGGAGTGCACTTACGGGAGCCTGATTCGGAGTAGGTAAACAAATTTGATTTTGTAGTTGTAAACTTTAGATTGAATGGTAGTTTACTTAGGGTTTGAGTCACATAGACGTCTATAGTTAGCTTGAAGTTATCTTACATAAATAAATAAAATAAATATCTTGGGACATCTCACACAAATCGAATCAGTTCCATGGTAAG
Source organism: Thaumatotibia leucotreta (assembly GCA_025490895.1). Classification (NCBI taxonomy): domain Eukaryota; kingdom Metazoa; phylum Arthropoda; class Insecta; order Lepidoptera; family Tortricidae; genus Thaumatotibia; species Thaumatotibia leucotreta. The sequence goes on along the minus strand of JALPQI010000171.1, from coordinate 477,714 downwards.
CTCAATCAAGGCTTGTGATGTGGGTACTAAGCGACGATATTTTATAATAGATAGATACGTATAGATACTACATATACGTAGACAGCCATGACCAAGGAACACATATTTGAGATAAATAAATAATACAAATAATGCCCTCGCCGGGATTTGAACCCGGAACCTCCAGCTTTGTAAGCAGGGTCACTACCAACTAGGCTACAACGGAGGCTGATAAATTAGCGATATATTGTAAAAATCTTGCCATGCGTTAAAGTAAGCAGTATTAATGTTGCTTTACTTAAACAAATACACACAAAAAATGAAAATTACTACGAATAAACAGCACCGACATTAATATCAAACCTCTTTATATGCTTTATACTCGTACATCTAGATTCCACCAGCTTTCATTTGCATGCAAGTGGCTACCCTACTTAACAGAACAAAAACGACACTTAGTTTTTACGAGCTATATAAATCATACGATGTTTTAGAACTAGTCTTTGAAACTAGCTTGAATTGCTGCTGAAACTGCCAGCGATTTATGTCCTTACCACGATGTATTTTAGGGTGAGAATTGCGCCAAGTTAGGAGTAATCACCATAAATAGCCTGTAGTTCAAAGGTTTTCAAACACGGGTTAGAAGTGCTTATTTCAGACACTTGCTTTAATTTGTTTCCTGCTTTGAGAGCTACTTCTAAACAAACATAATAAATACCTATCTACGGACCATGTTACACAAATCGACCAAGTCCCACGGTAAGCTCAGTCAAGACTTATGTTAAGGGTGATTGATACTCAGTAATGAAGTACCTAGGCTGAAGATCTCAAGCGTCGCAAATATGCTGCCCTCGGTAGCAGCATCTTTGCGGCGTTTGGGGTTGAAACTTTGGGGCCGTGGGGGCCAAGTGCGCGTCGCCTCTATAAGGACATTTCCGAACGCCTTATAGAGGTGTCGGGTGACCAGAGGGCTGGCCAGTATTTCGCGCAAAGACTCAGCATAGCAGTCCAGCGCGGCAATGCGGCCAGCCTTCTCGGCACTCTACCTCCCCAGCAGGACCTGGGACAATTTGTTTTATTTATAATTTTTGTTTACTGTAATAAACTTTTTCTAGTGTTTTTATGAAATAAATGATCGGTAGTAATGATGTTTATATCAGGATTATTGTATAAATATTAAACTCATTCACTGCTACTGATGCACATGTGCGTTCAGCCATTTACCTGATTTACCTTATACTTTGGCAACGAATGCGATAAATATGTATATAAGATAAGGTGTCATCGGAGATGTGATCGGTTTTATAATTTTTTACTCCTGTAACAACTAGTTAAATGTCCCCGGTCTCGTTAAAAACAGAAAAATGTCTTTTTTTAGGGTTCCGTAGCCAAAATGGCAAAAACGGAACCCTTATAGATTCGTCATGTCCGTCTGTCCGTCTGTCCGTCTGTCCGTCTGTCACAACCTATTTACTCGGAAACTATAAATGCTACAGCAACGAAATTTTAGTAAGGATATGTGTTGTATGAACCGCTACAGGATTATGATACTAAATTGTAAAAAAAACCATTGGGGTGGGGGCCCTCCATACATGTAACTGAGGGATAGAATTTTTTTTTTAGTTGTATATAAGCGTGTGGGGTATTAATAGAATGGTCTTTGAAAATGATATGAAGGTTTATAAATCTCATTTTGATTTGAGCAAACCGTTTTCGAGATATCAACTCTCAAAGTCTGAAAATGTGTCCCCCCCCCCTCTATTTTTTAAACTAAGCGATATAAAAATCTAAAAAAAATATATGTTATGCACATTAATAAACTCTATCAACGATTTTTGGTTTGATTAAATTATCTCCTATAGTTTTTGAGGTAGGTTGATTTAACTGTATTTTTTAATAATAAATTGATAATGGTACGGAACCCTTCGCGCGCGAGTTCGACTCGCACTTGGCCGGTTTTTTTGTCATTGGGATAGGTAAATAGGTATTCAAAAATGAATTGGGGTAGATATACTAAAATACTTTTTTGAAAATATTAATATTTTTGGAAATAATCGACGCAAAAGTAAAAAATATCGTAATACAACAAATACATACTATGTAGTATTGTATACCCCACCTAACTTTATTAACCATAAGTTTAAAAAATATGAAAAAAAAATTAAGTGGGCCGACATGGTTGTATATTGTAAAAAGATGTAATACAAAAGTATTTATTGTTCAGGATTACCTATATATTCAGTGTCTGTGCGAACTCAAAAGCAATATGAATACCTTCTGAATATTACAACCCAGGTTCAAAGCCGATTTACATAAATTCAAGTCCATCAATTGATTATTCGGGATCTTTAGGATCTTGTTCGTTAACAGGTTTTTAATAATTCAGGGGTATTGGTTGGATATTGCAAGCCGTTGTGTTTCGTATTTTGTTTTTGAAATATAATATCAAAACGGAGCTTTCAATGGATGGTGAATCAAATTAGATGCAAGTTTAAAGTAAATGGATTTGTGTGGTGAATATTATTATTATATTGTTTAAAATATGGTTGATATGTGTTACAATAAATAATCAAGAAGTTATATGCATACCTGGGATAACTCGGGGCATTTATACGAAAGTGATGTAGCAAAATATTATATCGACTAAAAATATATCGATGTTACTGTGAATGACAACATCAAAATGTTTTCGGCATAAATAAATATTAGGTACTTACTTTATTTATTTATTTATTTTATTGGTATTAAGGATAACAACAGCCGTAAATAATACTAAACATATTACTTCTTAAGAATTAAAACTTAGGCCAATAACAGTCATCCATCGGTTAACATTATCTTATAATTACACACAATTTAACCCTTCATAAGGCTGACATTTCAATAAAGTGAATGGAATGTCAGTCTTACTCATTGAAAATAGAACACTTATTTGAAGTGCCATAAGTGGTTTCCAGATCGTCTCTGCCTTATAAAGGGTAAAAAAGAGTAATAACCTATTGAGTAATGTTCAACTATACAAATGCTCGTACAAAATGAGTTAAACAAGATAAGAAATAGTACTGGTAATATAATGGACTAAGAATTATTGCAAACACACATCGCAATCAAGAAACTGCATTATATGCAGAGTCAGACACCAACTAATTTAAGCAAGATTCAAGATTACTCTTCAATTAAAATAAAAACTAACTTTAAACGGGTAGTCACGCGTTTATTTTAAAATAGTTTTCAAAATATACAATTAATATTAAAATATCAATATTTAAATTGTCATTTTGATTAAAATTACATCTGCATACTGGTTTTTACTATCTGAAGAGGCCCGATATCAGATAATAATTATGACATTGAACCTCTGTACTGTAATCAAGAATGTTCAATAAGCATATCTTTTATTATAATTATATCGACATCTTTTTAATCGATATCAAATCCCTATAACTTGCCCCCAGTTATCCCAGGTATGGTTATATGGTATTGGATAATGAAATTGACAGTTAGGTATCTACTATTTCTTTATTAAGGCGTAAGTAATACACATTCGTTAAATACTTAATTACAAATAAACTGAAACTTGACTCATTTCCCTTAATTTTCCCAGCAAAAATAGATATTTTTGTTTAGCATGGGCCCTTCAAATTTTTCTTTTTAATTTGGCAATATTATATACACTATATACAGGGTGGAAAAATCAAATGGTACATGGATGGCCACTGCCTTAAATCTTGTAAATATCACATTTTGTGTAAGGGGTTGTGTAATTCAATAGTTATGAGTTATGAAATAAAACTATGAAAACGGATAAACTCGCGTATATTAACTAATTTTAACTTCATTCCGACGTTTCGAACACTTTACAGGGTTCGTGGTCTGCGGATGACTGACAATGGAGGAAATTTGATAGATCTACCTCCATCAAAATAAGAAAGATAAGTATAAAACTACCCACCAAAGAAAAATTACTAAACCACAGACGATAAATTTTAAGGGTGGATGTACATACAAAATTTGCAAATGAAGCTAGTTATTCATTACAAATATTTTCAGAATTAGTTAATATACGCGAGTTTATCCGTTTTCATAGTTTTATTTCATGAGTAATCCTCGCGGTAACAGAAGAAAATATTAGTTATGAGTTAGTTATATTTATAACAATATTTTTGATTAGGTAGTACCTACTACCAAGTGTTATAACACAATTGTAAATATTTCAAGAAACAATTTGATTTGCTCCACGAAAATGTATATCAAAACAACGTTTATTCCATAACTAACCTTAATTCAAACCCTTTATACAAATCATTTAAAAAGCAACAACATTCACAAACAACATTAAAACATTACAATAGTACTCTAATAACGTACATCAACATCCAAAATATCATAATATCAATCCTTTTACAATTGACTTAGAACCTTCTGTCATGGAGTAAATTCTATTTTACAATCCATAAAAGAGCTTACAAACACCTTATAGACCCAATTTATAAGACCTTTTGTAAGTGAGTAACGGCGGTATAGAGTCTGTGCGGTAAATGAAGGCGGCTGGTAGCAACCCGCGACCATACATCACACGTGCCTTCACTTTACAAACAGTCTTTTAGATAGAATCTCGCGTGCTTGGAATGGTATTAGGAAAGAATTCTGGTTATAACGCATACCTTTTATAGATTACGGTCTCACGAGGCTGAAATAGCGTATTGAAGGTTGGTGCTGTAATTTAGCCTTTGCAATTAGTATGTTCGGAAAGAGATGAATAATAATAAATTAAGATATTAGGGCATGCCCCCGAAAATTCGTGATTTAAGTCACACTAATAAATCTGATTTGTGACTAAATATTATAGAAATAAAGCATTATAGAGTATTGACGACAAGCAACGTAAAATAATACATTACGATACAAGTGCGAAAATTCTGTTCGAAACGAGTGGCGATAAATTAAAGTACGACTGAAGGGAGTGTTTTAAATCAACACGAGTCACGAATTTTTTTTTTCAGTACAGATTCTGGACGACAATCACCAAAATTAATATTTTACTGGGAAGATAGTTAAGTTTCATTTTTTTCGTAATCAGATTCGAGAGAAACTTTTTTTCTTTGGTATCTACATGAAATCTTATATTTAAAAAAGTAAAACTTAATTTTAACCTATGATACTAGAAACAATGGCTTGAACAGTTTAAAGTATTACGGCTTTTATTTATTTTGTCTAAAATGGATTGGATGGATAGAGCAACTACGGAATCTACATTGAGCATATCCCGACTCGCTTTTGGCCACTTTTTATGATATTCCGTAACACACTCATATTGTGAGCACGCTATAGCAATTGCTTTGGTAAATTCGTGATAGTATCAGTACTTTGATTTAAACTTTCACGATTATCACTCATATTTTATCGACAAACGGGTCTTACGAACATTCCAAAAACTGAACTGAAACTAGTCTGCCTGCGATCAAGCTGCTCGAAACGTCAGAATATAATTTGACGTAAGTTTACGCGATTAAGACCCGTTTGTCTTTAAGATATAAACGGGTCTTAATCGCGTAAACAGACGTTTCATTTTATCCTGACATTTCGGGTATGACGTTACACCCGTGGTCGCAGGCAAGCAGTCAGTAGGCAGTCTGCCTGCGACCCGTTTAGACCCGTTTGTGGTTAAAAAATAGGGGGAATCTGCAATAAAACGGACGCGTTATGGAACGGACACTAATTGATCTCTTAAAAAAATCTGAACGAACATACATATTATTTTTTTTGGTCATTAGTAACACTGATGACCATAGATAATACAACTTTAGTCATCAGCGTTGCCTTGAGCAAAAAAAAAACATGTTCGTTCAGATTTTTAAGAGAGATCAATAGTGTCCGTTCCATAACGCGTCCGTTTCATTGCGGATTCCCCCTAAGAATCAGTACGTGCTCGTTAAATTCAATACGTTTGAAGTGTGATCCCCGGGTAAGTGTCAACGGTATCGGATATTGGGATCAGTGGCCGTACCACGACTTTGCAAGTATCGGTTGCGTTAGGTTAGGTTTTTACTCGATATGTAAAGCATTAATTATCGTACTCGCATTGAAGCCCTACTTCTATCCACCCCGCTTTACTTGGCTGAGCATCCTGAATAGATATTCACAATTAAAATATCTGAGCAGCAGTCTATTGTGTAAGTTAGAGTGAATGTTGAGATATGTTTGAGTACCGAGGCAGTTTCGGTATATCTGATGGCAACTGTGCGACAACAGTCGAGGGTACTTAAATATAGGATACCTGTGAAGTTGTAAGCAAATGCCACTATACAGGGTGAAACATGAGTCGTGAACTACTAATACGTTTTTCTAACTCTATAAACACCTAAAAATTAAATGCCCCACAAGTTACTTAAAAATTGACAAATTATTTTTTTTATTTTTTGTATTTTGGTTTTATGTTTTTGTATTTTTTGGCTTTAGGATATCCAAAAGGATTTTTAAGAGAAATTAATGAAATAATTTAAATTACTTCTTCAAATTGAAGTAATTAATAACGACAATTTTGTAATTTCGTGTAAAGTTAAATTATATTTATTTAATGTTACGTTTTAAATAGCTTAAATAGCATTTATCATTTTTGAAAATCACCTTAAAAATTAGAAAAAACCACAAAAAATACAAAAATAAAAAACATGACTGTTTCCAAGCAACTTTTGAGGCATTAAATTGTTAGTTGTTTGTAGAGTTAGAAAAACGTATTACTGTTCACAACTCATGTTTCACTCTGTATTATCCAGTCCATTTCGTGGTACCTATATTAAATGCTGAATATATCTGTTTTGTTTTGTCCTGTGACATGTCATGCTTGTTATATTTGACAAGCAGAAATTATTTGTATTTGCAAACAAAAAACACTATATTATGTTTATTTGTTGGGCGTTTGCATTATGTTGTTCGAATCTTTTTTTTATTTCGGTTACTTGCAGAATCATTGCGAATTAAATAACCATGTTCTATCTGAAAACCTTTTCTTTTACGAATAACGTTAAACCCAACAGAAAGCTCATTTAACACCATTCATATACAAAATCCCAAAAAGCTCGATGTAACACCCTTGCCATAATCCGGGGGCTTCAAAGTATCACCCAATATTCAATGACAATTTTAAACCTTATTTTAAGGGCGTAAGGTTCATCGATATCACCGAATATCGTTCTCTGTTATATTGTATTGCGACCTAGATTATATCGTAATACTACCGAGCTCTGAGTTAAAATTTGAAACCACAAAAAAACCTAAATAAACTTGACCGTATTGTGAAAACACAATACAAATTATTTTGATTCGTGCTTTTTATTTTTCCCCAGTAGTCACACTACTTAATACTATATAAATTATAAATATTGGATGACATATACCAAAGAAAAAAACGACTAAGATCGAGTGGCCGAGGGGTGCAGGCATCAGCCTCGAAAGCTGAGCACGTGGGTCCGATCCCCACCTCGGATGTTGGTGATCTTGGTCGTTTTTTCTTTGGTATATATAACATCCAATATTTGCGCAGATTTTTATTTTTTTGTAATTAAAAAAAAAATCCGCTCAGAATCACGAACTCTTTCGATCCTGATAGAAATAAAAAAATGGCCCAAAAAAAAAATTCAATGAGTTACTATTTTTCATACACTTTCTTCGACCGTATCACAGTGGAAGTCAAAAAAATGTATGGAATTCTCGGGACATTTTTTTCTGCTAATCGAAAGAGCACGCGATTCTGAGTAGAAAAAATATGAAAATTTCCAAATTTAGAAAATTAAAAAAAACTACAACAAAATAAAAATCCGCTCATTTATAATTTAAATAAACTTGTTTTTGCAATCGGGAATCTCCAGCTTCATAGTCAAGGTCACAAGCAACTAGGGTACGGGGGCTGACAAAACACGTTATACCGCAGCAGAGCACTCTAGAATTTTCCAGGCGATAAACTTTCTATTGTTGGGGAATAGATAGCGGAGATTTGTGGGACATGGAACATGGAAAGTGCGGGCGTACATTATATGAATAGCTATAACTAAAGCCTTCGTATGAAATTATGAACTCATTGTTTAAGCGGACAAAGCTTGCACCCTCATTTTGTTAACTTAATGTATTTATTTGTAGTTATTTTTCTTTCCTCTCTTATTTTCTTTAACTTGTATCATAAAATGTATGATGCCCAACAAATTATCGCCTGCATCCAATTTATATTGATTTAAACTTACGCGATTATCTTATCACTCATATTTTAAAGACAAACTGGTCTTAATCGCGTAAACTTAATAACTTTAATTTCTCCAAGACCTCATCATCAGACCCACTAACGGAACCATCGCGGGGTTATATACGTACGCGTTCGATTATAAATAAATTGAAAATTGGTTAACGATTCTTGGGCAATAATACATTTAAAAGAACAGTCGAATTGAGAATCTGTATTTCCCAGGTCATATAACCCAACCTTCAAGTTAAGGGTGAATGAATAGGCACCTTCTGGGCAAACTCACTCCATCGTAAGCCGCGTCTCTGCCCTTGGTTAGTCTATGGCCAAGAGTAAGCCCATTTCAAATAAAAAAAAAATCTTCCTCACATTTGAAGTTGTTGAAAATGAGCCCTTATTAGTCATCATCATCATCATCAGCCTATGATAGTCCACAGCTGGACGTAGGCCATCATCAATCTTTTATCAAATAATGATCAGTGACACTTCAATCCCTAATCACTTGATCGACTCTTACGACACCCGCAGGAAGACTTGGGGTGGTGACAAATGTATTTTTAATGCCGTCACCACACGGCTGATTAGTGTAGCCCTTATTAGTGTTAACCACTAATTTAGTTACACCCTGTTAGTACATGGATTGGAACTGTTGTACCTAGTTACTATCTAGTGACCTACTTTAGTGCGCTCACACTTTATCCCACATATACTTAAATCTGGACAGAGACAAGTTACCAGTTGCGTTAGTAGATCTTCTCTTATAATTTCGCATTTTAAAAATATTTATAAGCATTTAAACGATTTTCCACTTGCGTTTTATTAAGTGTTTTTAATAAATTAAAGTGAGCATATTTATTTTACCTATTAGTACGGTCAAACTTTACATTAAACTCGCAAAGCATGCAGTATAGCTGCATTTTTGATATGTTGTTAAGACACCATAGGGCACTATAAAACCACATTTTGCAAGCAAAAAAAAGTTGTGCTAGCTACGTAGTACGTGAAAAACTGCGAAATTTGCATTCATTTTTTAGTTTCTGATTTTTATTTAAAAAAACCTTACGTTTTTTGACATTATATGTTAAGAAGCGATTAAAGATTAACAAATCTCCAACAAGTTGAGCTAATAAATATTACCGTAGGTCTTACAGTTTTAGAGATTCGAGACTTCCAAAAGTACTCTTTTTTGTAAACTAGCTGTATTTTGAGTTTTGCTAATGTTTTCGCCTTAATATCGCCTCACCTATACTTCGTTTTATTTAAGATTAGAATTATCTGTCAAACGGGTGAACAAAGCAGCAGTGGTCGTAAACCTTCCTTCTTCGATTCACTGAATTTCTCGGAACTTATGTATATACATATCATTTGTAGTCCATTATATTACGGCAACCTATGTATGGGAAAAGTTCACATTCGGATACCAGCACCAAATTTTAGTATGTTGTTAAATATGTCATTCTGTATCCAAAACTGCCGGGAGACACTCTCTCTCAAAGGTCAAGGTCACCAGTAATGACGTCATCAAAATGGCTGCCGCCTAATTTCAAAAAGCGCTTATTTGTTCCTCAACTGCCCAACGTACACCATCGTGTGTGGTATCAATTGAAAGGTCATTAAATATGCTCTAACTTTGTCTTTCTGTGTTATAGCGTACATCTAGGAATAAAAAAAATATCGTTGAAAGAATAAAAATATTTTTTTACTCTTTTCGTACACTGTACATTTCATCAGGAAACAAGCGGTATAAGAAAAAAATATTGTTCTACGTAAATGTAGCCAATCTATTATTCTAAAATATACAGTTTAAATCATCGAAATCCGTTGAAAATAAACAAAGTTATGTCATTTTCTATATTCCGCGGCAAACGCCATACACATGACATCCGCCCGCCCGCCAGTTCGAAAATGTGAATTGCACCCAAACTATGCAATTGATTTATACTGATAAGATATGAACTATAAGCCAATTAAATATACAAATAGTAGTTGTTTTGAAAATACTGTTGTTATTAAAATAAAATACATAATTTAAGAAAAAAACTAAATGAAAAGACATAGGTTCTTAGAGTAAGACAAAAAAAGGTAACAAATGAATATTAATAACTTATAACTATCAATGAAAGAATATTATGTACATATTTCAAGGTTTTATTCTGAACAGCAAATTATTACCTTACATTCTGGAGCAAGTTCCTTCACATACACGAAGAAGAGTGCAATATAAAACGTTTATTACGCATACGCCAACGTGGACAAGGCACAGGTTTTTTGCAACTTGCACTTGCATCAGGAATCGTTTTCCATAATGGAACTGGAATATAGACAAATACTTTCTCTTCTTTTTTCCAGCTCCAATCGCAGGGATCAATTTTCTTGTAGATAAGGCAAGGCACTTCGTCCATATCTTCGTTTGTATGTAGCATGGTCCGCTTTAAATGTTAAGTCAGTTTCAGTGCATCTTTAGTTGGTGAGATGCTTTCAATACTCAATACTCAATCGTTTATTGCTTCCACACAGTTCACAAGGTATTATGTGAACATAAAGTTCTTACCGCTATTTAGTTAGCTTTATTTTTATATGAAAACATTCCGTCTTGCTATAAATTAATTGTTATATCAATTGTAGTCTCTCTGGACATTCGTCATCCAAGTGGTGGACGGTCTTCCTCTTTCCCTCTTTCCAGTAGCCATGGACAGATAACTTTTATCACGACATGACTATCCGGTCAGCGAAGGACGTGACCTTACCATCTTAGCTTATTTTTACAGTCTTGAAACTAACCCTTACATTACATAAGTGGCGAACGCAGTCCATGAGCGTGTCTACGCCTGTCTATCTTAGCATACGATTGTATGTGATAGAGTATTGAGTAAACTGAAAGAAATAGAAGCGGAGAGAGAGTGGAAAGAGGAAACCATGACGTGAGGAGAACCCGATACTTACGAAGTTGGAAAAAATTGACTTGAGGATGTTGACCGGAATTATTTCGAGAAACAACACCCTCAACAGTGATGGGAATAAGTAATTAAGCAGCCTGTTTACATTACGGGAGAGACGAAACTAGTCAGCATGTTCTGGTAGAATGCGTTATGTAGATACGCAGCGGCATTATGTGTTTGGCAGGGATAGGTTGCAGGAGAAAGAATGGGGTCGCTCAGGGATATTCTACGGTTCTGCAAAAAGACAAGGAGACTAGAAGGAAATGATGGGGTAACGCAGCCGTGACATTAACCTACAGCTCCAGCAACGGGAAAGGGATGAATGAGCACACCAGATATTCGACAGCCCACTCCATTCCGGCCAAAATATAACATTACATGCGATGAGAAGCAATCAGAGACATATCAGCAATGGACGGATCGCATAAGAAATTAATCAAACTTCGAGGCAAAGTCTCTTCAAACAAGCTAACGATCTTATCATCGTGTATCGAGAGCATGTAAGTCCTTTCCAGGGCAAGCAACTCTAAGCATCAATGTTTCCGTCCCTTTAAAAAAACCCTCGCCCTCACGTATGGTGGTTATTTGTTTCAGCGGCGACTGTGTGTAAAATAATATTCTGGCATAGGCTTGTTCGCGTGAAGACGAGAGCATAGTCACGGAGGAAGAAGTGTGGACTTTACCTTTATATGTACAGATTACAGTTGTCATTCTAACGGAATATTCATTAACCTACTAATTATTAAAATTAGCAATTTGCTTGTTATTTTTACTACAGCTAACTATGAATTATTAGTTGAAACAATTGTGCTGTTATGAACTGATGTAAGCTGCTTGCCCTGGAAAACGATTTCCGTGCTCAGTATCGTGCTGCATATTGTTAGCTTGTGTGAAGAAACTTTGCCTGTAGGTAAGTTTGATTATTTTTTTAAGCGATCCATCCATTGCTGAAATATCTGGGATTGCTTCTAATCGCATAATTCGTCTACGATGGGCAGGAGGATTCACGCTCACGGCCAGAGTTCACAACAAGCATGTAAAGAGGAGTTTCAAGGTTGTAAAAATAAGCTAAGACGGTAAGGTCACGTCCTTCGCCGACCGGATAGTCATGTCGTGATAAAGTATCTATTCATGGCTACTGGAGAGAGGGAAAGAGGAAGACCGTCCACCACTTGGATGACGAATATCCGGAGAGACTACAAATGATATAACAATTAATTATAGGCAGACGGAATGTTTTCATATAAATATAAAGCTATCGAAAGCATCTCACCTTAATTTATGATCTCACCAACTAAAGATGCACTGAAACTGACTCAAAATCTGAAGCGCACCATTCTACAAACAAACGAAGATATGGACGAAGTGCCTTGCCTTATCCACAAGAAAATTGATCCCTGCGATTGGAGCTGGAAAAAATAAGAGAAAGTATTTGTCTATATTCTTTGTATATGTGAAGGAACTTGCTCCAGAATTTACTGTTACGAATAAAACCTTGAAATATATACATAATATTCTTTTAGAAGTTATTATTATTCATTTGTTACCTTTTTTGTACCTTACTCTAAGTACCTATGTCTTTTAATTTGGTTTTTTCTTAAATTATGTATTTTATTTTAATAATAACAGTATTTTTAAAACAACTAGTATTTGCATATTTAATTGGCTTTTAGTTCTTATCTTATTAGTATAAATCAATTGCATAGTTTGGGTGCAATTCACATTTTCGAACTGGCGGGCGGGCGGATGTCGTGTGTATGGCGTTTGCCGCGGAATATAGAAAATGACATAACTTTGTTTATTTTCAACGGATTTCGATGATTTAAACTGTATATTTTAGAATATTAGTTTGGCTACATTTATGTAGAACAATATTTTTTGCTAATACCGCTTGTTTCCTGATGAAATGTACATTGTACGAAAAGATTAAAAAAATATTTTTATTCTTTCAACGATATTTTTTTTATTTATAGATGTACGCTATAACACGAAAAGACAAAGTTAGAGCATATTTAATGACCTTTCTATTGATACCACACACAATGGTATACGTTGGGCGGTTGAGGAACAAATAAGCGCTTTTTGAAATCAGGCACTAGGTATTTTGATGACGTCATTACTGGTGACCTTGACCTTTGAGAGAGTGTCTCCCGGCAGTTTTGGATACAGGATGACATATTTAACAACATACTAAAATTTGGTGCTGGTATCCGAATGTGAACTTTTTTTCCGTAATATAATGGACTATTGATATTTACCGATAGCTGAACGCATAGTTTTCACATTTATTATTAATTTGTTGGCAAAACTGTATTTAAAAAAGTTGTAAGTGTTTTATAAGCAAGATGGCGGCAATTTAGAAAAAAGATATATATCGAAAGTTTTCGTTTAGTGTTTGGCGGTTTTTAACAAAGTATTTTTTTTATTTGTAACTAATATCGTACCGATTTTACATTTACTGAATTTAATGAAGTTTACAGTCCAAAATTTAACAATATTTGCATATTTAATCTGGCTTACATTATGCACTCCCAATACTTTTAAAAGTCATGCATTTAAGGATTAAATTAAAACTATCGGTATAAAAGCGGACACGGTGTCATAAAGACTGAGCAGATAACAATACTAAGACAACCCTACGCATCGGCAACGTCGTTTAGTATTTGTCGCCATTATAGGCGGTCTGGGACGCTCTAATGTAGTTTGAATTTGGTAACAAATTAGAAAATAAAACTCAGATGACATACATAGTTTTATTCACTGTCAGTGGAAGAGTCCGAGGACTCGGAACCACCAACGTTTATAATAATTTTTTCCACAGTGCTATCTATTACATTATCTAATTTCATTTAAAAAATATATTCTTTTAAAATGTTATATAGCGTAGCCAACGATATGCCAGCAGTCTCAGCAGTCTTTTTCACACGTTCCGATTTAGTGGGATATTCCTTTCTATCCTCCTGCCGCCCAGAGGCCTATTAAAAGGTCTCCTTAAACAAATGAAATCCTATTCTATTTCCTGCACTATGAATACAAATTTCACTGGCAATTTTTACTGTCTGGGCGGCAGGAGGCTATGGCACATTTCTTAATTTGTAAATATTCACCACCATCCGCTTTTCACTGGTAGTCACAGGATTTTGCTTTCATCCATTTTAAATGTGCACCAACAAACAAAATATCTAAATAGATCAACAATTAATAACGAAATTGAACAAAAACGATAACAACAATCTTTAAGTAAGCTAACAGCAATATAAAACACAACCGACTCAACCGACAACAATATGAAGTCGAATGACAGACAGTGACATTTTAAAATTGTGTGAGAACTCTGCCTCTTTAGGTTTTTTAATGTACAACCTTTCCATGAAAAATTGCAAACGCAATTTATTAAAATTATTATCTTTTCATCTTAGAATATAAATTAACTAACATTATGTTTCTTATCTGTTCACAACACTGAGTAATGTGTATGAATATAGTATGATAATAAATTCGTGATATTTAATAACTCGTATTTACTGTTCGATCCGCAGAATTTGCATGTAAAAAAACCTTATATCTCTTTCTGCAAAGGTCTTTCTAATGCTAAAAAAAACGAAGTATAATTATGCTACGAAAAACGAATAAAAACGAACAATAAATAAAATAATTAAAAAATTAAATAAACACGACTGCAGTTTTAAGCGAACTGAAAAGTAACAAATAATTCAGGTTAATTATTGTCAGCGTATCTACATAATTATAGGCGCTTGTCTTATTACTTACTATATTTTGTTTCAATTGCAGTCGGGGAACCTCCATATATTAATATTTTCCGTAATGAAAGGTTCCCCGACTGCAATCGAAACAAAATATAGTAAGTAATAAGACAAGCGCCTATAATTATGTAGATACGCTGACAATAATTAACCTGAATTATTTGTTACTTTTCAGTTCGCTTAAAACTGCAGTCGTGTTTATTTAATTTTTTAATTATTTTATTTATTTGAAACCTTTTAGTGAATCTGGAGAATCCTTAAAGTTGGATAGAATTTTCAAAAACTGATTTCACAGAGTGCTGAAGCTTCGCTCCGGGGAGTCCCCAATCCGCTAATTTTGGGAACTCCACGCTACGTGAGGGCTGGAACGTTACTGGAATCAGTGTAAATCTATTTTGAGCGAGTCCAAAGAGCGAACTTCAGGGTGGGAGGCCGAAAACTGGGCTCGCGGTGGCCCGGACCTTCACTTCGGGCCTTCACTGGGCCCTCCCAAGCATGTTACTTGCAAATTTAAAGCGCGGCCGAAGGCCGAGCTGCGAGAAAATTGAACGTGCTTTTTCAAATATCCCAGCTTCTAAAAAACCCACATCCGCGTAGGCCCAAATCACGACGAGCGAGCCCACATGGTACAACCATCCCTCTTAATTGATTTAATAATCGAACCGGAGGGCCCAACGTGCAACGGTTCGCTTCGAACTCCAACGGAGACTTAAAGCCGAGCTCCGCGTCCAGACACGGTCAACGTGTACGGCCAAAAGTGGCACTCAGAGGCGCGCCAGTTCGCAAGGCTGAAGGCTGAGCCGCCAAAGCCCAGCACTACCACGTCAACCGATGGAATAGTGTAACGTTAAATGGATCCGACGATCCTTTTGACAACCTGCAAAGGCCGTAGGACGTACTCTGAGTAGGGCCGAAGGCCCGAATCGTTCTTCAGAGAGGCGCTGGTTTGCGAGGCCAAAAGCCGAGCCTCCGGCCCGGACCACCGGAGCCAGAGGCACAGACTTTTACTTAGAGGGCCCAAATGTCATTTGAAAGATATTTAAAGCAAGGCCGAAGAAGGCCCGAAGGCCTGGAGCGTAACTATCGGGGTACTTCAAGCGCGAGCCCGATGATCGGAGGCCCGACGAGCGAGCCCAAGCGGTACAAACGTCCTTCTTAACTGCCTTAACAATCGAAGCCAGAGCCCAGCGCTACCACACTACGTGATGGAATAGTGTAACATGAAAACAAATCTGATCCGTAGACCCGACGATCGTTTCCACAACCTGCGACGGCTGTAAACCGAGCTCCGCATAGGGCCGAAGGCCCGAACTGTCCCCTAAAGGGGCGCCGGCTTGCAAGGCCGAAGGCCAAGCTAACAGATCCCAGCGCTCCTTCGCTATACAATTGAAAAGTGTAGCATTAAAACGAAACTCAGGGCTGCAGGCCCGAAAAATCATTTCGAGAAAATGCGGAGGCTGAAAGCCGTGATGCGCGTAGGGGTGAAGTCCTGGACTGGAGCGAGGCCACCCAGCGCGCTTGCCTGCGAGCTGCGTGAGACTCAAGTTTTCAGGCAAACCTACCTTCATTCATACCAACTTCCCTGCGCAAATGTTAAAGCCAAACCCGTCCAACCCTGATCTCACCAAAAGCCAACGGCAGTACGGTCAAAACCTTGCCCCCCCGTTTAGTGTTCCTCTCCAGCACCATATGTCTGACTAAGCTCGTTTTCTAGTGACGTTGTTGTACTTATCAATCCATCATGTACATAATTACTAATTTGACACTTAACAAAAACTGTAGGCTCACATTTTGGATGAAACAAACCGGCCCACATTCAATGTCTCGTACACGATACGAGACATTTAATTTTAAATAAAATATTTCAAATTTTAAATTGTATTCGCATGTTACAACACGTATAGCAATTTTGTTTGACCACAATTGCTATTGTGATTGTATTTTAGGGGCATTCCTCTGATCTGAGAATCATTTATCGTACGTTATTTTTTGATATTGTATTCTGGTCATTCTCCGCAACGCTGGCCCAATACTTGTTAGAAACTTCTCATACATGCTTGCAGATGTATGCAAGTTCCCTCACGATGTTTTCCTTCACCGTAAAGCACTTTGTGTGCAGAACTGGACAAAATCTTAAGTTCACACCACGATTTTGATACGAAATCGACTGTTTGAGCTATCATTTTTCCAGCTTTTAAGTCGACACTTGTTTCCAACTAATACAATTATGACTGATTATTGAGCTATTTCTTATTAATTACTTTTGAATCTACTTTCTTATAACCGTTACTTTCGAACGGCTGGGCTCGGACAACTGAAGCAGCTACAGCTGTGGCAGCTTTTGGTAGTCATGTCATCATCAAACGTAATATGACAACTGCACTTGCCTATGAATTATTATCGGATCCAATGTATAAAATTGTTCAGATTCTATGGAAAATTAATATTAACACTGAAAAAAAATATCGCCCGAAAGTCTATTTTGTATCGAAATCATGGAGTGAACTTAAACTTTTGAACAGTACTGTATATCAAACGGTACAGTACCTATATACCTAAGTTTTATTTGAAAAACACATCGGTTACGAGCCGGGGATTGAACCCACGACCGCTGCGTAGCAGCCGTGCATTTTACCCCTTGACCACAAGCGTGTACATTACATACAATGTATCTGTTTCATACGCACTTAGCGTTCAAGAAGGTGTGGTGTCAACGGTGACAGTCCTGTCACGGCTTAGGCATTGAAGAAAAACTTCAATAGTGCGATGTAGAACATTTCGAGTTTTCTCTTAAAACATTTACTTAAACATATAACTTGTATATATATTTACAATCTGCATACAAAATGCTTTAATTTGATACCCAAATCGTAGCATTTGGATGTCATATTATTCTTGGCGCTTTAATTGTATTTTAATGAATCTGGCTTTTCTAGAATAAGTAACAAACATATAAGTTATATACATATTCATAATCGTGGTTTGAAGCTCTTCATTTTGATACCAAACTCGATAGATTTCTTTCATTTTTATTTTTTTTGGTTAGATAATATTTAATTTTTAGGCCGCCATATTGACTTTAACGTGACGTCACATATCCTATGTTACCCGCGACGTCACGAGGATTCTAATGACACCTTACACTATTAAAAACGCTTAAGTGGTCACGAAGATCTGCGCGTTTAAAGAAAATATGAAACATACATAGGGGCTGAACACATATACTCTCCTTTTGGCAGTCGTGTAAAAAGATAATAGTTTTTTAGTTAAACGTTCAAAAGTAAAAAAGTCCGAAATTTTTTCCGTTTTTTACGTCCTATGCCGAAATTATTGTTTTGTTTTTCTTGTAATATGCATTTTCGTATATCCGTATAGGGTCTATATAATATACCAAAATTGTAGCTTTGCAACACGACTTGCGAATTGTATGAAAAACTTAGATAGCGGCCTGCCTTTTGAATTTCGCGTTTTTATTTTCAATTACAAAGTTCACTGACCTGATTTTACCCTTCAATTGATGAATATTAAGTGCGCTATAAGGCATGTTTTTCGTAGCATAAATAGGTGAGGCGATATTAAGCCGAAAACGTTAGCAAAACACAAAATTGAATCTAGTTTACAAAAAAGACTACTTTTGGAAGTCTCGTATCTCTGAAACTATAAGACCTACGATAATGCATGTTAGCACAACTTGTCGGAAATTTATTAATCTTTAAACGCTTCTTAACATATGATATCAAAAACGTAAGGTTTTTTTAATAAAAATCAGAAACTAAAAAATTACCGTAAATTTCGCAGTTTTTCATGTACTACGCAGCTAGCACAACTTTTTTTGCTTGCAAAATGTGGTTTTATACTGCCCTATGGTGTCAAAATAACATACCAAAAATGCAGCGATACTACTTGATTTGCGAATTTAGGGTAAAATGATGTACGATTCGACCGTACTACATATATTTAATGGAATAAGATTTTCCTGTACGAAACATATTTTATATTTTCGCCATATTTATAGAAGACAATTTCAACGCGATCGACGGGTCAATTTGACGTACACAACAATAACTTAAAAAAAACCGGCCAAGTGCGAGTCGGACTCGCGCGCGAAGGGTTCCGTACCATTATCGATTTATTATAAAAAAATACAGTTAAATCAACCTACCTCAAAAACTATAGAAGATAATTTAATTAAACCAAAAATCGTTGATAGAGTTTATTAATGTGCATAACAAATATGTTTTTTAGAATTTTATATCGCGTAGTTTAAAAAATAGAGGGGAGGGACACATTTTTCAGACTTTGAGAGCTGATATCTCGAAAACGATTTGCTTAAATAAACATGAGATTTATAAACCAATTACAATACCAATTATATCATTTTCAAAGACCTTTCTATTAATACCCCACACGCTTATATACAACAAAAAAAAAAATTCTATCCCTCAGTTACATGTATGGAGGGCCCCCACTCCAATGGTTTTTTTTACAATTTAGTATCATAATCCTGTAGCGGTTCATATAACACATATCCTTACCAAATTTCGTTACTGTAGCATTTATAGTTTCCGAGTAAATCGGCTGTGACAGACGGACAGACGGACAGACGGACATGACGAATCTATAAGGGTTCCGTTTTTGCCATTTTGGCTACGGAACCCTAAAATGGAATCTCATCTTCAAATTTGTATTCAAGACATATGATTGGCATAAAAACATATTACGAGTATTACTTATTCATCCCTCCCATTCAGACATCGGTGGTGGCGAAAACTAAAAAAATGTTTTCTATGTATATAACTATTTATTAAAATAGTAATAGCATGTGTATTTATACGTGTTTATCTATTACTAATAATTATCGTCGCTTAGTTCCCACAAGCCTTAATAATTTTGAGCTTACCGTTGAACTTGTTCGATTCATTTTTGCTCATTTGCCTCATAATATTATTTATTTATAATTTATCAGTCAATGTCGCTAAACTCGTGTATCTTTTAACCATCTTTTTTTTTTTTTTATACCACGTCGGTGGCAAACAAGCATACGGCCCGCCTGATGGAAAGCAGTCACCGTAGCCTATGGGCGCTTGCAACCCCAGGGGTGTCACATGCGCGTTGCCGACCCAATAAGAACTTGTACACTCCTCTTTTGAAGAACCCCATACTGTAGTCCAACGGGAAAACCTCGGCAGGGAGCTCATTCCACAGACGGACCGTCCGCGGGAGGAAGTTCCTCTGAAACCGCACGGTGCGCGACCATTTAGGTCTGACAGTCTATCAGATATCCGTGAATATCGCAACAATGGTGTTAATAACAAGATTGAAAAAAATACGACACTGATTTTCAGTGAAACCCAGATGGTCTAGGTATAGTCCATTTCAAATACGAAGGCCTGATGCCACTCGAAACTTTTGTCATTTAATAGGTCCACTACAAATTGGCACGTGCACCGCTGTATGCAAAAAAATATCACACCACAAAAAGGTCAGGCCAGGTATCTTTTGTAATCACTGATCCTATTGTTGGCGCCTAATGACTTAGTCAAGTGGAGTCGGGCCTTCGTATTTGAAATGGACTTTACCAATGTGCGTTGATGGTCTCTATTAACTCGTCTCTGGTAATGTTTACTGGTTTGTTTACATCCGATGCAGGATCGTGTTTATGGAGTTGTTTGTCAGTGAACTTTCGACGATGTGCCATTTGAGCCATTACCACTGCAAAAAGCCATTGCAGTGATTTCTTGGTTTGGTGCTGCAACTTTGTACCAAAACTCAGTGTACCTACGAACAAATAAAACATGGAAGCAGCACGCCATTCTGAATTGCCTTTCAAAAACGGTCCCAAATTTTTGTTGACAAGTGTCACCCCCTCTTCCAATGAATTTGATATTCAACCTATAAAGACTTAAGCCGCCATTTAAAAATAAATTCTGTGAACGTTTGTCAAAGATGTTGCGCCGAAATATGCGCGGTGTTGAGAAAAGCGCTATGTCCTTGCCCATCTTGGCACAAATGAACAATTGCTTTTGGGGGCATTTTTATGCTGGCATTAGACGTCCATGTTATATATGGTCGCATCAGTGTAGATACCTAACTGAAACATAATTATCTAGAAAATAGGATCTCTTTGGCATGGTATCGAGAATGCTGGTGACATTTCCTCGTTGTATTTTGTAGACCAGCTTTTTAGCGAGCTCTTTGTAAAGCTGATGAGCACTAGGATCCAACAAGTCTAGGGTTTTAGCCCTGAATTAAACCCATAAAATTCTATTTTCTACGGACGGAATTGTACTAAGTATATATTATATGGAAAGAAAGACAAACGAAGCGGTTTTGTATGTCGCAGGAGAGAGGAGAAACTCACGTACTAAATACAATAGCGAAAAGGAGAGGGACGACGAGTTCCTTGTCAACATTCTTTACATGAAATTGAGGTCAAAACCGGAAGAAGAAGGCCAAGACTCAAATATTTCAACCAAATAAAGGAGACTATTGCCGTCGCGTTGTGCCAAGAGTTCAAAAGATTGGCAGAGACGAGAGACGAATGCGATTATTCCATCGACTAGAGCAAAGCTCTTAAGGCTCGAATCACCAAACTTTTATTCGAAGAATAACAATAAGGTACTGTCAGATACTAGTGTCAAATGACTATAGACATTTGACATTACTATCCAAGAGTAAGCGTTATGTTTTGAATAAAAGTTTGGTGATTTTGAGCCTAAACGAAAGAAGAAGAAAAGTTATATACTTTGTATTTGTATCCTCACAGTATTTTTTTAATCCATTAACCGCCAGTACTACCTCATAGTCTGCATTAAATGCGTTGGATAATAGTTGCGGCTTGCTTTAATGGACTTGTGGTTTATTTTACGATAGGTATTCGATAGAATTTAACTCAACTAATTACGCTACAGTTATACCTGAAACCATAAGTATAATTATAATCATAGCCTTTCGTATCTTTTGCTTCCATTGTGTCCGGTGACTCAAAGAAAAAATCTATCATTCTCATACTTGTATTACTTATCGCTTATCGTATACGATTGAAGAATGGTATCAAGGCTTGGCCTGCAGAATCACGAGCTTTTTCGATCCCAATGGGAAATAAAATAAATGTTTTAATACACATGGCCCTCCGAAGTTTTGGACCTGACCTAAAATGACACTTCTCGCACTAGAGCCTAAAAAACGCATCATCTGTACTAAAATAAATGTTCCATGGGTTTTTTCATATTTTCCATACCTACACTTTCTATGGCGGTCACTAAGGAAATTCGGAAAATATATGGAAATTTACGGACATTTTTTTTTGGTGTGTAATGGACAAAATAAAGAGAAATGCTCATAATTATAATATATGGTTGGTGCGACTTTCCGTCTTTAACTAACTATGTTAATAAAAGAGGGACGGATAGTATTATATCACCGCGAAACAATATCCTTTTTATCACGTGTGCTACAATTATTTGGCTTATTATACATTTTGTTGTTGTCGTATTCTGGCCATTTTTTCCGCAACTCGACATCATACGTGCCTATTTTGCGAGGTCCCAACGCTGGACCAGTACTTGTTGGGGACTTCACATTACACCTTTGAATTTCTTCGCAGGTGTATGCAGGTTTCCTCACGATGTTTTCTCTTCACCGTAAAGCACTTGTGAACTTCATTTTTTTTAACGTACTAAATAACATTTGATTGTATTGTACATTTTACACATGATTGTACTAATATAAGGTGTTGTTTATTACAGGTACCCTGCGAGCCTAAAAGACCTTTTAGCCAACAGGTGAGAAAGCATGTTTCACGGGCCACTGCCTCTGAGAGCCATAGATTATTCATACAGAGCGAGCCCTGTAACAAGAGCAAAAATTAAAACAGTTATATTTAGTAGTATAAAATGATTCCATAAATCATTTTTTATTTTCAATTATATTTTTTTTTAATTCGAATTTCATATTATACTGTAGATGGCCGTGTGGTGACGGTAGTAAGAATACATTTGTCACCACCCCAACTCCTCCTGCGGGTGTCGTAAGAGTCGACTAAGGGATTGAAGTGTCACTGACCACTATTTGATAAAAGTTTGATGATGGGCAGCAGCGTCATCATAATATTAGACACATTTCTGCGATCGCCAATCCGCTTGCCCAGCGTGGCGATTATGGGCATTTACCTCCTAATGTATACACAAAAAAGGCCGCGGCCCCGAGGTTCCGGCGACTCCCGGTGCCCTGGTTATGGTAGCGGCCAGGGTGCTAGCGGGGTCAGGGGTGCTAAGAATCTCCGGCAAAGATCCGGCTACCACCACCGACGACCCCTGGCCCTGGCAACTTATAACACACGTACACTGCGGACCGACGAAAAGTTAGTGGAACTGGAGGAAGGATTGAGCAAGTTGCGTTGGGACATTGTGGGATTGTCAGAAGTCCGAAGAGAGGGCGAGGACACGATAATCCTAAAGTCCGGCAACTTGCTCTATTTCCGGGAGGGCGACCAACAGTCCCAGGGAGGTGTCGGGTTCATCGTCCACAAGTCCCTCGTAAACAACGTGGTGAAGATCGAGAGTGTGTCGGCTAGGGTGGCGTACCTTATACTCAGAGTATCTGGGAGATACTCGCTGAAGGTCATACAGGTGTACGCGCCGACTTCGACACACTCCGACGACGAGGTGGAGGCTATGTATGATGATATCTCAAAAGCCATGCATAGCTCCAGAACCTACTTCACCGTTGTTATGGGGGACTTCAACGCGAAACTGGGCAAGAGAGATGGTGACGAGCTGAGGGTGGGGCAATTTGGGGTTGGACGTCGGAACCACCGGGGCCATCTGCTGGCTGGTTTCTTGGAGAAGGAGGGACTCTACATGATGAACTCCTTCTTTAAGAAACGCGAGCACAGAAAATGGACTTGGATGAGTCCCGACGGTGCAACTAAAAACGAGATCGACTTCATCATGTCGACGAAGAGACATATATTCAACGATGTTTCTGTGATCAGTACGGTTAAAACCGGAAGCGATCACCGCTTGGTAAGAGGCACGTTGAATATATGTCCTAAGCTAGAACGCTCGCGACTGATGAAGTCTACGCTCCGTCCTGCACTCCATCTTCAAAACCCCGAGAACTTTCAGCTGGAACTCCAAAACCGTTTCGATTGCCTAGGCGATGATGTGGACGTATTCAACGACGGGTTTGTGGAAGCTGTCCATAGCGCTGGGTCTAAGTTTTTTAAGGCCCAACGGACAAATAAGACCAGAAAGCTCTCAGACTCCACTCAGGAACTAATGGAAAAAAGGAGTGAACTGGTTCTACAATCCTCAGTTGATGCGACTTTATACCGGCAGCTCAACAGACAGATCTCTAAGTCCCTCAAACGCGATATACGCCAATTCCGTACCAAGTATATAGAAGAAGCCATCGAGTGGAACAAGGGCTCTAAAGTTTTTGCAAGGGATCTGTCTGTTGGGCAAAGCCAGCTCGCCAAATTAAAGACTGAGGATGGTAGAATCGTCACATCCAAATCTGAGCTGCTGACTAAGATAGAGGGTTTTTATGGACAGCTGTACACGTCAACTAGCAGACCCGAAATTGATCTAGCGGAAGACCTAAGAGCTAAACTGACCCGACACTACACAGAAGACATCCCGGACATCAGCCTGTGCGAGATTAGAATGGCTCTTGAACAGCTCAAAAATAACAAGGCGCCTGGGGAGGACGGAATTACAGCTGAGCTTCTGAAGGCGGGTGGTAAACCGGTCCTTACGGCCCTTCAGAAGCTGTTCAATTCCGTCTTACTGGAAGGGAGAACGCCAAAGGCATGGAACAGAGGTGTGGTGGTACTGTTCTTCAAAAAAGGTGACAACGCTTTATTGAAGAACTACCGACCCATATCACTTCTGAGCCATGTCTATAAGCTGTTTTCAAGAGTCATTACCTCCATACGCTTCGCCAGGTTATACAGAAGACCGAAGAATATAACCTGCCCCTCTGTTTAGCGTTTGTGGACTACGAGAAAGCCTTCGATTCGATCGAAACCTGGGCTGTACTACAGTCTCTCCAACGGTGCCAAGTCGACTACCGCTATATCGAGGTGTTGAAGTGTTTGTACGAGAGCGCCACAATGTCAGTCCGACTCCAAGACCAGAGCTCGAAGCCTATTCTGCTGCAGCGGGGAGTTAGGCAGGGAGATGTCATCTCCCCTAAGCTGTTTACCGCTGCACTGGAGGATGTCTTTAAGACTCTGGACTGGAGAAGGCTGGGTATCAACATAAACGGCGAGTACCTCACTCACCTTCGATTCGCTGACGATATAGTAGTCTTGGCTGAGACCTTGGAGGACTTAAGTACTATGCTCGTTGACCTCAGTAAAGCCTCCGAGCGAGTTGGTCTTAAAATGAACATGGATAAGACGAAAATCATGTCAAATTCCCATGTAGCACCAACTCCCGTAATAATCGGAGACTTTACACTCGAAGTTGTAGACGAATATATATACCTAGGACAAACTATCCAGTTAGGTAGGTCCAACTGCGAGAAAGAGGTCAATCGTCGAATCCGACTCGGTTGGGCAGCGTTCGGGAAGCTACGACAAATATTTTCGTCCAATATTCCGCAGTGTTTGAAGACGAAAGTCTTTGATCAGTGTGTGTTGCCAGTGATGACATACGGTACTGAAACGTGGCCGCTTACAATGGGCCTCATAAGAAGGCTCAAAGTCACCCAAAGGGCAATGGAGAGGGCTATGCTAGGAGTCTCTCTGCGTGATCGGATTAAAAATGAGACCATCCGCAGCAGAACCAAAGTAACCGAAATAGCTCTCCGAATCGCTAAACTGAAGTGGCAATGGGCGGGGCACATTGCGCGTAGAACCGATGGCCGTTGGGGTGGGAAGGTTCTTGAGCTACGCCTTCCGGTACGTGGCCGCCAGGCCACGTACCGGAAGGCGTAGCGTGGGTAGGCCCCCCACAAGGTGGACTGATGACCTGGTGAAGGTCGCAGGAGTCCGCTGGATGCGGGTGGCGCAGGACCGGTCATTGTGGCAATCTTTGGGAGAGGCCTATGTTCAGCAGTGGACGTCTTTCGGCTGATATGATGATGATGATGATGATTATACTGTAGTACCTTATTTCATATTATACGGTCGGTAAACGGAATACTAACTCGAGTAATTAAAAGCCCTCCGTCGGGCTTCTAACACTCTCGTTAGTAATACCGTACTTACCTGCCTAGATGCACGCTGTACTATTATTTGGCTTATGCTACATACGCCATAAAACGTCGACAGTTGACAGCCACTTCATACAAACTATGAACTAAACAGCTGCACAGGTTAATGCAGTACCATTCTAAATTGCAACAGTGAAGTTGAAGTTCAGGGTTTCATAGCTAAATTAACAAAATGTAACATCATCTACCTGTGAAAGTAATAAATATAGGTACTGATTAATGAATGATGCTCCATGATGAGTTTCTAGACACTCAATTGATCATAGCGAGTAAGTTAAAGGTAATTTTGGAACAACATTGAGTAGCGGCGAATCAATTATCGTTTTAAAGTAATTTTAGAAAACGTGAAATTGATTTTTATTGTTTTTGTGGATGACGATTTTGATTTCCGTGTACTAATTTGTGTATGATATTCGGCAACGAATCAACCGAACGATTAGCTCATCTATGGCATGTGTTGTTGGTAAATAAGTTTAAATTAAGTTATTTTGTTTATGAGCCTAGATTGTCCCAATGCTGAGCAAAAGCTTCCCTGTCTTTCTTTCACTCATCTCCCGCCAATCGGCATGAAATGCAATATACAGGGTGAAAGTCTAATACGGGCGAAGCTCTTAACGGGTGTTAGTTTACGACATAATAAGTACATTCAAATAACTTTTACTTAAAATTAGAGAAACAAAATTTTCCATACAAAATAATTTGGCGCGCAATGTAGAGCAACATACGCGAGTTAAAGACTCGATGACAGCTAATTTCAAAAGCAGATGACATAACTGCCATATCAACAATAACAAATGTTCGTACCTACATTGCTGCTTCGATAATCTTAAAATAAGTCTGTGGGGTCATAATTGAGACTAACTTTAAAAAAATCTTGTAATCCATGATTACACTAATGAATCCCATGCCTGATTTAATTGATCGCCCGTATTAGACTTACACACTGTATAATTAAGAACATAGAAAACACCACTGCTTGTGAAACAAATGTTTTTTCATAAATACACAAAGAGATGCCCTCACTGAGATTCAAACCCGGAATCTCCTGTTTCACAGGCAGGGTCACTACTCTCTCAGCTATACAGCTCAAATATTGAAAAATCCATCAGAATCGCAGTTAATCGTCTACGCGTCTGCTGTATTTCACTAGTCTGTGTCAAAGGTGAAAGCTACACGTCATCTTTAAGTAAATTAAGTGACAGTGAGAAGGGTGCTTAATATGTACGAGAGTGCTATACTTACCGCAAAACTATGTACATAATGCTATCCCTGCTACTTTTACTAGAACGAAGTAAGAGTGAAGGAGACGACAATTGAAGTTCCACATTTGAATGATGATGTACACGTCAAATAATGCGTACTACTTCAGACATCTATGATATCGTCGTTGCGCCTATAAAATCCGCTATGTGATTGATTTATGACTTTGAAATAGTGCCCTAGCAAGTATACACAAAGGGTATTAATTGAATTAATTAAAATCCACCACAAATGTTGGATTTTGCAGGCAACGACGATATATAAAACATTCTTTTGATTTTCAGTTTTTACTATTAATGACCTCAGAAATATGCGGTTATAATTTGTTAGGTTACACATGCCCACCCTGTATTCCACTATTCTTGCGAGTGCTGTTGATAAGGATTTGGAACTTCATCATCAACCTGTATCAGTCCACTACTGGACAAGTGGACAAAGCCCTCTCCTGTTATCTATATGTAGGTTATGGACGCATTAGGAGGTGCCCATAATCGCCACGCTGCACGCTGGGCAAGCGGATTGGCGATCGCAGTGTTGTGTCACTGACGCTGCTGCCTATCATCAATCAATGATTGGCTAGTGACACCTCAATCCCGTGGTCGACTCTTACAACAGCCACGGGAAGAGTTGGGGTGGTGACATTGGTGACAAATGTATTCTGACTGCAGTCACCGCACGGCCATTTTAGAACAACAAAAACACAGTCAAAATGAGAAACTCCTCCTTTTTGAAGTCGGTTGAGAATGCGTTTAAAAAACTATTAATTAGAGGAAATGGGCATATTTATTAAATGCTCGATGGCGGATAAGCGGTGATTCTCTACAACAAAATAATAATAATTAAATTGGTCATAAAATAAATGATCGGCGTTCGACGTTCAAAAGGCAGCCATTGTGATATTTTGTGATCAAAAAAGTGAATTTCGTAGTTTAATATAATTTAAGTTTTATTTTTAGACTATTTTAATTTGGGTTTAGATATTTGTTCATCCGCATGTAGATATATTACTTAGTTGCAGCAATAAGTTCAATACATAAACTGTTGATTGTTTAGTGCATTCAATCCTCAAATGACTCCAATTGCATGCTGAGACCAAGAGACTCAATACAAGATGTGGTTAAAGCTAATGTTTTTATGGACGACAACATTGTACGCTAAGCAATTGGTTAGTGCGAATATTTAAAATAATATAATTATGAATTGTAATAGAAGACCTTGTAAAAAATAAAACATAGGTAATTTAAATAAAAATTATGTAGTACCTACCCATCACAGATCATGTCCACGTTTACGTTAATACTAATAAATGTCAATAATTTTTAATTTAATTTTCTTAATTTTTAGACGTACTACGTTGATTTCGAGCATCCCAATATAACTTACTTCAATCGAAATTACTATGAGTATTACAAAGTGACAGCGCAAAGATATAGCAGCCGAGACCCTATTCATTACATAAGCGTTCATGCAAAATCACTGCTCGACATGGGAAACGAAATTGTAGTAAGTTAGATTTATGATCCATAAACATAGTGTAATTGATCACAATATACAGTGTGTGGTCTTTAACACGGGAGAAAAATGAAATGAGTGACTCCTTAGACTATCAGCAATAATCCTGTAAAGGTCCCGGTGTTTCAAAGTGGTTAAGTTCTGAGATATTGTCATTCAAAGCTATGGACCTTTAGTACTGGATCTTGGCATCACGATGTCGTAGCTTGTCAGTCGCAAGACATCTTGATAGTATACCAGGTAGGAAGTCATAACAATAATTTTGTTTGCATTTTTACACTAATTTGATACGGTTTAAAAAAAAAATGTACATTTTTCAATGATTCAAAAATGATAAGTTATTGATAACTTTTAATTCAAGTAAATGAACCCATAATAATGAAAAATACATGAACAAAAAATTATTATTATTATTTTTTTTAATTACAATTTATGTGGAAATGATTGTTGATCAGCTTATTAATGCACCGTTTAAATTTTCACCCCGGTTGTAGGCCACACACTGTATTTACTCAAATCAAAATATCACATCAAAACATCCACCAGAGGTTTCGTCAAAAAATCATGCATATTATTAAAATAAATAATCCGCAACAAGCTTTGTTTGACATCAAAACAAGAAAAACCATCTAGCATATTTCTGGAAGGTTCCAAAAACTCGCTGCATTGCCGCGTTGGACTGCCAGAGATACACATAAGACCATGTAGGAACCAGACCTAAGATCGCATTTAAAATTGTAATTTGAATGATATAGATGTTTTGCCTAAAACTTTACGAGTACGTGGAAAAAGAGATAAGATAATATAAAGGGTGTTAGGGATAACGATGTAGGAATTTCTGGAGGTGGTAAAGGAGACTAATTGGAAGAGTTTGAACCCTATTTACCTAAGTCCAATATGTGACAGTTTTTTTTTTAAATCACTTTTTTCAAAATGTTTAGTTTTATACCAAAAATTTACTTAAAAAGTTAAATTTAAAACAAAACATGCAATAAATAGCATTGATTTTTTTTATAATTAACATAACAATTAGTTGAGTAATAAATAAAAAAAACTGAACTCCCACTTGCCACACACAACATTTTTTTAAATAATTTTTCTAGTTCATCATTACCGATTTCTAACAGTAAATTAAAATTTATCGGCCTGTGAAAAAAAAAGTAGTCGGGATATGAGTCTTCCTATTCGTTTAAAAACATGCTTGATTTTCTAGGTTTTGATTACAAAAAATAGCAATTAGTTTAAAAGTTATCGTCGATCAATTGTTGAACGCCGTCACCAAACAAAATAAGTTTCTTGTAGTTAGTAGGCAAGTGTGAGTTAATTTTTTTTTTAATTTATAAAAAACTGTCACATGTTGGATTAAGGTAAATAGGGTTCAAACTCTTCCAATTAGTCTCCTTTACCACCTCCAGAAATTCCTACATCGTTATCCCAAACACCCTGTATATAAAGCTTGTATTATATTTACACCCTGTATAGAAATCTCACTTGAATATTACAGATGGATTGGTACGTGTACGAGTTTTTGAGCAATGAGTATCGCCGCAGCTTTGTTGAAGTGCGATACGGCATTTGTGACGTGTTTTTGGATAAAAAATACGACTTTTTGAAACCGATATACATGAAATATGTAAATTCGTCGTCATGTCCATATCCTAAGGTAAAAAATGATATTTTTTTATGAAAATTTAATTTCTTAAACAATAAGGTGGAATCTGCAATGAAACGGACGCGTTATGGAACGGACACTATTTGATCTCTTCAAAAAATCTGTACGAACATTTTCTTTTTTTTGGTCATTAGCAACACTGATGACCATAGATAAGGCACCTATAGTCATCAACGTTGCCAATGACCAAAAAAAAGATATGTTCGTTCAGATTTTTAAAAGAGATCAATAGTGTCCGTTCCATAACGTAGTACCTAATTTAAAAAATGGAATATGTTATTAATTTTTCATCACACTTGATGTGTACGCGCGCCATTGGGAGTAATAGAAAAGTGAATTTCCCTAGGGAGTAATAGAAATGTTAGTACGTCATTTAAGAATATTATGTCTTAAAACTTATTTTTTTGTCAGCAAATGTGATAAAAAACATTGTATGCATCACGGTCGGTAAGCAGAATACTAACTCGAGTCATAAAAGCCCTCCGCCTAACGGCGTCGTGCTTCTAACACTCTCGTTAGTAATTCCGTACTTGCCTCCCTTGATGCACAATGTACTATAGCTCTGGCTCTGAGGTCGTAAAAATAAAAATACACAAGATAACATATTGTACTTTTTTGGTTAATCCCTAAGTATTTGATTCAATGACTAAAAAACTTCTCAAGAGCATTTCTCAAAAAGTTTATACATTTGGATCACGTCTTCGATATGGTTAAAAATTGGTAGGCTGGTAGATTTAGTGATGCTGAGCAAAATCCACCACGTTTCCCAAAATGTCTCAAAATGTTTGTATGAAACATCCCTTTTTTTACCAAAAATATAATAAACAAGGTGCCCGTGAGGAAAGGGAAAAATTTTAACAGCATATTCCTGAGACTAAAAGAAGCAAAAAATGTTGAGTGAGTTTTGGTCAAATCTGCAAAACAAAATTTTTTTTAAGTTTTTTTTTTGATGTTTTGAATGCCTCAATACACAAAAAAAGGATTTTATTAATGAAACTATCGCGAAAAATGCACTTTGAAAGTTTTTTTTATTTGCTAGGTAATTAAAGATTTTGTTTGTTCATTTGATGTCTGTCAATTAAGTGTGACAGGACTAAGACAACATGGTAACAAAATCGTTTCCTAAAATGCGTTTATCATAGCGTAAAGGGCTAAAACGGTTTTAGGAAAAAATATAATTTTCTCTTAAAACAGACTCAATCCAGAAAACTTCATATGACATTTTTAACTTCAAATTTGGTCAGAAATCCGCTGTTGATTTTTTTCCCCTTCCTCATGGGCACCGTGTATAGTAATCTGGTAGCAAAAAAGGTAACTTCCATACAAACTTTATGGGACATTTTTGGAGATGTGGTGAATCTTGTTCAGCATCATTGACGCTACCAGCCTATCGCTAATGTCGATATTTCACCTCGGTTTTCCTATTTTCCAGGGAGAATACCATTTCTACAATATTTCTGTTCCAAACATGCCACTTTTAGCGACTTTCCCTTTCCGGAAGGGCCGTGGTTACTGCAACGCGAGCAATGTGCTTACCGGAGAAAATCTAGGATCGGGTTACATTGACTTTGCTATCAAACACAGGTTTGTATAGGAGTGAGACATCTATGGTTTGAGCAAGACATCTGCGTTTTCAAGGTTTTTATTTTTAATCGTCGAAGACGCACTAGTTTTTGCTTAATGATAAAGAATAAATATTGTTTTCTTATTAGTATTATTTTTATTCATACCAAGGTATCCCTAACACGCCAGTAAGGCAATTCCCGTTAAGAATGTAATGGGTCGTTCCCGGTAATTTCCCAATCTTACTATGGGGTAAGTTTCCATTTTTATTATTATATTACTTTTTAATATTCCCCATACTGTGTTAGGTAAGGTACGGAAACGACCTATCACTAAATTGGAATGATCAATACAATTTCTCACGGTTTACTAAATTGTGCAAATTGTACCTAACTTTGTTTATGAATTAAAAATATTAGATGTCAATTTCCAAAGAAAAAATACAGATTTTACATTCAGTTTTGGTAAAACTTCGTATTTTTCTTTTGTAATTGGCATGTAATATCTATGACCGTTATTTATATTCTTATATCTTTGTAAAATGTAGAACTTGACACGCGAGCCAAAAGTAAATAAAAATTGATGAAAAAATGATCACTTTCATTTAAGGTGCATTTAGACCAAACGAGTATTCTATCCCCCACTCTACGAAATTAGTTCGTTACACAAAACGTGATTAGTCGAAATTCGTTGATTTCGTAGAGTGGGGGATGCGAATGTTCGTTTGGTCTAAATGATCCTTTACAGTTACATGAATGTACTCAAGTTCAGAAAATCCCTCATCCGTGTCTTATGATGGTCAAGCGTTTGCCATTCAGCGTTCTACTCAGTATTTTCGCACTTGCATACAAAACTTGTTAGAACCTGACGGCAACAAGGAAAAACTATTAAACACGGGACCCATTAAATGCCCACTGGAAAAAAAAGGGCGACATGAGTAAGTAGTAATTCGAACATAATAGGTACCTACCAGATTTTTGTGTTTCGGGCCGAGAGTCATACTTATGCGATCTGCAGTGTTATTCACTAAGGAATCCGCCTTGCTGTCAGCGCTGTGTCAGGGCTGCGGCAGCGTCGAGCCTAAAAATGGTATTCACTAATGTACTTTAAGCGACACTACTGCTCGGCGACGAATGCGGCGTGAGCTATTATTGTGAGCGGTAACTTCGTATTCTCTAACGAAAAACAGCGACGAACTCGCTCACAACCTCGCTCACAGCCTCGATTCCTAATGTCAAATCAAACAGCTAGGATTTTAGACAAAGCTGTCTCGACATCGAGCTCGTTGACGAACGCAGCATCGAATAATATGTCAATAAGAGAATAACATAGCTGGCCTGCTACCGCGAACACCGAAATTCAAGAGTTTGTCTTTGTCATTGTAATGACGGCTTCGTTGGAGTGACGGAGAACAATCCCCAAAATTTCGGATTTTCAAGTTCGCCGCTGTTTTCTGATGGACAATGCGCTGTGGACTCAAGTCTACAACATGCATGCTGAGCCAGCACCAATTATTTACCACAACGTGACCCTTGATCAAAGTAAGCTTAAGGTAAAGGTTTAAAATTTATTTACTTGTACGTTACCTGTTTTTTTTCACGTCTGTGGCAAACAATATGGCTCGCCTGGTGAAAAACGGTCGCCGTAGCCTATAGACGCCTGAAACTCCAGGGGTGTCACGCTTGCCGACCCATTAAGAATTTGTACACTGAATTTTTTTTGGGGAGCGTTAAAATAAATTGTTGTTTCACATGTTTTACTTACTCATACTTATACTCATACTTATTTATTAGTAAAATATAATTACAATTTTACAAGTCAAAAATAGGGTACACAATTCACATACAACTTACATCATTTTATAACATACATATGTCCAGGTATAATTAAATTTTAATGTCAACAGTGTCATTATAAATAATAAATAAAAAAACTATCCAAATACAATTAACATACAAATTATTCATAATTTAAGTTTTCAAAAATTCATCTAGACCGTAAAATGCTTGCGCAGTTAACCATTTCCTTAATTTATTGTAAAATGTCGTATTGTTTTCAATTATCTTAATCTTGTCGGGTAATTTGTTGTACAGACTTGGACCAACGATATGCATGGTTTTTGAGGATTTAGCTAGTCGGCAACATGTCGTGTCAAGTGTATATTTGTTTTGTTCAGCGATTCTTTTGCTCTTATATAATTTTGTTGGATAGTTTGGACAGTTGTTGGATAGTTAGTTTAACTTTGGATAGTTGTCAGAGCTGGCCTTGATACAAGCCCTGTAAGTGACATTTATTTATTAATTTAATTTAATGTTTTTAAAGCTTGATGGCTCTAGATAAGGCTTGGTTTAAACAATTAATAATATATGTTCCGTAACAAAATTGATTTGATATAAAAATAGCTTTACCTAAAAAGGGCAGTCATTTTTATTACAATCACGTCAATTATATTGTCATTTGATGTCTTTTCAAAAGGGCTTATTTCAACTTTGTCAATAGAGATTATTTCTCTCATGAAAACATAGAAATAGTAACCCTTGTTGATAGAATGGAAAGAAGCCATTTTGAAAAGACTCTCCTCATTTAAGGTTTACTGTTGCCATTACAAACCATTATTTAGTTATTGTTTCTCATAATTTTTGACATGTTACAATATTTGTTTATTTTGGAATCTACCTATATTAGCCGCACAAGATATCCAACGATATTCATTTAAATTTTTTGCCTTCAATTGAGACGTTGGAAAATGTGGTTCCGTTTCGTAGTTTACTTCTGCATTACATCACTATACGCCAAGGAATTGGTTAGTAATTTATACAATCGCTGATAAAACTAATTGACCATTGGTGCGCTTAATGCTCATTGCTATATGAGTTTGTTTTCCGGACAGGACGACCCTGTTGGACGTAGGCCTCTCCTATTAACTATGCGTATAGACGCATTAGGAGGTAAATATGCCCATAATGGCCACGCTGGGCAAGCGGATTGGCGATCGCAGTAATATGTCCACTATGATGACGCTGCTGCCCATCATCAATCTTTTATCAAGGAATGGTCAGTCCCTTAGTCGAATCTTACGACAACCACGGGAAGAGTTGGGGCGGTGACAAATAAATTCTTACTGCCACCATACGGCAAACCAACGTACGTACGTACGACCATACATTATATTTTAATCGAGATTCTTAATACACAATGAAACTTGATGAAATAATATTTACCCGTTTGGTTTTATGAAATGAAAGATAATATTTCCTATTTTATAGATGTACTACGTTGATTTCGAGCATCCAAACGTAACTTATTTGGATCGAAATTACTATGAGTACATAAAGGTGACAGCCCAAAGATACAGCCATCAGGATCCAGTCCATTACGTGAGTCTTCATGGAAGATTAGTGGTTGACTTCGGAAATGATATCCTAGTAAGTGCTAACTTAAGATGCGACCAGACTGCGCGCTAGGTACTTTAAAAACTGTGATAAAATGGAAGCGTCGCGTCTTATACGTATTTAACGCATGCTCCCCACACCGCAGCTTAAAAAATGGTGACGATATCGTAAACTGGGGTTACTTTGAACTTTGGGGTTACATTGATAAAAACTTCTTTTTAATCGCGCATATCTCTCGTTACCAAACGCATCCGTATATATTTTTAGTCTGGCAAGAACGATAGTTGTCCTTATTAATGTTGTTTAGAAACACATTAAGTGAGTACGGCCGTTAAAATAGCGAATCGCGTATTTATATTTACGTATACTTTTTGCTATTTTTGTGTGTAAAATAACTTTTAAACTAACAATAAGGGTAGTGAGGTAAACGGTTCTTAACCACAATTAACTTGTCACAAGTGTGTTTAGGTATACAAATATAACGTTTTTGGGGTCTTCAATTCAAACTAAGTACTTATAACAATTGTTTTTATTCAATGGGGTGTCTTTGATCACCTACATGGTTGGTTATGGTATGTATATCCATTTGACTGTTTATTTTATAAGAAGATTGCTCTCACTTCAATGTTTGATTTTTGTTTTTAATAAAGTTGAATACCTACTGAAGTTTTTTTATTATATTTCGGGGTTACTTTGATCACAAATATTTGATCAAAATAACCCCAAAACGACGTAAATTGTTGTAACTTTTGATACTGCGAACGGATTCACTTATTTCCTTAGCAGAAGCCAGAAAGTACTCCTGTAAGGGTTTACATTCAATTACCCTCAAAAAAACGTAAGGTATCAAAGTAACCCCAATGTCAGTTTAACTTTGATCACAACGTTTTATTTTTCTATCTTCATACATTTTAAAAGTAGCGTATCAATTTTTTTTACTGAGAAAGGTAACAAAAAGTTGATGTTACTATTATATTTTTGGAATTTTTTACGCCTAATTTTAGAAGATATTGAAGTTTAAACTTTAAAATTGGTCAATGTAACCCTAGTTTACGGTACGGCATCGCAGTTTCGTGCCGTAATGCATTGTAGTTATAAAAGTTTTGAGTCAAAAATCTTTAGCATGACACAATATTACAATTATAACTAACGTGAGACTCAAACATATTTAAATATTTATCAAACGGGTTACTCACGTTATTTAAGTCGATAATTGCTCGGCATGTCTCGATCCATTTATAGGTATCGGCAAGAGAGTTGAGGCCACGCACACGTTCCTTTGACTCGATTGAGATTTGGTCTGTTCTGGAGTCCTTGCAGCGATTTCAAGTTGATTGGCGATACATTCAAGTGATAAGATGTCTATACGAGGCCGCGACCATGTCCGTCCAATACAGAATCGGCAAACAAATCCTATACCATTGCGAAGAGGCGTGAGACAACGGGACGTGATCTCCCCGAAATTGTTCTCAAATACAATTGAGGACATGTTTAAGACGCTGAACTGGAAAAGGCGTGGCATCAACATGAATGGCGAGTACATCTCTCACTTGCGATTTGCTGATGATATCGTCATCGTGGCAGAAACGCTGCAGGACCTAAAACAGATGCTGAACGACCTGGCTGACTCTTCTATACGCATCGGCCTACGGATGAACTTGGTCAAACCAAGGTTATGTTCAATGAACATGTACTACCGGAACCGATCGCAGTACACGGCACCGTTCTCGAAGTTGTTCAAAGATATGTATACCTCGGGCAAACACTACAGATGGGTAGAAACAACTTCGAGAATGAGGTGAATAGAAGAATTCAGCTAGGTTGGGCAGCATTTGGGAAGCTACGTCGAATCTTGACATCGTCGATCCCACAGTGTCTGAAGACAAAAGTCTTCAATCAGTGCGTCCTACCTGTCATGACGTACGGAGCCAAAACGTGGACACTGACGGTACGGCTGGTCCACAAGTTCAAGGTTGCTCAGCGAGCAATGGAAAGGGCTATGCTCGGCGTTTCTCTGCGGGATCGAATCAGAAATGAGGTTATCCGGCAGAGAACCAAAGTGATCGACATAGCCCACCGTATTGGCAAGCTGAAGTGGCAGTGTGCTGGCCATATTAGCCATAGAACCGACAACTGTTGGGGTAAACAAGTTCTTGAGTGGAGACCGCGTCTCGGCAAGCGTAGTGTAGGACGCCCTCAGGCAAGGTGGAGCGACGATTTGCGCAGGATGGCTGGCAGGAGCTGGATGCCAGCAGCCGAAGATCGAGAACAGTCGCGTAAAATTGGGGAGGCCTATATCCAGCAGTGGACTACGATAAGCTGATGATGATGATGATGACACATTAAAATGTCATGTGATGTGTCATCACATGCGGAATTTGAAATTAGTGTTCTTTTTTCGTACTTACAGCAAACCCAACTGCAACTGTAAGAGTGACCAAACAGTTTGTTCAAGGGATTTGCTTCAATATTTTGACGCATACATTCATTCACTACATTTTTTGCAATTAGTACTTCATTTAGATGTGTGTGTCGAGATCATTCACCTCAACTCTCGTGCCGATACCTATATTTGTTTTTTTTCACGTTCAGCCCGTCGCCGTGTTTTAGAAGCTGTAATGGAGAGCAAGCGTGGTGGTGTAGCCGGACCTTTATAATTTTAATGCACGAGCATTCTAACACGAATCGATCTAGTATCTAGGAAAGCTCATTTAAGGTTTGTATTGTGGGCGTTAATTACGTTTATAATTTAATCACGTGTCCTATCTATTTCGCTATACAGTATACACGTGATAATATCGACAGATTCTCTCTCGTCACGCCTTCATACCGCAAGAACAGATGTGGTGAACAATTTATCCTTACTTATTTTCACAGAAACCCTCGAAAGTATATTTTCAGCACAGTTGGTGTTTTTTTCCACACCAGTGCGAGAAATGGTTTGTTTTTTGTCAAGTCTAAACTTTGGAGGACCATCTGTTCTGAAAAACGTTTTACGATACACAAAAAGAAATGTGTAACTCGTGTCGATTTAAAAAACTCCCTCCGGTTGTGTTTTAATTTATTGTTACTCGTTCCAAACTTACATTTTCGCACTTGTATCGTAATTCTGTCTCAATTCAATTAGCTTCAGTGCAATGGATACCAAAGTTTGTGACAGAAATATGAATTTGAATGGTCGATAAGCTGAAGAAAAGTTGCACTATATTTGTAGTTAACCCTGTAACACGCAGACAGATGTCAAAAATGCGCAAAATTGGACTCTTGCCACTTTGACACAATGTTGAAACATGGTGGGAAAAATATTCCCTTTGCCTTAGAACCACTCACGTGCTTTGATGTTTGCGATAGACTCTATGTCTATGTAAAATAAGAGTGATGACATGTAACAAAAGCTGCATGAAGCAAGTGAGTGGATAAAGGGTTTAATCTCACTTGAATGTCACAGGTGGAATGGTTCGTGTATGAGTTTTTGAGCAACGAGTACCGCCGCAGCTTCGTCGAAGTCCGATTCCGGCTTTGCGATGTGTTTTTAGACAAGAAGTTTGATATTTTCAAGCCCATATATATGAAGTATGTAAATGCGTCTTCATGCCCTTTTCCTAAGGTAAACGTTCAACCCAATTCAACAATTAAAACTTTACAAGCACTCTGTATTTTTTGCATGCAAACAAACAATTTGTACCTGTATTTTCGGGTAGTTGCAACATTTTATTGTTTAACCAACCAAATACAAAACCATTTAGATATGTCATTGATTATCCTGACTTAATCAATTTAATTTGATCGT
The DNA here is from genome assembly GCA_025490895.1 of Thaumatotibia leucotreta. Taxonomy (NCBI): domain Eukaryota; kingdom Metazoa; phylum Arthropoda; class Insecta; order Lepidoptera; family Tortricidae; genus Thaumatotibia; species Thaumatotibia leucotreta. Next base: position 438,387 of record JALPQI010000171.1, on the reverse strand, counting down.
GTCTTGTTTTCATCTACCCTTAACTGAATTCAGGAGGCACATGATTGAAGATTCTGTTTACATTTATTTAAATACCTAAATTAATAGACTATAACCACACAAAATAGTGATTCTAGCAATATTTCATATGAAACTTGCACAAAACTTTCCCACGTAATGTCTCTACAAAGTACCGATAGTAACTTGACAGAACCTTACAAAATCTCTTACACCTTATAAAATAAGTTTAGTAACGGCATCTTTTATGTCTCTTATCGTGGTGCGACTTCTGATTTCGACGTCAAACAATAATAGACACAGGAAAAGTGTTTAAACTCGTTTTCTTTTGAAATTACCTGATTATTCTATATCATTCTAGGGGGAGTACCATTTCAACAACATTTCCATTCCTAATATGCCACTCCTCGCGACTTTCCCTATCCGAAAAGGCCGTACTTACGGAAACGCCAGCAATTTGCTTACTAGCGAGCAGATAACAGCCGGCTACATTGACTTTGCCATCAAACAGAGGGTTGTATAGGAGTGAGACATCTATGGTTTGAGAACTGGCTCTTTTTTAAACTGGCCAATATTAGTGTGAAGTAATGTTATTGGAGATGTTTACCAATAAATAACAATGTTACTACTGATATTTGTTTCATTTCATGAAAAATATTTTGACTAAGAAAAGTCAGCCTTACACTACTACATACCTACAATATTCCTTAAACTGTGTTTTATTATCAATTTAAGCATTAAATCAGTTAAATAATGCCAGTTGCCATTTATGAAAAACTAAATTTAATACAGTTTTCATGGATTTGAGGCATTTTGAGAAAGTGAAGTTTTGGTTTTAAGTTAATTTGACATTTTTAAATATTAACTAGCAGATTTATAGTAGGTATATTTTTTATTCGGGCATCAAAAATAGTACACACCTACACAAGAAATATACAAAACTGAGTGTACAGTAAACAAAGTCACTAAAAGATATCCACAAAAATACAATCAACATGCAATATAAAAATAGAGTGAAAACGTGCACAATACATGTAACACTAAAAATAACTACAAAATCTGAGTTATTAAGTTTGCATAAGTACATGTACGTGAGTGTGTTGCTGTTGAGTAGTAGCATGAGTGAGGGTATTATTATAATGTAAATATTAAAAAAAAAATAGTATAGACTTTTTTAATGGGCTTAGGTAAAACATTAACTACATCAGACACAAAGAAACTCGTGAATGAAATTTCAAAAAAACTGATCGGTGTGTCTGGTGACCTACGGGCAGGGTCGTACTTCGCCCAGAGGCTCAGTTTAGCCGTACAAAGAGGCAATGCGGCGAGCGTTCTGGGAACTATGCCCCGGGCCACTTTAGGGTTTTTTGATGGGCTTAGGTTATCAAATTGTTTAATTTGCTCAGAAGGTGCTATATCTTTGACTTGAAGGTTGACCCCGGCACGTATTCCACTCCTTTTAATCAAGTAATCAAGTAATTTATTTCTTTCATGTACTACATAGGATATTACAAAATAAAAGCATCGTACATGAGCCCCGTAAGGGCATGGAAATATTGGCAAATCTTAAAAGTAACTTACTTATACTAATTCATATTTTTGTTTTTCACTGGGTCATCACTGTAACAGTTGGTTATTTAGGTATTCATTCACAGAGTATGTTTTAGTTACTAATAGCTTCCTTAATTTATTAACAAAAATATGAAATTTCTCTTCTTTTTTAATTTCTTCAGGTAATTTATTATACAATTTTATTGACATTTTTAAAGGACCTGTGCTATTAATCGTGAGTTGTGTCTACAAGGGTGGGAAGAGTATATATGTCTCCTCGTTTTATGTAAGATTCCATATATTTATTGACAAATCCTTGGTAGTACGCATAAGAAAAGTTGTAGAAGAAAAATGCCTATGATCTCTCTTTGATGACCGCGTCGATGTACAATTCAAGGACGCGCTCGCTGGTCTGCCAGTTGCTCGCGTTCACGAAGAACCGTCCTGTGGTGAACGGGAACGTTCGGAACAGCGGCATGGGTGGAAGATACACGTTCTCGAAATGGTAGTCGCCCTGGAAATCTTGAATTGGTTAAAGAGAAAAGGCAAGCAATATTTTCAGCAGTAACAGAAGAAAGATGAAATACGCCATGAAATATATGGATTTAGCAAGGATTTAAACTTAAAAGATTGTTGGTAACGTAGCACACAAAAATTCATAGAAAAAAGTTATTTTACTAAGCTACACTAACTGGAGAGTATATCCTTAGGAAGGGTTGCATCAAAACGTCTGACAATCTGTACTGTAATGAAGTAAATGTAGTGTAATTAATATTTTCATAGTAATCTGCTGGGTATTGTTGATTTGATCGGCCTGTCAAGTGTGGTTGCAACCCGCCCTATGTTTGTTGCATACCTTGCTTTAGGACCACTGCTATTCTTAAGGAGACATTCTTGATCAGTGTCCCTAATATTATGAATGGCAAGACATGCAACCACATGCCAGATTCAGATTTAGAGACTCCTTTGAGACTTGCCAGGTAGGTAACCAAGGCTCCAAACGTGTAAATGTGAAAAGGTTTGCTTACAATGATATCCATTCCAGTCTCTCTGAGACGTCAAATCATCTGGCCGTCCGGCTGCAGGCACAATGTTTTTTTTTTATTGTTGTAGGGTTTTAACCGCGTATATTGATTTTATCAATGTCAGTTCCTAGTATCGATGTAGCTTACCTTGGGAAAGGGACATGTCTTGATAGGAAGGAATTTCATAGCAATTGGCATGAAGGTCTTCTCCATCTTCATCACGTCGCACAGCTTGTAATGAGCTTCAATGAAACTTCTGCGGTACTCGTTGCTCAGTAACTCGTAGACGTAAGCATCTATCTGTTTGAGTAAGTTTGAGATGAGTGGCGACATAATTAAAACACGACCGAAGAAAGTCTTTGACTCCTACCAAGATATTATCAAAAAAAAAACCGGGAAAAGGGTAATAGGTAATAATAATACTGCCACCAAAGTTACGACGGTTAAAATACTCGAAGAAATACCAGCCTACACTATTACTAAATTCGGTTTTACTGTAACTCTTTTAATTTTTTCAGTTACTAATTAAACACAACTCACAAAATATGTTCAACAGATCATTTTGTAACCCACTACTTAAAAATAAGAACAAACTTTTATTTCGTTCCCCATGTCCACTAAAACCTTGGAGTGCCCACTGACATAATGGATAGGGTCACGACGGTTACGTCTCAGTGCGTGCGGTAAAGTTTGCGTATGCATAGTATTTCGGATTCCAATACGTAATATTAGGGTGTTCAAAGTCCACGTAGAATTTCTGAAAATTTTAAAAACACTCGAATAAATGGCACAATATTAATAATTTAAAATAAGAAATGTTTGACGCAACCGAATAACATTTGGTTGACGTAACTCAAAAGAAGATTTGGTGGCTTCCTCGCACAACGTATCTGCATTGTGATCAAATGAGCGAGCACAGCCGAGGAAACACCACCATTAATCTGATCGTCCCAGTAACTTTTGCCACCTATCAAATTCTTCCAGTAGGTGTCTTAAAGAGTCGCCGAATACCTTAGGCTTGCAATCCATTAAATTGTCACGTCACCAGCATACATAATTTATTGCCAAGGTGATGATGGGCAACAGCATCACCATGCGGAAACACTACTGCGATTGCCAACCCGCTTGCCCAACGGGAATTATTGGCATTATCTCCCAATGCATTAATTCAGGTAGGCCTTTCCTAGTAACTATGCGTATGGACGCATTAGGAGGTAAAGCCTATTATCGCCACGCTGGGCAAGTGGGTTGGCAATTGCATTAGTGTATCTGTGTCCTATATAATGACGCTGCTGCCCATCATCAATCTTCTATCAACGAATGATCCGTGACACTTTCAATCCCTTAGTAGACTCTTAAGACACCTACGGGAAGAGTTGGAAGGGTGGCATACGTATTCTTACTGCCGGTCGCATAACAGGTACAAGTAACAGGGACAGATGATAATGCACATATCAGCAGAGTGGACTGAAATAGGCTGATGATATGTGTTACGCTCCTATAATTACGCAAGACATGGTTTTTACTTACCGTTCCGCTAGTTATAAAGATGATTGCGAAGATGACGATCAAATAAAAGAAATATCCCGACATCTTTGAATAAAACTTTGCTTTTTATCTATTATTTATTCAACAGTGAATTTCTGACCCCAGTTATAATAGTAGATTGTTCAACGAGGGACTAAAACAGGCCATTATGACACGAGATATTTATCCACCCGAGCGTAGCGAGGGTGGATGTAGTTCGAGTGTCATTATGGCTGTTTAGTCCCGAATTAAACACTCTACTTTTCACTTAGAATGCGAGGAAAAAATCTCAGTATTTATTAACAGAAAGAACAAGTAAGAAACAAAAAAATTATATGTTCTGCGATGTCAAAACTTCCGATTTCTTCGGAACATGGCCACTTGACGATAAGTTCGCAAACTTTATCAAGTTACATGGTTTAGTTGCAGTGTTTTAAGCGTGAAATATAATATATGCTACCTACAAGGTGATGACGGTTGATATTTCTTAGATTTTTCATCAAAATATGTCAGAAATACGCCTTCCATAAATGATGTTGGTACCTAATTTTCTTTCCAGTTTTCCAATCCATAAAAGTTTGATACGCTTTTGAATAGGAATTTTGCACCACCTCTTTTGCATTCTGGAGTAAGGCGTTAAAACTTCTTCATCGCATGACGTGACATCGTAAATTATACGATTTGAACAATATTACTTATGGACAAAAACACAAAAAATAAGCAATCAAATTCGTTCCGCGTTTTAGTTTTTATCTGTATTCCTTTTTCGAAATATGACGCTTTAAATACTTGCATATTTAGCCAACGAATTGGAGCTAACTACAAACTATTTTGAAGCTAATTGGTTAAAACATAACATAAGTAATAAATTGGATTCAATCTTAATCATATATTAAACAAGTATTAAATATGCATGTACCTATATCAAGAAAAAAAATCGATTTTCCTTAATATTTTTACACGATTGACATTTTGAGGTTTTTTCCAATGGCAATAATCGTTCGTTCAAAAATCATAAACACCAGAAATAGCTGTTTAGGGGTTTCCAAAGTCAATAAAAAAAAAGTTTAGAGGTTGTATCCACGGCATGCACAAAAGTGGTCCATACACAAGCACTGAAAATGGCGACTATCCTTTATTCTTGAACACCGTGAGTGTGGCTGTTTACGGGTTTCCAACGTCAATTAAAAAAAAATTACTTTAGTCCCTAGAGATTAATAAAGAGTTTTAGTCCCGATATGCAGGGATTAAAATAACATTTTAAGAGCATGAGAAGTGAAAATTATAGTACTTATTGCTAGCAATTTCAATACTCAAATTCAGGTATGCTATCCGACACATCTAGATCTGAATTTATAGCATATTTAGCTACGCCAGAGAGGAGTTATTAATAAAGAATTACTTTAGCGCTGATTTAGATAGCAATAAATGTAATTTTAATGAGATTTTGATTATTGTTGCACTGAGTAAAAAGAAGGCAAATAAATGATTTTTATGCAATGTGACTAGAATTTTCATATACATGGACGGTGATAGTGATCTACCCTCGTTGACGACATGCAGAGCTGCGTTGCAGTAAACGCTGATCAGTCAGATTTCTTTCCCGTTACCTGTGGGGTGAAACAAGGGTGTTTTCTCGCACCCACACCTGTTCGCGTTATACTTTGCAGTTGTAGTCCGGGAAGTCTTGCAGACAAAACCAGAAGGAATCCGAATCCATTTTCGTAATGATGGCAATCTTTTTAATTTAGCCAGATTCAAAGCCCGCACCAAAGTTTCTTAGGCACTGATCACAGAAATCGTCTATGCAAATGATCTATGTTTTGTGACCGAATCCCCAGATGGCCTCCAGCAGCTTATGGTCATTTTTCACGAGTTATGCCATAGGTTTGGTTTTAAGATTAGTGTCAAAAAAACGGAAGTAATGTCATTAGACAACCAAGGTCAAGAGACACTGGCCATTAAACTCGGCGATGACTTACTCTGCTGAAATAAATCATCGCCAACAAATTTCGCTATCTGGGGAGTACCATAACATCATGCGACCTTGATGCTGAGATCAACAATCGGATCGGTGCCGCAGCTGCGGTATTCGGCAGACTGGATTGCAAGGTTTTTAAATCACATGACCGGATGCTGGCGACCAAAATTTACATGTATAAGGCGGTGATACTTCCAAACATGCTATACTCTTCAGAGTCATGGGTTGTTGTTTACCGCCGACATATACGCACGCTAGACCGCTTTCATCTCAAATGTCTGCGTAGAATAATGACTATACGTTGATCTGATCGCATTCGTAATACAGAAGTGCTACGAAGAGCCAATACCATGGGGATTGAGGCTTACGTCATGCGGCGGCAACTTCGTTGGTGTGGACACGTTTTGCAAATGCCGAATCAACGTAAGGCAAAGTTTTTTTCTCAACTTGAGGAGGGCAAGCGTAAGCATTGCGGACAACTCCTCAGGTATAAAGATGTGCTAAAGCGCCATATGAAAAAATGCAGCATTGAGCCTTCTGAGTGGGAGCGGTCAGCAGCGCAACGATCAGAGTGGAGGTCCCTGGTGAAAACCAGAATAGAGTTGTTATTTGAGGAGAATCGCTGTTCTCATCTGGATGCTCGATGCGATGAGGTTAAAGCACGCCCGCCTTGTGCTATCACTTACAATTTTTGTAATGGTGTGCTCACTTGCCCGCAATGTGCGCGGACATTCACTAAAAAGATCGGCTATATTAGCCACATGCGAGCACACAAACGGCATATTGTAAGGAGTTGAAGAGGTCGCCGTGGCCGAATTCGGTCGAGGAAGGTATACAGGGTGGTTAGTGAGTAACCCGACAAACTTGAAAGGTATATTCCTGACCACTTTTTGAGACTGTAATGTCATATAATTTTTTCTGGATTCGGCTTAGTTTAAGAGACAATGACATGTTTTTTAAAAAACTATTTTCATCATAAGTCACTGATAAATGTCTGTACGATTAAAATTCTTACACTAAGAGTTTTCATCTTGACATACTCACTGACGAAAGTTAGAGAAAATGAGAAAAAAGTTTCAGAAAAATGTTTAACTAAAAAAAATTATAAATTCATTGAACAAAAAAAAATCTTTCTCTTCAATTTATTACTGGTCATGTATATAAAAAAAAAAAACAAAAAAATCACAAAAAGGAATAAAAAAAATTTTTTTTTGACCGAAAATTACATTATGCTCATAATTTTTTTTTACTTCGTTTGATATCAAAAATGCATTGGTAAAGTCTGTCGGTATACTCATTCCCACCCTGTATATGTAAGACTCTATTTTAATTTTGATTTTTTGGAAAGTAAAAGTATGGATTATATATATAAATATATCAGGAGAGATGAATTTATATCGATAATAAGTACTTTAACTTCACATCCGATAGAGATAGATATAAAGTAAGTCCTCGTTAATAACGCCGCGGCAGCTCATGTTAAGCACACAAGTGTTACACAAGCTATTACAGTCGATCTTATCGCTAAATTATCTAGTTATCTCTTCCAGATCGATGATATTGGTACCCGCAAAGATATATTTAGGAGGGTTATTATACCTAACTATACTATGCAATCCGATATACTTAAATATATATCCATTGCCAAAATTTTCTAGTATTTTCCATTATTAGGATTTCGTGGAAACTGGGACTCCTTATAGTTTCACCATGTCAATTTGTCTGTCTGTCCATAACATAGTTCAGTTATTGTGGATACTAGACCATTTGGTGTACATATAGGTAGCCTATACATATAGGTAGGTACCTAAACGTGTGGCACATTACTATGTATTAATCACACCACACCACAATATTTTAATAAACCGGCCAAGAGCATGTCGGGCCATGCTCAGTGTAGGGTTCCGTAGTTATTCAAAAACGGCTGTGCCGATTATGTTCGACATTGTTTTATTTTAAAGTATTCTATAAGCCCATTGGACCAATGGATCAAAAGTTGGAGGGGCACATTTTTTTTATCCTCGAGCAATTATCTCTGAAAACATTGGCTTTAGAAAAAAACTTTTTTGGGACCCTCATTCTTTTTTAAGACCCCTAACTATAGAATTACAGCAAAATAAAAAAAATCATCGCCACCTTACTACTAGGGGAGGTACACGAAAAACAAAAATTCTACATTTTATTGTACTAAGGTGGAAGTACTAGTACGCAACATGTTAACAGAGAATATTTATTTGAATCACGTCATTTGGTTACATGCAAAATCTACATAAAGTATTGTCATGTATTTTGGGACAGAAGTTTGTTAGTTTTGTATTTATTTTATAAGGTGACAGTATCAAAAATTCTCATAATTACAAATTTTCTTAGTCAACTCCATTATACTGATCAATTTATTATTGCTTAGTGTTTTTTATCTTACCATCTGTAACGCTTTGGCTTGTCAGCTGTTAGTTGTAGATGTATTAAATAAATAAATATACGAGTAAGCGTTAGGTGCTTTGCTGGCAGTCCCAATAGATGGCACTTCAGTTCAAGTTTGAATGTCACATATTGGGACATTGAAAAAAGACTCAGTCTCAATAAACGACAGTCTGTCTTAAAATTATGCAAATAATTTAAATATAAGCTAATTATTTCAAAGTTGGGATATGAAGCATTAAAGGCACATACATTTATCATCGTTTAAATGCCCAAATAGTTGATTTTATCTTATCGATGGCAACTTAAGCTGTACATGATGACAAGTATTGGTACAGCGTCGGGTACCAGTATTAATATGTGATTAATATTTGTCCATAGGTATACCTGTATCAAATTCCAAATTTCAAGTACTCTAACACTGAACCAAGCTGCAGAGAGACAGACGGACAGATGAAACTATAAGGGTTCCTAGTTTTCTACGGAACCCTAAATATTGAGTGTAAAGTAACACGTAAAGTGGGGATGATTTTATATTTGTCTTTAAAAAAAAATATAAAAATGTAATTAAAATGTTGCATAATTTGTTAGAAGAATTTATCCTTCACGCTCTACCAACATGATTAGTGGGTGAAACATCATGGATAATCCACGTAAGACCGCTCGTACACCTGTAAGTTCTTACGTAAGTTATAGGGACGGGGCTATACTAAGGAATGAGAGGTGAATATCACTATCTCATATACTCCATTTCAAATACCATGACCCGATGCCACATAAAACTTTGAAATGGCATCGGGCCATGGTATTTGAAATGGAGTATACCTTATTATAGCCCCGTCCCTATAACTTACGTAAGAACTTACAGGTGTAAGGCTGGCTAAAAATCAAAGTCTTGTAAACAATGATATCAAATTCTACCCTCGCTACAAAAAAGGATCATATTTTAATATTGTTCACGAAAATACCGGAAGCATCATTATGTCCCGGATGTAATTCAGCACCGCTCATAAAGGAAAACTAATTAGCCGTGTATTTGTTATCGCTAATAACCTATAACAAATTTGGGTGCGTTTCGGGTCATCTTTATATAGAATTATAATGGTTGGTAACATCAAAATGCCACTGCATATTATTACAATGGTATTACGAGAGTGTCTGAGTTTTTTGTAAAGTAAGCACGTGACTTTTTGCTGCAAATTCTAAGTTGATAATTATTATGTTGTTGACAGATATGTGATTTTTCATCACACTTGCTGTCTAAGCGCGCCATTGCTCAGCTTGCATGCGTAGCTGCAGTAATAGAAAAGTGAAATTCCCTAGGGAGTAATAGAAATGTCTGTAAGTCATAGAATAATATTTTGGAATTATAACTAACGTGAGACTCAAACATATTTAAGTAATGAGGATCCTCTAAATGGATCGAAACATGTCGAGCAATTATCGACTTAAATTACGTGAGTAACCCGTGTGATAAATATTGAAATAATATTTTGTGTAAAAACTTATTTTTTTGTTCGCAAGTGTGCATCACGTGCATTGTACATGCGTCACGGTTGGTAAGCGGAATACTAACTCGAGTCATTAAAAGCCTTCTAACACTTTCGTTAGTAATTCCGTACTTATCTCCCTCAAACCTGAAAAATCCACAACACAGGTTTCGTCAAGATACAGGAAAGTATATTCACGACAAGCTTCGTCACAATAATAATAACATCAAACCATCCACAACATGTTTCGTCAATATAAATTATAAAATAATTGCTAATATTAAAACATCCCTGCCTGGCACGTACCCGGCCCAAGAGTTCCAAATATGCTCGCTGCATTACCCCGTTGGATAGCTAAGGATATCCGCTGAACCAAGTACGAACCAGACCTATCTCCCTTGATGTACAATCTAATAATAAGAATAATCTTACGATCCCACGTGTCTATTTGATTTGAAATGTTTATCGTGAATGTAAAAGTTTTTACTTAATATTCAATTCAGGTACGTTGGTTGTGGTGAGACCTTTGAACAATTTTGAAGCAGATTTTTGAAGTGCCAGAATTCGGCCCTAAGTCTTAGCGATTAATGTCAAGAAATTTCCACGAGGACTCTCAATTTAAGAAGCTTCTCGTCGGTGTATTTAAATCAAAGCTAAGCTATAAACATGTTAAACAGTATTGGCCCTAATAAAGAACCCTGAGCAGCCCATCATACCTATACAAAACAAATAAAAATATGAGATAAAACTATGAAAACGGATCACTGAATCCGCAGACCACGAACCCTGTAAAGTGTTCGAAACGTCGGAATGAAGTTAATATTAGTTAATATACGCGAGTTTATCCGTTTTCATAGTTTTATTTCATGTGTAATCCTCGCGGTAACCGAAGAAAATATTAAATAAAAAATATATATATGTCAGATGTCACAATAATAAAACTTTTTATTGCTCTTTGAATACTTTTTAACATTGCCAGTTCTTTGAACACAGCAATAATTCGACAAAATGTATTTATTTTTATATTTATTGACAGGGACTATCAATAAATATAAAAAAATACATTTTAATAGGCGTATTTCTGACAAAATATGGTCAGAAATACGCCATTAAAATCTCTAGCAATGCTCGCTCGCACCCTATTAGCAGCACATGTATTATTCAAATAGTGTCATATGGTCTTTTCTAGAGGCAATATCCACTGCCTAAATTAGCGCGGAGGGATGCGCGGTACTTGGTTCCTTTTTCACTCAAGACCCACTAATCAAAATGCCATCACAATTACATTTACTACACAACAAACATTCATTATAATTAACTTTCGACAAACAATTTACTTAATTCAATGGTGTATCTATCAATTTGTTTACATGTTTTAGATGAGTCAGGATATTAACTATAGCAGAACATGAAAATGGATAGAAGATTACTAAAAGCTGTGGTAGAATGAATGAATCATTTTATAGAAAAGAGTATTAGTAGAATATCAGTGAATAAGGCTTTGTCTTAAGATGTTGAAACACTCCATCTGTATCATCATCGTGTACACAACTGGCATTTTTATAACCAGTGGATCGGTAAGTAGAAGTCAAAATGTTTTTACATTTTTTTATAACAGTACCTATACAAGGAAAATATCAGCCCTTGACGGCCCCCGACCCCACGGCAGACCAAAGAAGCGATGGCTAGATGTCGTGAAGGCTGACATGAGTGTGAATGGGCTTACAGTAGAAGATGCTCAGGATCGCGCAAAGTGGAGGAAATGTAGCAGGAAAGCGGACCCTGGCAAAGGCCGGGATAACGCTAGGTAGAAGAAGAAGATACAAGGAAAATATCAATGTACATTAAAAAAAAACGTGAACATTACATACCCACAATGTCGTAACAGATGTGCTTACCATAGAAAAAATCAACTGCGAAAGACTCCGGTCGTCACGGGACTCGAACCCGCCTCCTCTGGATTGCCGGTCCAACGCGCTTCCAATTACACCAGACTACCCTCCGTCGATCACAGCGAATTTAGTCAATGGTATTGTGAAGCTAATCACTGGCGACATCTGTACGTAGTGCTTCGAAGGTACCACAACCTTAAGCCACTCAAAGACGTGTGTCTACCACAAATGTCCGCAAACTCGACAACTCTCCGTTGCGTTGAATTTGCTATAGAGGGCGCTGTAATCATTTCATGATTAGATGATTACATACCTTGCTGGGATCCCTGTCTCTTAGTGTGCAAACTGAGTGAACGAGCGAGCGGGGCGACCAGCGGGACGACCAACGGAGCGTGCGGCGGGCAAACGTGACGCCGCGGCCACGACATCGGTCTAAGGCGACCGGCTTAGCGGAAAACGTGTCGTACCTTTATCGGCATCCCGCTCCAACTCATGGATTCGCTCGCCGCTGGTCGCCTTAGACCAATGTCGTGGCCGGGCCGTGACTGTGCGAGTGGCCTGAGTGCGCGTCGTTCAAATCCCTTGGACGTTCGACGCTCAGCCTTCCTCACAGTGACGCAGAAAACTTAAGAGAACTTAGTTGGGCTTAGTTTGAGGCCTGACTGAGTAGACGCTCGAGTGGGGTATCCAGCGGGGCATTCGTATGAGAGTGGATTTTTATTTTGTTGCAGTTTTTTCAAATTTTCCAAATTTGGATTTTTTTTATTTTTTCTACTCAGAATCGCGAGCTCTTTCTATCCTTATTAGCAGAAAAAAGTGTCTCGAAAATTCCATACATTTTTTTGTCTTCCAGTTACGATTGAAGAAGTGTGTGAAAAATAGTAACTCAATAGACTTTTTTGAGACACTTTTTTACTTCTATCAGGATCGAAAAAGCTCGTGATTCTGAGTAGAAAAAATGTAAAAAGATCCAAATTTGGAAAATTTAAAATAACGACAATTAAATAAAAATCCGCCCGTTAAACAAATGCAAACGTATGCGCGTGGCTTAGTACGCGCTGTCGAAATACCTTACGCCGCGGCCACGACATCGGTCTAAGGCGACCAGCGGCGAGCGAATCCATGAGATGGAGCGGGATGCCGATATGGGTACGAGAGGGAGCACCATACGTTTTCCGCTAAGCCGGTCGCCTTAGACCGATGTCGTGGCCGCGGCGTTAGACTGCCGACGCACCGCTCCCCGCCCCGCCGGAAGTACCCTCGACGCTCGCTACTCAGTCCTCACACTTAAATTTCCTATTCATATGAACACAGAGCTGAAAAATTACGTCGATTGGCTCTTTTTGAATATATATTTAGTTTCAAAACTACAATTTATATACATAGATTAAATCAAACTAATCTACTTAACCTAACATGTCTAAGATTGACCCTTGTGGCATTGTACCGAGGATGCTGGCGGCATTTCCTCGCTGTATCGCAATACTCATACGTTGTGCGAGGAAGTCACCAGCTCTTCGGTCTTTAGTTACGTCAACCAAGCGTTTCGCGATCTCAACAAACAATTTGCGTGCGCTGGGGCCCCATTAGCTCTTGGTTCAGAAATTTTGTAACATTCTTGTCAGCGCCTTTCTTACAGGAGTAAGTGTAAGATTAAGTGAAGTTGTTGTACAGAATACCTGCACAATAATAGTATCACTAACTTTCATAACACAAATGACGCTATCGTGGTTTTTGTTTTAATTAAGGCCTTATAACTATGTACCTAAATTTTTTGCAATCGACCCATAGATATTTGAGCGACTCCTAAACCGAAGAACCGAAGCTTCTAGAAATTTATCGAAATTTCCAGAAATTCTACATGGACTTCGAGCACCCAAACCTAACATACTGGAACCCGAAGTACTACGCGTATGTAAACTTGACAGCGCAGAGACGAAACCGCCGCGATCCGATACACTACGTCAGCACCCATTCCAAATGCTTAGTGGACTTCGGGAACGAAATACAAGTTAGTATTTTTGAACACTTAATTCGACAACGTACAAATGGATGTCGTTACTGGACATGATCTTTTGGGCCACTTTTAGAATTTTACCGAACCAGATTTATATACATTAACACTATACAAGGTGGAACGGAACTACGATCCTTCCCGCTAGCGACCGACACTTCTAACCATTACGATGAACTTTCAGTATAGTAGGTACCAACATCAAAATATCTTTAAAAAATCTCATACAAAGTGTGTGATTAGTTAGTGTTCAATAATATCCACTCACATGCTTTGATTTTTGCGATATGTCTATGTAAAATAAGAGTGATGACATGTAACAAAAGCTATATGAAGCAAGTGAGTGGATATGGAAAAGCCAATTTTTCACGTACGCTTTCGATGTTGGTCCCATACTGAAAGTTCATCGTAATGACTGGTAGACTCGGTCGGTAACAGGAAGGATCGTCGTTCCGTTCTACCTTGTAGAGTGTCTAGGAGTCTTGAATATTACCATCCCTTCATCATCATCAGCGAATTGACGTCCACTGCTGGACATAGGACTCACGAATTAAGGGTTAATAAATGGGATGTGCAATCATGACAGCACGGATTCAAATCACCGTCATTCCGAGCTGTCTTTCGTTTGTTGGCTTAAAGCAACGGTGAAAATGTCAAATGCTGGTCTTTTTTCTACAGTTTCTAAACCCATCTTAGAGCACTTACTTAACCACTCAATTGCTTTTGGTAACTGTGGTTACCAGCTGTCACTCTCTCTTTTTACATAGGAATAAAGCTCAACCAAAACTTCGAAGCAAATGAGTGGCTAATTAGGCATTACGTACACTACTATGTTTACGTAACTACTATTTTGTGTTGATTCCTATACAATGTTTCGTCAAATAGGTAGACGCTTACGTGTACGAGCTGATGAGCAACGAATTCCGCCGAGGGTTTATGGAGGCTCATTACAAGCTGTGCGATTGGCTGAAGATGGAGAAGACCTTCATGCCTTTTGTCTTGAAATACATGCGTATCAAGACATGTCCGTTTCCCAAGGTGATACAAATTATATGCATAAATTAATCTAACTTAACAAATATTTATCTAAGATTGGCTCTTGTGTTTGTATCAAGGATGCTGGCGGTATTTTCTCACTGTATCACAACGCTGATACACTCTGCGAGAAAGCCGCCAGCGATTCGGTCTTTAGTGATTTTTCAAACTTGAGAACATTTTCGCTGAGATTCAAAAATATTAGGGTCAAGTGACATTAGAGTTAATAAAATTGATAGAAGACAATACACGTTACTTATAAAACTAGTAATATTAATTAACATGCTTAATTAGATTCTACAATAACTTGTGAGTAAGGTGGAAGTGGAAGTACTAGTACCCGACGCTGTACCAATACTCGTCATCGTAGCTTAAGTTGCCATCAATAAGATAAAATCAACTAGGTATTAGGGCATTTAAATGATGATCAATGTATTTGGCCTTAATGCTTCATATCCCAAATTTGAAATAATTAACTTATATTTAAATTATTTGTATAATTTCAAGATAGGCGGACGTTTATTAGGACTGAGTGTTAATATTTTCAATGTCCCAATATGTGACATTCAAACTTGTACTGAAGTGCCATCTATTGGGACTGCCAGCAAAAGTACGTCACGCATACTCGTTTAATGGAGTTGACTAAGAAAATTTGCAATTTTGAGAAATTTTGATATTGTCACCCTATAAAATAAATACTTATTTCATCACACTTGCTGCCTAAGCGCGCCATTGTTTGCGCGCGCAGCGGGAGTAATAGAAAAGCGAAATTCCCTAGGGAGTAATAGAAATGTCAGTTCGACATTTAATAATGTTATTTCTTAAAACTTTTTTTTTGTCGGCAAGTGTGATGAAAAACATTGCAAGTATGCATCACGGTCGGTAAGCGAATTACTAACTCGAGTCATAAAAGCCCTCCGCCTAACGGCGGCGGGCTTCTAACACACTCGTTGGTAATTCCGTACTTACCTCCCTTGATGCACAATGTACTATTAACAAAACTAACAAACTCCTCTCCCAAAACACAGTATGACAATACTTTATGTAGATTTTACATATGAGCAAAATTACGTGATTCGAATAAATTGTCTGTTAACATGTTGCGGACTAAGTAGTACTTCCACCTTAACATTTTTTAATCGTGTTCGCAATTGTTTTTGTAAAATCGAACTATACAATAGAATAATTTCATTTCGTTCACAATAACTTCTTACAATGTTCACTATACTACTTATTATTACATTGTCATCTTCTCAACTTTTCAGGGCGAGTACCATTTCTCGAACATGTCTCTTCCACCGATGCCCTTGTTCCGCACGTTTCCGTTCTCGATCGGACGGTTCTTCGTGAACGTGAGTAATTGGCGAACCAACGAACGAGTGCTGGAGTCCTACATAGACGTATACATCAAAGAAATATTTTAACGACAACACCGCTTATTATGTATTAACCAAAGTGACGACTAAGATCATATTGCTCTCTTTCACTCTTTCAACCTATGCAATAGGCATACAGTATCTGTCTCATAATCTGCTGTTTGTCACGTTTCTGTTCTCGACCGGACGGTTCTTCGTGAACGTGAGCAATTGGCGAACCAACGAACGGGTGCTGGAGTCCTACATAGACGTAAAGAAATATTTTAAGGACACTACACCGCTTATTATGTATTAACCAAAGTGACAACTAACCCCCTTATTCATAAACGTCTGCTAACTTAACAAGCCGCTAACAATTGTTTGTCCCTCTTTCTTTTATGGACACATTGTTAAGACCGAAAGGTACAAACTATTATTTTTATTACTCCCTTATTCATAAACGTCTGCTAACTTAACAAACCGCTAATAATTGTTTGTCCCTTTTGCTCTTATGGACTCATTGTTAAGACCGAAAGGAACAAACTATTTTTATTATTACCCCCTTATTCATAAACGTCTGCTAACTTAACAAGCCGCTAATAATTGTTTGTTCCTTTTGCTCTTATAGACACATTGTTAAAACCGAAAAGAACAAAATATTATTAGCGGCTTGTTAAGTTTGCAGACGTTTATGAATACCGGAGTAAGATCATATTGCTCTCTTTTACTCTTTCAACCCATGTAATAGGTATACAATGTATCTCCCGCATATGTTATTTGTCATGTTCCCGTTCCCGTACGATCCTTCGAATAACTGAGCAGCTGGCGGTCTGGTGAACGCCTGGAGTACTAAAAGCATAAATATATAAAAAATATTAAGCAGTTCACAGGTAAGAAAACTGCTAGGCTCAAGTGGGGTGGCCACGTCTGCCGCATGCATCCGGATAGGGCTAGCGTAGCATAGCGTAGGTAGGGGTAGCGTTGTTATATTCGTTTTATGATAAAATAATTATTGAAACTAAATGATACATATCAGATTATTTGGTATTGACAGTAATATAATAACCGTTGATTTTTTAAACGGTTTTTATTAACTTCACCGCGTATCAACTGTCGTCGATGCTTCAAATCTTGTGAACGATTTTTCAACCACTTCTACTCCACCGAAATCAATAAAATTTGAAACTCTTATCCAGTCCCCGTGACAATGCAATATTATAATATTTGAATCCTTGTATCCTCAAAACCTGATGCTGCAGACGTACTGCTTACCTTAACCGAGAGTGTTAGACACGTGAAAATGAAAGTATAGCATGTTTGGCATAATCAAATACTAACAGCCTGATCTTGACTTCCAACTCCTCACTCCTGATGCTGCAGTACTGCCTACAATAACCGCAAGGTTTATCTTTTATCGATTTCTTGATTTTAAAGAAGTCCTTTAGATATATTATTAAGTAGAAACATGCGCATTTTATACTAACTTCGAACTCCTCAGGTCTGACACTCCAGTGTTACTGCCTGCCACAACCGCTAGGTTTAGGGATATGTAGATTTTGAAGTACTGCCTTAGACATTTGGTAGAAACATACGGATTTCATTATCATAATCATCATCATATCAGCCGAAAGACGTTCACTGGTGAATATAGACCTCCCCCAAAGATTGCCACAAGGACCGGCCCTGTGTCACCCGCATCCAGTGACCTTCACCAGGTCATGAGTCCACCTTGTGGGAGGCCTACCCACGCTGCGCCTTCCGGTACGTGACCACCACTCAAACAAACTTACCGCCCCAACGGCCATCGGTTCCACGCGCCACGAGCCCCGCCCACTGCCACTTCAGCTTAGCAATTCGAAAAGCTATATCGGTTATTTTGGTTCTGCTACGGATGGTCTAATTTCTAATCCTCCTCCTAGCATAGCCCTCTCCTTTGCCCTTTGGGTGACATTGAGCATTCTTATAAGGCCCATTGTAAGCGAGCACGGTTCAGTACCGTAGGTCTTCACTGGCAATATACACTGATCAAAGACTTTCGTCTTCAAACCCTGCGGAATATTGGACGAAAAGATACAGACGGATTTAATACAGACTTCCAACTCCTCAAACCTGATGCTGCTGAGACACGTGTCACTGCCAGCCATGTCGGGCCTGCGGCCCTCCAGCTGATAGAGTGACAGCGTGAAAGGATCGCGTAGCGTAGGGTGACCAGTCGGGCCTGCGGCCCTCCAGCTGATAGTGTGACAGCGTGAGTGGATCGCGTAGCGTAGGGCGACCCGTCGGACCTTCGGCCCTCCAGCTGATAGAGTGACAGCATGAGTGTATGGCGTAGGGCGAGCAGTCGGGCCTGCGGCCCTCCAGCTGATAGAGTGACAGCGTGAATGGATCGCGTAGCGTAGGGCGACCCGTCGGGCCTGCGGCCATCCAACTGATAGAGTGACAGCGTGAGTGGATCTCGTAGCGTAGGGTGACCAGTCGGGCCTGCGGCCCTCCAGCCGATAGAGTGACAGCGTGAGTGGATCGCGTAGAGCGAGCTGTCGGGCCTGCGGCCCTCTAGCTGACAGTGTGACAGCGTGAGTGGATCGCGTAGCGTAGGGCGAGCAGTCGGGCCTGCGGCCCTCCAGCTGATAGAGTGACAGCGTGAGTGGATCGCGTAGCGTAGGGAAACCCGTCGGGCCTGCGGCCCTCCAACTGATAGAGTGACAGCGTGAGTGGATCTCGTAGCGTAGGGTGACGTCGGGCCTGCGGCCCTCCAGCTGATAGAGTGACAGCGTGAGTGGATCGGGTAGCGTAGGGCGACCCGTCGGACCTTCGGCCCTCTAGCTGATAGAGTGACAGCATGAGTGGATGGCGTAGGGCGAGCAGTCGGGCCTGCGGCCCTCCAGCTGATAGAGTGACAGCGTGAGTGGATCGCGTAGCGTAGGGCGACCCGTCGGGCCTGCGGCCCTCCAACTGATAGAGTCACAACGTGAGTGGATCTCATAGCGTAGGGTGACCAGTCGGGCGTGCGGCCCTCCAGCTGATAGAGTGACAGCGTGAGTGGATCGCGTAGGGTGAGCTGTCGGACCTGCAGCCCTCCAGCTGATAGTGTGACAGCATGAGTGGATCGCGTAGCGTAGGGCGACCCATCGGGCCTGCGGCCCTCCAACTGAAAGAGTGACAGCGTGAGTGGATCTCGTAGCGTAGGGTGACCAGTCGGGCCTGCGGCCCTCCAGCTGATAGAGTGACAACGCGAGTGGAGCGCGTAGCGTAGGGCGACCCGTCGGGCCTGCGGCCCTCCAACTGATAGAGTCACAGCGTGAGTGGATCTCGTAGCGTAGGGTGACCAGTCGGGCGTGCGGCCCTCCAGCTGATAGAGTGACAGCGTGAGTGGATCGCGTAGGGTGAGCTGTCGGGCCTGCAGCCCTCCAGCTGATAGTGTGACAGCATGAGTGGATCGCGTAGCGTAGGGCGACCCATCGGGCCTGCGGCCCTCCAGCTGATAGAGTGACAGCGTGAGTGGATCGCGTAGGGTGAGCTGTCGGGCCTGCAGCCCTCCAGCTGATAGTGTGACAGCATGAGTGGATCGCGTAGCGTAGGGCGACCCATCGGGCCTGCGGCCCTCCAGCTGATAGAGTGACAGCGTGAGTGGATCGCGTAGGGTGAGCTGTCGGGCCTGCAGCCCTCCAGCTGATAGTGTGACAGCATGAGTGGATCGCGTAGCGTAGGGCGACCCATCGGGCCTGCGGCCCTCCAACTGATAGAGTGACAGCGTGAGTGGATCTCGTAGCGTAGGGTGACCAGTCGGGCCTGCGGGCCCTCCAGCTGATAGAGTGACAGCGTGAGTGGATCGCGTAGCGTAGGGCGACCCGTCGGACCTTCGGCCCTCCAGCTGATAGAGTGACAGCATGAGTGGATGGCGTAGGGCGAGGAGTCCGGCCTGCGGCCCTCCAGCTGATAGTGTGACAGCGTGAGTGGATCGCGTAGCGTAGGGCGACCCATCGGACCTTCGGCCGTCCAGCTGATAGAGTGACAGCGTGAGTGGATCGCGTAGGGCGAACCGTCGGGCCTTCGGCCCTCCAGCTGGTAGAGTGACATCAGCATGAGTGGATCGCGTAGGGCGAGCCGTCGTGCCTGCAGCCCTCTGGCCGATAAACTGACAGCGTGAGTGGATCGCGTAGCGTAGGGCGACCAGTCGGGCCTGCGGCCCTCCAGCTCATACAGTGACAGCGTGAGTGGATCGCGTAGGGTGAGCTGTCGGGCCTGCGGCCCTCCAGCTGATAGAGTGACAGCGTGAGTGGATCGCGTAGGGCGAGCTGTCGGGCCTTCGGCCCTCCAGCTGATACAGTGACAGCGTGAGTGGATCGCATAGCGTAGGGCAAGTCTTCGGGCCTTCGGCCCTCCAACTGATAGAGTGACAGCGTGAGTGGATCTCGTAGCGTAGGGTGACCAGTCGGGCCTGCGGCCCTCCAGCTGATAGAGTGACAACGTGAGTTGATCGCGTAGGGCGAGCCGTCGGGCCTCGCTTTTAATTTGATTTTCTCAATAAACCAAATTGATTGATATATTCCTTATTGTCAGATCCCTGTTATCTAAGGTATTGTATGAATAACATGTCCAGTTGAGACACTTCGGGCATTCAAGCTGACATTTTTTTAGTGTTGGATTTCAAAAAATATCTATTCAGCAGCGATTCCCCTCTCGTTACTCATAAAATATTGTCCATTACGTTTACACAATATGTTTGTGTCGTGATTAAAGCGTGAGAGTTAAACGCTAACATCCCTAATTGTGCAAACAACATCCTTTGATCGAGAATAAGTTGCACTAAAAACTTGAAAATAAAATAAGTCAAAAAAGTTTTAAGTTAAACGGTTTTTATTGCACCAAAAACTAGAAAATAAAAATTTGTTGTAACTAACCGTAGATGCTACTTTTTGTAGATTAGTCACGTGAAACTATTATCACTGTAGTCTTCCCAAGTCGGATGCTGAAAGCCACGTTTAGCCTCTATGTCAGTGGATTAAGCGTATCCTAATCGGAAACTTTTACCAAACTAAAATAAAAACGTGGGGCGTTATTATGAAGAAACATATATACAAGTTCAAAATATGTAATTGTAGCTTTAATTTTGCAATGAATCATTCATATGTTCCAACACTTCTACAGACGTTAATAACTTTTATCAAGGCCAGAACAAAACTTATTACTCTATTTCTGTCTTGATTTCTATGTGTGTTCTTAAAAACTATAGCGACTTAATCATAATTGCGTACGCCCACGTTTTTATTTCAGGTTGGTAAAAGTTTCCGATTAGGATACGCTTAATCCACTGACATAGAGGCTAAACGTGGCTTTCAGCATCCGACTTGGGAAGACTACAGTGATAATAGTTTCACGTGACTAATCTACAATAAGTAGCATCTACGGTTAGTTACAACAAATTTTTTTTTTCTAGTTTTTGGTGCAATAAAAACCGTTTAACTTAAAACTTTTTTTACTTATTTTATTTGATTTGTGCCATTAAATTAAACTAATTAAAAATATATTTTATCATAAAACGGCAAATTTCCGTAAGGGTTTTTTTCTAAAATCTCTCTATTCAGCCCGTGTCCACCCACTGCTGGGTATAGGCCTCTTCTTTATTATGCCACTTTCTTCGGTTCTGTGCTAGTTACATCCACAGCTTTGTTGCAGTTCGGCAGATGTTGTCGGACCAATTTAATAAATTTATCACAGTGAATTTGTTTTGTTTAGTTTGAACGTAACTTGATACCCTAGTTGAATTATGACGGTTTATTTTTAAAGCTGCGATGGTGACTGCACCCAAATGACATAGAGTATGATGACAAATATGTCACCATTAATGAGACTAATGAGGCTGCGTTCAACAATGTAACTGATGATATAGTTATATCCACAGAGTTTAATGTTGATGTACTTGTTTGATTCCTCTGCTTAATGAGTTTATAATGAATTGTGTTGGGCATCGGAAATAAATGTATTAAAATATTCATTGTTACCAATTTAAATGTAATTTGTTTGGTTTGAACACGGCTCTTAATTAAGTATTGTTTATTTATACTTTTGGTTCTACAAAATAACAAAGGGATACCAAGAATGTATCGTAAAACGGGGTGAGAAGGAATTACAAGAGCAGTTAGGTCAGAACGGGGAGAGAAGGAATAGAAGAGGGACAAGTTGATATTTGTGTTATACGATATGGCTAACTAAAATACAATGTCAGAGAATATCAATATTATATTACAAGATAGTGTCTTAATATTGGTCAATCATTCTATTGTAATTTAAAGAATTGTTTATTTCAGTAAATATCTCTCAATCCCTCCCGACTCTAAAACATAGAAAATTCTTTACGAACGTTCTCTATCTTCGTTGGTCTGTGCTCTAAAATTACAAGGAGGGGTGGGATTTTGTATAATGTTTGTCATCAATCGAAAATTTTCAAAAATGTGACTCAATGGAACTATGACAGTTCTTAAGATTGTAAAATATTACTGATTAAATGAAAACTCTTGAATTTTTTTGTTTCGTTTTTAATAAAATGGTAACTAAAAATATTGTTAAATAAAATATTAATATCAGCGCCATCTCTGTTTCACTTCCATATCTATAAAGCCATCAAGGATGCGTTCTGTGCGCCCGCGCTGCTCGATGAAAACACGGCCTTTTTTGAACGGGAAGGAGCGAAGCATGGGCATGTCAGGGAACGACAGATTCACAAAATGGTATGACCCCTGGAAAAAAGATTTAATGGTACAAACACAGTTATCGAGAGTGGCATATGAAATCTCCATGTCGTCATTGTAATGAGGTCATAATAAGTCCTCAATATTTTTTTCTCCTTTATCTCTTTCTTATTGCTGAGGATCGTGAACACAGGTAGCTTATCTTTAATTAATGTGGTCATACGGCGCGGATTTGCAGGCTACCGTTTCAATTTCATAAAGTTATATTATTATTTAATTTATGTTACCAACCGTGATCTCACTAATGGCTCCAATATCCCGCGCTGGACTGTGATCACAGCCCAGAAATATGCTGAATTGGAGACCATTTTGTGGCACTTAGTTTTTTTTATATTCATGTTTATTTCGTGTTTTAATGTGTGTGTTGTTTCTTTATTTATTTCTTTCTTTCTTTATAGCTAATGTGCCTCACCCCAATCCGTATGCCTTATTATACTTACTAGGCATTTTTTTATAACGGGATATATGAACACTTTCATTGCGGACGAGTGCTACGCCCTACGTTCGTAGCCGATACCGTGATTTTTCCGCTTTGTAGCAGTTATAACCCTACACCATTGACCCGATAAGAATTCAACAAAAAACTCGGTGGGACTTATTGCTTGTGTTACAGGAAACACTCGGTACCCTATAATTATCTAAACTAACCACTGGAAACGGGCATCCTTGTGGCATTAGGTGCGTGATGTAAGGTCTGAAAAAGGTGTCCTTAAGGAAGAAGTCGCAGGTCTTGTAGTGCATCTCCACGAAACTACGTCGGTACTCGTTGCTCAAAAACTCGTGTATGTACACGTTCGTCTGAAATAAAAATCGACACGTACAGTCGTACATATGCCATTCAAAGACTACCGTAAAATGGGGTGAGTAGGGTAGGGATAGGGAAGGCAGTCCGTTTATGAATGGGGAGACGGAAAGAGAAGGGTGTGGCTTTAATAGGTACTAGATTTATCAATGTGTTACATAATAATCAAATTCTGTCAAGATGATTTTAAAACATATGTTAATGCTAAAAGTTGTCAAATCTCACCCAATTCCTGATCTTTTCTGACCTGAAAGTGTTTCAACTATGATAAGAGGTGGAAATTTGTGAATATCGTCGAAACGATGACAGGAAATTATCATTAATGAATTAAAATTCATACCTCCGGACCACTTTA
This sequence comes from Thaumatotibia leucotreta, assembly GCA_025490895.1. Lineage (NCBI taxonomy): Eukaryota > Metazoa > Arthropoda > Insecta > Lepidoptera > Tortricidae > Thaumatotibia > Thaumatotibia leucotreta. The sequence continues at coordinate 414,193 of JALPQI010000171.1, read as the reverse complement.
TCCAGGTTTGAATTTCGTTTTCGTATCTACTAACGCCATATTAAGGTACTTTAAAATCAAAGATACGACTGTAATAGTAGAGACTTTAGTTTTAAAAGCTGTCAGTTACCTTGGGTTCATCTTGATGAACAAGGGGTTAGGCATCGGCTAACCTCCATAGGTAGTAATAATCTAAAGGAATCTAGTAGGTATTAGTTATAAATGGTAAGTTGCAATAGGTACTTGCAATTCCTCATTGGTCAATAGGAATCTGAGATCTCGGATAATTTAAGACAAAAAGCTTCCAGCATTTCAAGTGCATATTACTATGACACTAAGTTTTAAACTCCGTGGTTGTGTGGTGACGGCAAAATGCATTTGTTTCCACCCCTACTCCTCCTGCGGGTGTCGTGAGAGTCGATTAAGGGATTGAAGTGTCACTGACCATTATTGGATAAAAGATTGATGATGGGCAGCAGCTTCATCATAGTGGATACTGAGATCGCCAATACGCTTGCCCAGCGTGGCGTGGTATTTACCTCCTAATGCCTCTATACGCATACTTAATAGGAAAGGCCTACGTCCAGCAGTGACAGCATAGGCTGTTGTGACGTGAAGTTTTAAACTCACTGTAACATTGTTTCCAAAAGGTACACGCAGTTCAGCGTGTAAGTGTATATAGTGAATGGGGTCGCGGCGACCGTACCGGCGAGCGCTAGCATTGACGAAGCCGTAGTACTCTGGGTTGAAGTACGTCACGTTCGTGCGCTCGAAGTCTACGTAGTATACCTGAAACCAATTTTTACCAACGATTTTTAGAGTTCCGTAGCCAAGAGGACAAAAGCGTAAACCTTATAGATTTGTCATATCGATGATACCAGTGTTTTCGCATGTGTACAATCTGAATATCTTCAAGGTGAACGTGAATAGGAATCTCATAGGTAAGCGTGCTCCACCGTAGACTGCATCATCACTTACCAGCAGGTATGATCGTGCTCAAACGTGCCTATTATGAATAAAAAAAAAACTTTAAAACCTGAAATGTCTCAACATCTCGTAACGAATACTTCCCGATTCGTCGGATTCCTGTTTTGCCGGATTCTTGTTACGTTGGATTCTTGTTTCGTCGGAAATATTAATACATTAAATCATCAAGGTAAACGAAACTTGCTTATATTTTCTTATTGTATGAAATGATCTATTTCTCTACGTCAACCTTTTATTTAATAGATAGGTATAACCACAATATTTCTGTAGAATTTTATAATAAAAAAAACGTGGCGAATCAAGAATCCGACAAAATAAGAATCCGGCGAAACAGGAATCTGGCGAATCGGGAAGTATTCCTCGTAACAAATAATAAATTCATCGTTGAGGATTATGACCTGGTGTATGAAGGTGGACTGGGACCTGGGGAAGGGCGCGGAAGTCCGCTGGATGCGGGTGGCGCAGGACCGGTCATTGTGACAATCTTTGGGGGAGGCCTATATTCAGCAGTGGACATCTTTCGGCTGACATGATGATGGTGATGATAAGACTTATCTTATTAGTACTAGATAAAATACAGCAAGTAGTCGGCGACATAGGCTTGTATCAAAAGTGTTTTTTTGACATAAACTTAGTGCCTAACAGATGTGGTTACCATAAAAAGAGTGAACTGCGAAAGGCTCTGGCTGTCGCGGGATTTGAATCTTGCATTCTCTGCTGGTCCAACGTACTTACATTTACGCCAGCCGACCTTCCTTTAATGCTTAGTGAATAAGTACTGGCCGTGCCGTCAGGCAGTAAGAATACATTTGTCACCACCCCAACTCCTCCTGCGGGTGTCGTAAGAGTCGACTAAAGGATTGAAGTGTCACTGACCATTATGTGATACAAGATTGATGATGTGCAGCAGCGTCATCATAGTGCGATCGCCAATCCGCTTGCCCAGCGTGGCGATTATGGAAATTCACCTCCTAATTATTCGTCTATACACATAGTTAATAGGACAAGCCTACGTCCAGCAGTGGACTATCGTAGGCTGACGATGATGATGAATAAGTACTAACCGCTGTCTTTTCTGGGGCACTGTCTGACAACACCAGCAAACCACCAACTATCGAACAAATGACTCGCGCCCACGACTCCATGACAAATGACGGTCGCCATGCATTTAGTGCAATTAGATTTAAATGTGGAACAAGGTGAAACGGTCAGTAAAATAAATTGGATATAATAATATAGGTATTCCTCAGAATATATATGTACAATTCGCGTCATTCGTTATTAGAACAAAAAATTGAATTTATACAACCCTTGTTTAAGAGAGATCAAAAAACGTGAGTGGCGTGGGTAACAATTTGAAGTGAAGCCGAAAATTGTCATTAAAGACGCCACGAGCATTTTTTGACTCAGTTAAACAGTGTTGCATACAATACTTTTTCTACTACCACACACTTATTTTGAAATAAAATTGTAAAGACAAATATTCTTAGTCAAACACAATTTTATTAATACCTAATCAACGTCGGGCGGGAGACGTCAAAATTAAAAAAGAAAGCTCCTCTATGGTTTACTATTCATCAGAAATGTCATTTAAAATTAGGTTGGCAGCCATGTATTTCATTAAATCTTCTATACACGAGGTGTCTTAAAATTCAAAAAACGCACTGCGTGTATGCGTGGATGCGTTTTTAGGAAATAGACAATATAGACTTATATTGACATCTATAATGTAGGGGCTTAAAGGTGTATTCACGACCCTGTAAATGACAAGTAAAAGTACGGGAGTAGAAAAGTATCTATACAACCCTAAAAACCTGCATTATTCCATAATCATGCACTTTAAGAACACATTCTCGGTTTTATTACGAACTTAAAACCTTAAACCGTGAGTTTATATACATTTTCAGTTGAAATTATTGATATTTATTAGTATTTTACGTATAGTCAAAGTCAAAGTAAAATGATTTTTTATTCAAATTAGAATAGCAACAAACTCTTTTGAATGGTCTAAGTTACATACAATTAAAACTAGTTCCGGTTCTAATCCTACATCACTGACCCCGAGAAGAACCGGTAAGAAACTTGGCGGGATTGTTTTCCCAAAAATCACATTCATATAAATATATCTGTGAACGTGTTTCGTTGCTGTGTTGCGAACGATACATGTCCAAGATGTCAAATGCTATTGCAAGTCAGCCATATTTACTCGTATTACTTTTTTATTGGATTCGAATAAATTGGAAAAACGCAGGTTTTTAGGTTTGCTTCCTTGTTTTTGGATTCTTTTTAGGAATGGTATCATAAGGTGACTCTTTTCAGGTTTCTTAACTATACACTATAACTGTAGACTAGGCTGTCGATGTAAAATTGTACATATTTTTGCATGGTGTAGATTATTTTGAAGACTGAATTCGCTCAGCTGTTTTGGCTACCGATTGTACAGACTGTAGTGAGTTTTGATTGCTGTTGATTATATGAAACGGATACCACTAATTATTTAAAATATTGTAACACAATATGTAGTTATGATAAATAAAATTGTTGAGTAACTGGTTTATGCGATTATACCTTAAGGTCGTCGCTCTCAAAGTAATTTTTAAAAATTATACTCACAGAACAGTAATTTGAAGATTATGATATTTAATGCTTATTTGATTATGTTATGATAATAATGAAAGCAACGTGTATATAAATGTTTATGCATACATAATGTGCGTACGTACATATGTGTGTACGTGTGTGTTGACATGTACACACACATGTACTCACATTCTGAGTCTTTTTCTGTGCCTGGGTGTGTGTAAACAATATATACCTAATATATATTATTTGTTGTTTCAGGTACCAAAGATACAACCAGACCACAGACAGTGAAAATGCTCTTAAACTCTCATACAATGCTTATAAAATGAATTCGTAACCATTTACTGACATTCATAATGGTGACATTAAAGTGAATAACTCTAGATAGTGATAATTTAATGTAGGTAAACTGTAGAAAAGTATAGTGCAGATACTTTTTCCGCAAGAAGTACCTACGAACTTACTACTTCAGACAATCCGGCAGTGAATTTTGAATTAATAGTGAAGAAAATAGAATAGACTTTCTTTTGTTTATGGAGACCTTTTAGTAGGTCCTTGGGTGGCAGAAGGATATAGATAAAACTAACCTGCAGTCATATATAAGCTCTTTGCCAAAGTGAGACTATGAAAAAGCAGTGTGATAGAAGTGTATAAGAAAGTGCATCAAAATGCAGACGAACGTGCAGATTGACTCCAAGAATCTGCGGCATTCACCCGACCACGGAAAGGGGAAGGGTGCCTACCGGCCTACTGCTGAGGTAAGTGATACATAGGTACTCACACGTTTTATTTTAGGTATTTATTGTTTCAAATAATTTAATCAACATTTTTTCTTCTTCTTGTTTCGCTTTCCGCAGTGCTGAGGGTCGTGACCTCCTCCGTGGATCACATGGTTTTTTATAGTTGTTTTCCAGGCCTTCCTATCTTTTGCGACTTCCAGAGCATCATGGATCTGAGCGGAAAGTGATTTGCCAACCTGGTCGGACCATCGCATTGGACTGCGACCTCTTCCCCTCTTTCCTTCCAACGACCCATTGATCATGAGCTTTTCCAGATTGTCTCCTGTTTTCCTGACCGAATCAAAAATATGTGTACTTATGACAGGTAATATATACACATATTTTTGATTGGTGAATCTGTTCAGGTGTACATATTTTTCACACTTTTCTATGCAGATTTACTTGGATTTGCTCATATATTTATGAACTCGACTGCACCTACGACGTTGATCTAATATATTTTTTATCTCGTATGTATTATTACATTAAAGAAAGTAGTTTCTGATGTTTTCGCTCATTGGTCCAATGTTTATGAGTGTTTTGACCGCCTCCGGATAGGAAACTATTGCTGACGCCCATTGTGATGTCATAAATAAAATAGATAAGTAGGTTTTTACAAGAGTTTATTTCGTTTCATGTGATCCGATGTTTGTGTCTTTAATTTAATCATTACATTTTCACGAAAACCTTATCTGTCTTATAATACATCGGATAAGTAGGTATATACTGAAGTTTATGGTAACTTTGAAATAAATACGGACAAGTCTGTGAAAAGCCAACGGGAAAGAATTATGTACACCGTACTAAATACATTTGCATCTATCCTATGGTTTTTAGGGTTTCGTAGCCAAAATGGCGAAAACGGAACGCTTATAGTTTCGCCATGGCCGTCTGTCCGTCTGTCCGTGTGTCCGTCTCTCCGCAGCATAGCTCAGTGTCAATTAGTACTAGAAAGCTGCAATTTGGTATAGGTATACATATTAATCTTGCTAACAAAGTGGTAGAATAAATATAAAAAAAAAATCTTTTTTCGGGTACCTCCCCAACTGGTGAAGTGGGGATGTTTTTTTTTTTGCTGTAATGCTATAGTGTCGGTTATCATTAAATAGGTATTTTAAATAGAATAAGGGTCTTAAAGAAAAGTTTTTGTCTAAAGTCAATATTTTCGGAGATAATCGTTCCAGAAGAAAAAAAATGTGTCCCGCCTCCTCTAACTTTTGATCCGTAGGTCTAAAATATTATATGGAAAAAACTATGAATATTGGCTTATAGAATACTTTAAATTCAAACTATTTCGAACATAATCTGCCCAGCCGTTTTTTAATAACTACGGAACCCTACACTGAGCATGGCCCGACATGCTCTTGGCCGGTTTTTCTAAGTTCTCTTTGGTACTGTGTGAAGGCTGTCGTACTTTTCTATTAAGCTGTGGCACGACTAACCCACCAGTTTATAGCGTCGGATTTATCCCGTTTTATCGCGTGCTCATAAAATCTTTTGTCTATAGGTTTACTGGAGGGACGTAAAAAACCTTCTTCCTGAGCTCAGGGTTACTGACAACATTCCGGAAGCTAGGACAGTTTTTTAAACCGTATGTATTTCTTTCTTGTGAGAATCAAAAGCCTTTCAATGCTATTGAAGAAAACACGTTTTTTAGAATTATAACTAACGTGAGACTCAAACATATTAAAATATAATTGAACCGGGTTACTCTCGTACTTAAGTCGATGATTGCTCGACATGTTTCGACCCATTAAGAGGGTCCTCGTCCGGAGTACCCTCGGCCAAAGCCCGACGCGTACTGCGGGCTAGCGCCCTGCAAGAACGGGCACTGGCGGTACGGCACTGGGTAGTGAGTAAACCAGTTCGATAATATTTTAATATAAAGAAAACAAGGTATAGTAATAGTATTCCGTTAGAACTTACCAAAAAAGGATCTTATTTATTTAAAAAAATAGTTGGGATGCAGCTATAATATACAGTGCGTCCCAAAACGATGCGATGTAAAAGAAGAGACCTACCTTAAATATAGTACATAGGTATTTTGCTGAAATAAGACTTTATGTTATTTCAAATATTAGAAATCCCGCATTATAAACTAGTTGTATTGTTTGTCCCTTTCGGTCCTATGAACATGTCTGTAAGAGCGAAAGGGACAAAGAATACTTAGCGGCTTGTAGGACACGTTCTTGAATAAGGGGGTAAATAAAATAAATATAAAATAAAATAAAATAAATTTATTTTCCAAGTGGGCTTGTAAGGAGCTAACAGACGTCAATCTTAATTTCACAATGTGATTTAACATAGGTATTAAAACATTTTTAATAGATATGTACAGGTGTAGTGAGAAATTACTTGCCTTCGGAAACGTTCGTAAACAGTCTGACTGAAGTAGCATGACAGCTATTACTGTCAGTCTCAGTGAGATAGACTGAAACAGCATGACGTTGACGAACGTTTCCGAAGGCAAGTCATTTCTCACTACATCTGTAGACGGTATCTACTTGTCAGTATTTTGTTCTCCAAGAAAAAACCATACAAGGAAAGTGAAAAAGTAATACCACTTGTAACCAAAAGATAAATAACACGATTTGCAGCCTGACCCTCTCAATGTATGGGAGGTTGAATATAATCGCAAGATCTTTCCTAAAAATAACGTGGCCTAAACCTTGAACATTTGTGTGACGTCACCAAAGTCTCGGATATTCATAAATAACTCTGAGAGTACTGCTTCTAACACAGATCACCACGCATAAGATGGAGCATATGAAAGTAAATAAAAGCTTTTAATAAGTTTAATTATAGCGCCATGTGGTGACGGTAGTAAGAACACATTAGTCACCATCCCAACTCCTCCTGCGGGTGTCGTAAGAGTCGACTAAGGGATTGAAGTGTCACAGACAATTATTTGATAAAAGATTGATAATGGGCAGCAGCGTCATCATAGTGGACACATTACTGCGATCGCCAATCCGCTTGCCCAGCGTGGCGATTTACCTCCTAATGCGTCTATACGCATAGTTAATAGGAGAAGCCTATGTCCAGCAGTGGACTATCACAGGGTGATGATGATGATGATGAATAAGTTTTTGACAAAAATTACCTTAACGATATCAGATTCTATCGTAGACTCTATTTTCCTCAGTAATGTCATCCTGTAGTATTGTCACTTTTTGACACATAATGTATTGAAATGACAGGTCAGGATTGACTTCATAGCGGTCGGTCACTGTATGTACACATTAAGCCAAGTCTAAAGAAACCAAACAATATCCTGTGGTTACTTTCAGAGTCATCGCACCGCTTAAAAAGTTCCCCTCCCTCCTATTGTAATATAGATAGGTGAAATGTAAATAATAATTATAAACACGGATTATTATCATTCATTATTACCTCATCCGCGGGTGATAGGCCTCCCCAATTTCACGTCACCAGTGAAATTGGGAAGGCCTTTATCCAGCAGTGGACTGCGATAGGCTTTCTGATGATGATGATAATGAATGCGGGATTGTTTCAACGTCCACAGCTTATCTACTTTGCCCGAAGGTTGAGAGGTAGAGAAAGCTTTGTAGCATTAATATTCGTCAGCCTCCGTAGCCTAGTTGGTAGTGACCCTTTTTTTTTTTTTTTTTTTTTTAAGGAGAGGAAAAATGCGTTACGCATACCACCCGGGTGTGGGGACGGACCCGGGTGGTTATGTGGGACTCCTCGTTACGGGCTGATGGGACCCCGAGTTTACCCACTAAAAAACCTCTCCGTCTGCCGCCGCTATGCTGTACGGTGGGCTGCAGGAACGCTCGCGCTTGCATCTGCAGCACCACCAGCACCGCTCCGAGTTGCGGAGCATCGCCTCCGGAGGCCCTTCTGGCCCCATGTTCATCTTCATCATTCCGCCTTCAGTGGCCTAATGCTGGTAAAGGATGGCAGGCTTCCCCATGCCGGCCATCCTATGGCCACTCTACGGAGGCAGGCGGCGGTCGTGTGCGGCCCGTCTTCTTCCGGCGCGCTTGCGGCGCATTTGATCGGCCAGTGGGTCGACCTCTCTGGCCCGTTCTGCCTGCTCCTTCTGATGAAGCACCTGCTCGCAGAAGGCTTTCACCGCGTTCCAGGATCTGTCGCTGTCGACCATGGATTTTACCACGGCTGGCAGCGACAAATCCGGCCCCACTACGGCCATCAGGTCATCCCTTTCTGGCCCCCACACTGGGCACTCCTCCAGCGTGTGCTGAGCAGTATCCACCGCTACTCCGCATTCGTGGCACTCTTCTGTTGGCTCTCTGCGGGCAATTTTGTGCAGATACCTCCCGAAACAACCATGCCCCGAGAGGATCTGCACGAGCCGGAAAGTGAGAGCGCCGTGAGCCCGCTCCAGCCACTGGGACATGACTGGGCGTATCGCCTCAATGGTCCTGACGCCCGCTGTTGGTCGGGCCAGCCGGTCCACCCACTCTGATACCGCCTCGCGGCTCAATTCCTCGCGCCTGGCTTGAATCTCCCGTGGCGCTGGCCAGAAGTCTCTAGCTCGCGCTTCCTCGCGCCAGAAAAAGACAGACGCAAGGGCCCTCGCGTCTAGATCCCACGGGAGAGATCCAGCCAGCACGCATGCAGCTTCTCCGGAGATTGTGCGATATCCGCGTATGGACCTGATCGCCATAACTCTTTGCGCTCTGCGCAGTTGGCTGGCGTTTCTAGCATTCAGATCTTTGGCCCATACTGGGGCACCGTAAAGGGCAATCGATCGTATTACCCCCGAGTATAGGCGCCGGCACGATGTTTTTGGCCCCCCAAGATTCGGGAGCAGGCGCCCGAGCGCAGCAGCCGCACTCAGCAGCTTTGGGGTCAGCAGTTCAAAATGCGCCTTGAAGGACCACCGACTATCCAGAACAATGCCCAGGTACCGCATCGTTCGTTGGATGGGGATCCGGACGCCGCCTACAACGATGTGAGACCCAGCCTTGGGTGCTTTACGGGGACCGTGAAAACATATGGCCTCGGATTTGTTTAAGGCAACCTCTAGCCCTAGCCGCCTGATCTTCCCCACGACGTGGGCTACTGCTGCAGTGGCCAAGATGGACGCGTCTCTGAGTGAGGCCCCGCGCGCCGTAACAAGCGTGTCGTCCGCGTAGCACACTAGCTCCACCCCGCGCAGATGACCTCCCCGCAACACCCAATCGTATCCGATATTCCACAGGAGCGGTCCTAGTACCGACCCCTGTGGAACACCGCACACCATTTCCCGCCTCTCCCACTCATGCTGCCCGGGAAAGGCCACAAACCTCCGAAGCAGGTAGGCCTTTACTATTCGGCTGAGATGGTGGGGGTACTTCGTGGTACAGCAGGGCCTCATTTATGCAGCCCCAGGGGAGGGTGTTAAAGGCGTTGGCAATGTCAAGCGACACTGCCAATACGACCTCACCCTGGGAGACTGCATCCTCTGCTATCCTCTTGACCTGCAGGATCGCGTGTATGGTTGAGCGACCACTGCGGAATCCGTATTGGCAATCGACCAAGTCCGGCCCCTCGGTGGTGAGGTGCTTAATGAGACGGTTCGCGATGATCCGCTCAGTTGGTAGTGACCCTGCCTACGAAGCTGGAGGTTCCGGGTTCGAATCCCGGCGAGGGCATTATTTGTGTATTTATTTATCACAAATATTTGTTCGTTGGTCCTGGCTGTCTATGTATTTAAGTATCTATATGTATCTATCTATTATATATATCGTCGCTAGGTACCCACATCACAAGCCTTAATTGAGCTTACCGTGGGACTAGGTCGATTTGTGTAAGATGTCCCAAGATATTTATTTATTATTATTATTTGTTTATTATGTTCGCCTTTACGATAATTTAGTGTTTTTTTATTCAATAAAAATTAACTCTCTTATTCATAAACGTCTCCCGACTTAACAAGCCGCTATTGTTTATCCCTTTCGATCTTATCAATATGTCTCTAAGTCCGAAAGGGACAAAAAAGGCTTAGCGGCTTTTTAAGTCAAGATTCGCTTATCACTAAGGGAGTAGATAAACGAAGCGTGAAGAAGCATCTAGCGGGCCAGCAAGGCGGTGGCAACTGACAGGTTACTGCTGGTCTCCTGTTCGTTGCCGCTGCGATTTGGGCTCTACTTTTCACTTACGATCAGGTGGAGTGTAGCCAGTTTGTTTTGAACGCAACGGAGAGTTGTCGAATTTGCGGATGATTGTGGTAGACGCACGTCTTTGAGTGGCTTAAGGTTGTAGTACCTTCGAAACATTAAGTACAGATGTCGCTAGTGATTAGTTTCACCATTGATTAAATTCGCTGTGATTCACGGTAGGTCGTCTGGTGTAATTGGAAGCACGTTGGACCGGCAATTCAGAGGAAGCGGATTTGAATCCCGTAACAAACAGTCTTTCGCAGTTGATTTTTTCTATGGTAAGCACATCTGTTACGACATTGTGGGATTATCCACTTTGTTGTGTCAATATTAAAAAAATGCGGCGTCTAGTGTTTGACCGTGATTTGCAACAAGAGCCATGAAATATGGAGGCTTGATGATTAAGCGGTTTACGGATAAGTAGACACTGGACGCCACGGGAAGGATGGCGCCGTTGCTATTTGCTTCAATTACTTTGAAGAGAACAATGTAAAGTGAAGTTTGAACATCATGAATTTGAAGTCTCACCCCCACTAGAACAAGACTAGAGTGAGTTTTGTTCAAGTGGGGTAAGACTTCAAATTCATGATGTTCAAACTTTTGTTGTTTTTTGATTTGTTGATGTAATAAACAAGACATAGGACTTGAACCCAGAACTGGTAGGCAGGGTCAGCAGTAAGCTACGGTGGCTGACAAAAAATATTAACAAAAACTGTTTTCTAATCTGTACGTTAAATAAAGCCAGGCTTTAAGCTAGCTCCATGATTTTTCATCATGAACATCATCATCGTCTCAGCCATAAGACGTCCACTGCTGAACATAGGCCTCCCCTCTGGACCTCCACATGTACCGGTTAGATGCAACCTGCATCCAGCGTGTCCCGGCGACCTTCATAAGGTCGTCTGTCTATCTTGTGGGTGGACGTGCTACGCTGCGTTTGCCTAGCCGTGGTCTCCACTCGAGCACATTTTGACCCCATCGACCATCTTCTCTGCGTGCAATGTGGCCTGCCCATTGCCACTTCAGCTTGCCATGATTCTTAGAAGCAAAATATTACAATAAACACATTATAAAACCCTTTTAAACTGAGAACATAAGCTGTACATATTTAATATAATAATTAATTGCTCTGTTAATGATTTTTATTATTTTAATTATAGTTCTGGAATAGACAGCGGTCAGGATAGTTTAATTATACATTTTAATAAAATGTAATTACAGCGTTTTAAGTCACGGTTAACCTCACAAAGCTAAAGTGCAATTTATAATTTATAACACCGTACACACATTTTGCAGGCATTTAAATGAAAAGCTTCTTAATAATTATACGAACAAATTTTTCTTTCTGATCTTCACTATATCAGATATGTATGTTGGTCGCAGTCCTCTCCTATTATTTATGGTCACACTAAGAGGTCCCATAATCGCCACGCTGAGCAAGCAGATTGGCGATCGCAGTGTGTGTCATTAATCATTATGATGACGTTTCTGCTCGTCATTTCTTTATTTGACTTTAACGACACCCACGATAAAATTTGGGGTGGTGACAAATGTATTGTTACTGCCGATGCCGTCACCACACGCCCAGCCCTGTATACCAATCCTAAGAAAGTCTCAACACCGAAATCTACAATTTTCACGACAATTTTTGAGCACCATTATTATAATTATTCAGAATACTTTACTAAGTTTTGTATTTTTGAGCATTTATTAGTAAGAACTGTCACACTTAATCACTTACCAAAATGAAAAAATTGGCGTGTATTTTAATAGAAATTAAATGTCTAGGCGCCCTTAATGGCAAACAACAAAGTGGGACGTTTTCCGTATATGTAATCTGTTTGTACAATTAGACACTTTACAATATCCAATTTTTCTTGTTTCGGCTCGCAGCCTCGCACCAATAAAATTCTTAAGAGGGCATCAAAACGATCATTAAAAAGTTATCCCGTCGTCGATAATGATTGATTCGTTTCATTAAGCTCAGCGAAATAGGTCACAAACGTGCCTAGTCATTAATATTCTTTTTAAACACATTTGGGTTATATTCGAAAGTCCGCCGCTCTCAGCCATCGGCTTTGCGGCCCTACCACGAACTTTGAAATCTGCAAAGGTCATTGGGCATTTTGTTCGGGCATATGACCCACTGCGTACACAAACGAAATAGGGCTTGAAATGTAGGTAAATGTAAGTGCGAGTGGTATGAGTTGCATTCTTGCAAGGTATGGTAGAATTGAGGAAAAAAATAAAAACAATTTCTTATCTTATAATGAATTAAGTCAGAACTATTGTTTCTTTTTTTCAAAATACTCTGTATAGCTGCAGTTATGTTCTGTTGCTGTTGTTATATACTTGGTAACCTAATCTTAAGATTTAACATAGTACAATTTTTTTGATTGGATTTAATTGGATTGACAAAAAAATCTACGAATTTCATGTTAACTAGTAGGCCAAATAGCTGAATTTTGACCAGTTCGGGACAAAGGGTTTTCTTGTCTCGAATAAACGTTTTTTCTTTCTTTCTTTCTAGTAGCCTTACTATCAGATGCCGCTAAGTTATTAACGAGTGTTATTTTTTTATCCATCCCGTTCGTACTACCTTATTGGTGCGAGCGAGATGGATAAAAGCTCATGGTACGGCTACTGGTTCAGAGTTCGGGGCAGTCGAAATTAGTTTGTACGGATGGCTGATTGTACATACCAAGCTGTCTCTAAAAATGTTTGCATTTGCATCGAACTGTACTATTTTAGTACAGAGGGTGCCTTTTTCAGGTGCTAGTGTGAGACCGGTTGATGCCGATTGATGGTAAGGCTCATTTTACGTCAGGTCCAAAACTTCGGTGGGCCATTTGTACTAAAAACGTCGTACGAGATACATGCAAAAAGGAAATTCATAACTCGTGTCGATTTAAAACATCGCCACTAGTTTCGAAATTTTATGTTTTTCGCACTTGTGTCGTAATGTATTTTTCTAAGATAAAACTGTAATCGTTATGTTTCCGGCAATTTCTATTAAAATTTTGCCGGACCCGTATTCATTGCCCGTGAGTACACTCACAATAAATAAAGTCTCCCATAGCAGAGTTACAAATGTGTTCGTTTACTATAGTAAACCTTACATCATTTTACCCTAAACTCGCAAATCAAGTAGTATCGCTGCATTTTTGGTATGTTGTTTAGACACCATAGAGCAGTATAAAACCACATTTTGCAAGCAAAAAAGTTGTGCTAGCTGCGTAGTACGTGAAAAACTGCGAAATTTACGGTTAAATTTTAGTTTCTGATTTTTATTTAAAAATCATACGTTTACCTTACTATCGATTTTAACCGCTCTCATTGGTTCCCGATGCAAAGGTGCCCATCACGTTCGCAGCGTTTTCACGCTGAATTGCGATGGACGGTCTCTGCTCCAGGAACGGACCGGAGCGGGGATCAGGGCCGTTTTCCTGCAGGCGTCGTTCCAGTTCCCATAGAAAGCTCTTACATCTTAAAGTATTTTTACGTAACGTTTTACTAATACTTCACCTTAAGTCTGTTTTTGCCGGTTTTTGGTCCAGAACCCTGAAAAGATAAGTTAAAAAGAGAAGATTTCAGATGAACATTTACTTTTTGTTTATGGATCACACTTATGAATTTCTGAACGTATACTAGCGTGAGACCGAAGCTGGAACGTTTTGTTATAACACAGTGTTATGAGAGTATATTAATCTGCTGCTTATTGTCCAAATGCCACAGTTAAGAAATATTGTACCTACACTAGGGTCAGATTTATCAATCCTTAGTTACACCATGTCCGTTTTTACTTGCCTTATCTAAGCAATTCTCAAAAATTTGGAGAATCGCAAAAGGTGCGTTCAAACTAAAAGAGCATTCGCTGTTCTAACCTCCCACTCTACGAAATTCGATCGGTACACAAAACGTGATTGGTTGATTTCGTAGAACGGGCGCTATAACAGCGAATGCTCTTTTGGTTTAAACGCACCTTAAGATAAGACGTCTTTGATATTGATCAAAATTGGTAGGTTAATGATGCTGAGCAAAATAAATCGAATATATTCTCCACTGTTACACGGTATATTGTTTGTCTATCTTTTGCTTCAAATAGATGACTCCTTTGCTCAAAGGTTAACTGGAAGAGATCCTTTACAGGGATAAGTTCGCCTTTGTACCTGTAAATTTTTTTGTAAAAATTTGTATTTTTACCCGACTGCCAAAGAAGGAGGGTAATGTTTTTCGAGTGTATGTAAGTATGTATGTATGTCTTTTCCTTTGTGACCACCTGTAGCCTAAACGGCTTGATGGATTTTGATGTATGAGGTATCGTTAGATTTGTCTTGATTACGGGAGTGTCATAGGATACATTTTATCCTAAAAGTCCCACGGGATAAAGACATAATAATATTTTTTCTAAATTTCCCTTTAAAAAAATATGTATGCGGTATCATTAGATTCATTTCAATCACGGGAGTAATTAATATAGGATACGTTTTTTCTCAAAATTCCCACGGGAACATGTTAATTCTGCGTCAACGCAAAGCAACTCATGCGTTAGCAAGCAAAAAGATAGGGCGTGGCCTGGCATGCGGCGCGCGGCGCGGTGCGGAGGGGGATATGCTCGAGTATACAGCCCGAATGCGGGCACACGCATGAGGGCACACGTCGTTGACGGTCGTCTCTAAATAGCGATTTTTTCGATACTTCGTCGTCTGACGCGAAACTTATAAAGTATAAATAACTCGTTCTTTTTTTTTTCTTTCGTGTTTCTCTCTTTAAATTTATTCGTTCTTTCTAATTAATTAACTCGTTCTTCCGTTCTTTTTTTTGGTTCTTTCTTAAATTCTTCATATTAATTAATAATATAATAATAATTATTAATTAATAAAATAACTAGGTAGGTAGATATTTTTGGTTAGTTTAAGTAACATACTTTTATTATTAAGTACTTCTCCATTAGTACTGATTTTTTCGGCAATAGGTATCAGATCATTTTAAGAAATAAAAACATACAATATGGGATTATCTCGCAAAACAAAAAGGGCTCAGGCTCGGGCTAAAAAATTAAAAGCCGAATCTCCTGAGGCACGCGAAAAAAGGCTTTTAGAAGCAAGAGTAAGAATGTCCCAATGGTACAGCCAACTTTCACCTACTTCACGTCAAGAGCTTATAAATAACAAAAGTACCCGTAGACGTACTTTACAAGCACGTGAGTCTAGCGTTGATAGGGAACAAAAGCGGCGTAGGCTTGCAGCTAGCAAATCTGAAAAGAGAGCTGCTGAGTCCCCGTCGTCTCGTATGACACGACTCCAGCAGATGCGGGAATATGCCACAAACGTTCGTGAACATGAGTCTCCATCATCTCGCGCTGCTCGACTCGAGCAGATGCGGGAGCATGCGGGAAATGTTCGCGAACACGAGTCTCCACCAACTCGCGCTGCCCGACTCGACCAGATGCGGGAGCATGCCGAATTAATTCGTGAGCATGAGTCTCCATCATCCCGCGCTTCTCGACTCGAGCAGATGCGAGAGTATGCTGTGCAGTCTCGTAACAACGAATCACCTGGCTCGCGTTTAGAAAGACTTTCGGCTATGAGGTCACAGTCTCGTGTTCGACGGCAGTTGTTTACAAATAGTGATGCCACATTCAATGAAGCGATTTCTCAAGTGGCGGATGTGGTGTGCTACGTATGTCATAAGCTTCTATACAAGAAACAGTCACGCAGTATCTTAACTGCTAATATTACTGTTCTACCACAAAATGTTTCAGACCGCATAGATTGTTGCAATAGATGCGCCAACAAATTGTCAAGGAATCAGTGCCCGTCAAATGCATTTTGGAACAACATGACTGTTGCACCTATTCCGCCTGAAATTGAATGTCTATCAGAGATGGAGCTGCGGCTCATTTCTCGGATAAAACCGTTTATAAAAGTGGTGCGTCTGGGTGGTCGTTACGGACAACAGGGATTTAAGGGGCAAGCCATCCTCTTTGCACAGCAAGTTGAAGAGATACCTGAACAGCTTCCATTGAATATAGCAAATGCGGGAATAAGTGTGGTCACTGAAAATTTAGATAACGTGACAAACAATCGACGATACTCGGTAGACATCGAAAAAATTAAGAAAGCATTAGAGTGGCTATTGCGAAACAATCATTTGTACTCTAATGTGCAAATTAATACTAACATTACCAATGAAGAGATACGGTCAAGTATTCTGGAGGCAGTTATCACATTAGAAAATGCAGATCACATTAGAAATGAGCCAAAAAATCACTTCAAGGCTTTGGGACATGACCGTCACATCTTGCGTGGGTCTTTTCACCAAGGCAGTGATCGGTTTGAAGAGGAATCCCGTGGCCGCCAGTGCACGGCTAATGCCGCCACGGCTATCGCCTACTCCAGTTCCAAACCATTAAATGAATGGGCCCCATCTGACTTGGATCGAATTTTATTAGCTGGTAATACATATTTCAACAGGTGCATGTCACGACTTGCAAACAGACCGCAATTTTTAAATACTGAAGAGCTATTACCCGCAGTTTCTGTGGCCGCTACAGAATTCGAATTAAATATACAGCCCGATGTTGTCGTTGGAGTTGTTAACTCGAGTGCGCCATCTGACGTTCTTGAAGGATACTTCCCTAATTTGTCTTCGGGGATTGAATATTTTTTTACAACACACGATAAAGGAATTATTACATGTCAAACAAATATTGCATTGGCGGTAATGAAAGTAATCGTCGAACGCAATCAGTCTCCCGATGTCGAGATCCCAGAATATTACTTATTCGACTCACATTCTCGGGGACCCAAAGGTTATGTTGCACCTAACAGAGGAGCCTCCATGTTGATGAAGTTTGCAAATCAAGGCGATTTATGTCAACATCTTGCTGTTGCACTACAGGTAAGAGGCCATCGAGATATGCAGTATAGTATCACAGCTATAAATGCAACACCCTTGGTCATCCCAAATGAATCGCCAGTACTGAATGAACAACACGACACTCAGATAGTTAGCGACGGCAATCTGAATAGCAGTGATCCTGTTCACGAAGAACACGCGTTTGTTACTACAGCTCTTATGCCGATTGATACTAATATTCCAGATCTAAACGAAGTTGTTTCGAACGCTAATACCGTAGAAGAGAGACCAATACCTATCTACGAACTCAAACGGAAAACTGTGCCCCCGGTCAGCGTCTTGAGAGAGCAAAGAGCAGAAGAGCTAGCGTGGATTAGGTTATTCCCAGATGGTCGAAATGGGCTTAGGGAACAAAGACCCGTTCCAATAACACCGCTCGATTACTACCAAACTCGAGTGATGAGCAATGACAAACGGTTCCAATTTAACGAGTACATATTTTACGCCCTCTCGTTAGTAGAACTTTGCAAGACTCAACAAAATGTTTCAGTCTGTGGCCGGTTGCGTCAGGATGGAGCTGAGCCCACAGATGTTGTACAAAATGTGCACCTGGTAATGCGCAACATACGTGGCACGTCCGCGTACTGGCACAAAGCGTATACGGATCTTCTTGCCATGGTGAAAAATTTAGGTCCTCCTCATTGGTATCTTACTCTCTCTTGTAACGATTTAAATTGGCCCGACATGCTAAAAGCCCTTTTAGTTGCCGATGGCCGCCCAAATTTTTCTTTTGAAGATTTGACCTTCCTTGAAAAGCAGCACCTTGTCGAGTCTTACCCAGTCACGTTATCAAGACAATTTATGTTGCGCCTAAACACTTTGTTTACTAGGCTGAGAAGAGAAGAGGATCCGATTTTAGGAAAGAAAATTATTGATTTTTGGTGGCGCATAGAATTTCAGCTACGAGGTAGCCCTCACGTTCACATGGTTTTATGGTGTGCTGATATGCCGGCTTTTGACACCCCTGAAGGTATTCAGTTGCTGGAGCGTGTTGTCACGTGTGAGGTTCCCGACGCTGAGGACGACTCAGAGATGCATGATTTAGTCGTTCAGTTACAAACACATCGACACACTCAAACATGCTTCAAAAATAACCGAAACGTTTGTAGATTCGCTTTCCCGAGACCAGTGTCTGAAAACACTACAATCTTAGACGACGAGCAAGCAATGAGAAATGGTGGAAGATTTTATATATTAAAAAGAACAGATTCGGAAACCATGATAAACTGCTACAATTCGAGATTATTAAAACTGTGGCGCGCCAATATTGATCTACAGCCTTGCGGGTCAGCTTTAGGTGTGGCGTACTACATCTCAAAGTATATCTCAAAAGCTGAACCTGCAGAGGTCTCTAGATCAATAAGGCAAGCTATAAGTGCTGTAAGAGACCGCGGTGGAAGCAACTTAAGACGGCTGGTTTTTGCTATCCAAAACGCAATCTTGTCTCACAGAGAAGTCTCTGCCAACGAATGTGCGTTTCGATTGTGTCATTTAAAATTAAGAGATAGTTCACGTAAATGTGTTTTCGTAAACACTTGCGCGCCTGAACAAAGATACCGAATGCTTAGGATTGACACAGAAAGTTCCGAACCGTACAAAAATGTATTTGATAGGTACGTTCACAGACCTCTTTCTCTGGAGCAACTTAGTTTAGGTGAGTTTGCGATTTGGTACGAGGTTGTCTCTACTAGAAACGATACAGAGGAGGATGAACAAGATGCTGATGCCTATGATGCTGAGGATGAGGACGTGTCTAGTCGTCGATACATTACCTTATTAGACAACGTAGGTAGGATGAAAAAGCGGACACGTCCAGCTATACTCCGAACGCGTTATTATACGCTGTCTTCAGACCCAGAAGCATATTACTACTCATTGGTCCTGACTCATATTCCGTTCCGAGCAGAGGAAGAGTTGTTGGATGGTTTTAATACTGCAAAAGAAGCTTTCTGGGCCAAAAGGCATCGACTACGTCCGCTGCAAGAAGGTTTTGACGCCGAAACTATGATGCAGTGGGAAACTGAGATCCAACAAGCTATAAGCCGCATTGTGGCAGAAAACTTGGCAGCAGGAACCGTTGAGGAACAAAACGATGACGCAAATGACAACAATGACGTTCAGCCTATTGAACACATACTCGACGACGGCGGTCATAATATTATGATCGAAGAAGTCGAAGATGAACCAACTGACATAGGCATGCCAGACAATCAGTTTGAAACATTTGTAGCTTCGTTGAACATGAGTCAACGACAACTGTTTCAAAAAATTTCCCAAAAGTTATTGGACGTGTCAAATTCTGATCCGTTACTAGTTTTTGTTACTGGAGGAGCTGGTACCGGAAAAACATTTACCTTAAAAGTTATGACTGAACAAATTCGTAGGTTGAGTAACACTGAAATAGGTAAAAACGTGATTGTTACTGCACCAACTGGAGTAGCAGCCAGACTAATCGGTGGAACTACACTGCATTCCACTTTTGCGCTACCAATTGAAAAGGGAAGAAATGAAACATTACGCCCACTAACAGGTGAAAGGCTGCAAAGGGAGCGACAAAAGTGGAGGCATATAAATTGGCTCATCATCGATGAAATATCAATGGTGCCCTACTTAACACTGCGAAACATTCACATTCGCCTCCAGCAACTAAAACAGGATCAAGGGAACTTTGGTGGTATCAATGTAATTTTGTTTGGAGATCTCATGCAGTTACCACCAGTTTCCAGAATCACCGGTGGTTCTTACTGCTTCCGACAGCCGTCGAACTTAACTGGTGAAACAAATCTGTGGCAATTGTTCAGCTTTTGTGAATTGCCACAGAATATGAGACAGGCAGGAGACAATACCTTTGTGGACATTCTCAATAATATTCGTGTTGGTGAGTTAACGATGGACCAACTTGAGATCCTGGACAGCCGCAGAATTCCACTAGAGGGTCCATTTGCCGATGGAGAGGCAGTTCGAATTTTCCCTACTACGAAACAAGTCGATGCTTATAATTCAGCCATGACTAAAAAGTTGGGCAAATCGTTAAAGCTCTACCAAATAAACGCTGTTGACATCTCCCTAGAAGCTAAAACCTACGGTCAGTGCCCTCGCAAACAATACATTTCTGACGACCCGAACAAAACAGGGGGCATTCTCGGCACACTAACTATTGGAATTGGATCTCGCGTGATGTTACGCCGCAACATCAATGTAAACCACGGTCTGGTGAACGGTGCTATGGGTATCATAAGAAGAATTGAGTGGCCTTCTCTTCGCAGAGAGCAGTTAGAACCAGGTGAGTTACCGCAGGCAGTATTCGTAGAGTTCGACGATCGTTCTGTTAAGGGCAATGAATTGGGTGTGGGGGTTCGCATAGAGCCCTCCACTGTCGACTTTGATGCGCTTCGCGGACAGGGAAGATTGAACGTCGGATGCTGCCTTTGATACTTTGTTGGGCTGTAACGGTACACAAACTGCAAGGTACCACCTTGGATCGGGCTGTCGTGGACCTATCAAACGTGTTTGCAAAGGGCCAGGCTTATGTAGCCCTAAGCCGTGTTAAAACACTTGCTGGGTTAGCAATAAAAACACTTGACCCAAAAAAGCTGTTGGACCGGCCCCACGACGAATGTTCTTTAACTGAACTTAAACGTTTGCGGGATCTTCAGCAGTAATGACTCACCTAATTCTTTTTCTTCTTCACTACCAACAGTCCAGATTGGCGGTAAATTTATGTTGCGGAGTAACATCACTCGTAATCTAAAGCCAAATGTCGTCGAAATAATTTAAAATGGTACTTACATATACATAGTCTTCTACATCTACAACATTTTCGTTAAATAAAAACAGCTAAAAAGTTATAAATAAAAAAATTATTATTAAAAAAACAAAATACCCGACTGCACACTAAAAAAAGAGTAAAACAAGCCCCACAATAATATTGATCAATCAAATGCTAAAAACTAATTATGTAATACCGTTTAAACAATACCTATATTAAAATACACTACAATATGTGTTCGTAATCGATAGTTAAATAAACAGAAACTTATTTTGAATACAAATTTACTGAATATAATTTATAAATGTTGATGGAAAGCATTGCAGGCGGGGACCACCTTGACCGCCACCAACGAAAATTCTGCTAAATGGTGCACAACCGAAATGACTATAAATAAGCCTCTGTTGGTCCCCGCCTGCGATGCTTTCCATCAACATTTATAAATTATATTCAGTAAATTTGTATTCAAAATAAGTTTCTGTTTATTTAACAACGGGCGCTATAACAGCGAATGCTCTTTTGGTTTAAACGCACCTTAAGATAAGACGTCTTTGATATTGATCAAAATTGGTAGGTTAATGATGCTGAGCAAAATAAATCGAATATATTCTCCACTGTTACACGGTATATTGTTTGTCTATCTTTTGCTTCAAATAGATGACTCCTTTGCTCAAAGGTTAACTGGAAGAGATCCTTTACAGGGATAAGTTCGCCTTTGTACCTGTAAATTTTTTTGTAAAAATTTGTATTTTTGCCTGTGTTTTGTGTACAATAAAGATTTTACATACATACATACACCACATTTCCTAAAATGTCCTAGGAATTATCACTCGTATTTTAAAGACAAACGGGTCTTAATCGCATAAACTTACGTTTAATTATATCCTGACGGTTGTAACGTCATGCCCGAAACGTCAGGATTTAATTAAACGTAAGTGTATGCGATTAAGGGTGCTGCTCCACTGAGGCAGACAGGAGCGGAGATGTGGAAAATTGGCCAATGAGACCACATGACGTTTCCAATTTTGAATTTGAAGAATGTAATTGGTCAATTTTGCACATCTCCGCTCCTCTCCGCCTCCGTGGAGCCGCAACCTAAGACCCGTTTGTCTTTAAAATATGTCCTAGGAAGTTTGTACAGACTTTTCCTTTTTTGTTACCGAATTTCAATACATTTTTGGTAAAAAGAAAGGAACGTTTCA
Organism: Thaumatotibia leucotreta; assembly: GCA_025490895.1. NCBI lineage: Eukaryota > Metazoa > Arthropoda > Insecta > Lepidoptera > Tortricidae > Thaumatotibia > Thaumatotibia leucotreta. The sequence goes on along the minus strand of JALPQI010000171.1, from coordinate 391,842 downwards.
TAGAAATGTTTTGGAAAATATAAAGCATCTTGCTCAGCATCATTGACTCTATCAGCCTACCAATTTTTATCAACATCGAAGATCCAAATGTACTCTCAGCTGCAAAGAAAAGTAGACCCCCTTACATACTTTGTATGCAAGGGGGTCAACTTTTCTCTGCAGCTGACTGTACAAACTTTTTGTGAAATGCTCAACTAATTCTACGTAAAACATCTGTTCATAAGTATATAGTCTGTATCATACGTCGAGATGACGGTCAGAGATGAATGGATTCCGCTCAGGCGGAATCTTAATCTGAGCATTATTATTAATCCACAAACAATCTTGCGCTTAAGGAAAACCAAGAGTAAAGATCCAAAGGACTTTTCTATTATGTTACTTAGTCGTAAATGTACGAGTATCATGGGATTAAAAAAAATAAAATATAGCCGCTTAGCAAGGGCCTCTGCTAGCTGGCGCGGAATACCCGGATCAGATCAGAGATCGTCTAACAAGAAATTGTATGAACGGCGCTACCTAACTGCTGCAGGCGCGTGCGGCGGATTTTATTACAGCTATGCTATTCTCTTATTCACACATTCGACGCTGCATTCGTCAACGAGCTCGACGTCGAGACAGCCTTGTCTAAAATCCTAGCTGTTTTATTTGACATTAGGAATCGAGGCTATGAGCGGGGTTTGTTAGCGAGTTCGTCGCTGTTTTTCGTTAGAGAATACGAAGTTCGTACATTAAACGTCAAACTCTCGACGCAGTGTAGTTCCAGCTCACGCCGCATTCGTCGCCGAGCACTAGTGTCGTTTAAAGCACATTAGTGAATATCATTTTTAGGCTCGACGCTGCCGCAGCGCTGACACAGCGCTGACAGCAAGGCGGTTTCCTTAGTGAATAACACTGCAGAGTGCGACCCGCGAGCGTGTGCACGCGGCGGACGTTTGCGCCATCTGGCGGAGGCCCTAAACATACTTAGGCAGTTATGTCATCCGCTTTTGAAATTACCAAACTATTACTTACAATTAGTTGTTAATTCGAGTGTATTCGGAATAGATATTTGTTTTACTATACCAACTTCTAAGTAAAATAATATCTAATGTATGTACTTACGATGATTAGATTTAAATCAATAGTATTTACTAGAACTCTAGGAAAACCGATTAATCAGTTTCTAATTTTCCAATTTATCGTGGTTAAAAAAACTATGTGATCATAAATTATTGGCCGTATTAGATTTACGCACGGTATTTGCGGCCAGGTTGGGTCCAGTCGTAAATTGAAAATAAAATCTCGTACTTGTATGAAAATGTATGTTACTAGTATAAAAACCTGATAATAAATTGTGCATTAATGAGGAGCCATTAATCTTTCCTGTCGTAGTGAATAAATTACCCGGCGAGGCATATTTATTTATTACCCGACTGCCAAAGAAGGAGGGTAATGTTTTTCGAGTGTATGTAAGTATGTATGTATGTCTTTTCCTTTGTGACCACCTGTAGCCTAAACGGCTTGATGGATTTTGATGTATGAGGTATCGTTAGATTTGTCTTGATTACAGGAGTGTCATAGGATACATTTTATCCTAAAAGTCCCACGGGATAAAGACATAATAATATTTTTTCTAAATTTCCCTTTAAAAAAATATGTATGCGGTATCATTAGATTCATTTCAATCACGGGAGTAATTAATATAGGATACGTTTTTTCTCAAAATTCCCACGGGAACATGTTAATTCTGCGTCAACGCAAAGCAACTCATGCGTTAGCAAGCAAAAAGATAGGGCGTGGCCTGGCATGCGGCGCGCGGCGCGGTGCGGAGGGGGATATGCTCGAGTATACAGCCCGAATGCGGGCACACGCATGAGGGCACACGTCGTTGACGGTCGTCTCTAAATAGCGATTTTTTCGATACTTCGTCGTCTGACGCGAAACTTATAAAGTATAAATAACTCGTTCTTTTTTTAAAAACAAAAATAAAAACAGCTAAAAAGTTATAAATAAAAAAATTATTATTAAAAAAACAAAATACCCGACTGCACACTAAAAAAAATTATTATTAAAAAAACAAAATACCCGACTGCACACTAAAAAAAGAGTAAAACAAGCCCCACAATAATATTGATCAATCAAATGCTAAAAACTAATTATGTAATACCGTTTAAACAATACCTATATTAAAATACACTACAATATGTGTTCGTAATCGATAGTTAAATAAACAGAAACTTATTTTGAATACAAATTTACTGAATATAATTTATAAATGTTGATGGAAAGCATTGCAGGCGGGGACCACCTTGACCGCCACCAACGAAAATTCTGCTAAATGGTGCACAACCGAAATGACTATAAATAAGCCTCTGTTGGTCCCCGCCTGCGATGCTTTCCATCAACATTTATAAATTATATTCAGTAAATTTGTATTCAAAATAAGTTTCTGTTTATTTAACTATCGATTACGAACACATATTGTAGTGTATTTTAATATAGGTATTGTTTAAACGGTATTACATAATTAGTTTTTAGCATTTGATTGATCAATATTATTGTGGGGCTTGTTTTACTCTTTTTTTAGTGTGCAGTCGGGTATTTTTTTATTTAAACTTTATTGCACAATATAAAATAGTACAAATGGCGAACTTAACGCCTTAAGGCATTCTCTACCAGTCAACCATTGGGCTAAACAGAAAGCTTTGGTTTGGTGCAGGATTTAAACTTTAGTGATATTGATTCTTTAATCAAGTCAATTATTATTTTATATAAATACAATACTTGTAATTACACAAATACAAAAATTAAATACATAGGTATTATATAATATATACATACTTACATACATACATATACATATATATATATCTGTACCTGGTGCGAGACAAGACACAACACTTAGTCGCGAATATTTTCGAACAAATGCTTACGCAACATATTTTTAAATGAGTTTTTGCTTTGAGCTTGTCTGATGGACAGAGGGAGAGCATTCCACAGCCGAATTGCCTGGCAGGTGAATGAGTTGGACATGAATCCAGTTCGGTGAGGGAGGACGCCAAGCTTCAGGCTCCGCGAGGTACGCAACTCACGCCCCGGACGAGCAGTTACAAAAACAAATTTGGACCTAAGATACTTGGGTGAAAGAGGATCAAATAAAATAGAATACAGGGTACATAAAATTCGCAATGACCTGCGTTCACGAATTGGGAGCCATTTAAGTTTGCGGCGAAAAGCAGAAACATGGTCATATTTGCGAAGGTTAAAAATGAATCTGATGCAGTTATTTAATAGGCGATCTAGTTTAGATAACGAGCATATTGCTCTTTGTAAAGCGATGAAAAATGAACAAATTTTAATTCGTGTCAGACTATGCGTGAAAAGTTTTACACTTTACATCGTCTGTCCATTACATCTATATAGATTAGAAGCAGTGGGTATTGCTTAGGGTTTCAAAGTTTCGGCATCAAATACACAAAACCAGCGTCTTTCAGTTCACTGCTGGACGTAGGCCTCTCTTTGACTATGCGTATGGTATGGACGCATAAAGGCCCGGCCACGACATTGGTCTAATGGCTCTCCACGACATTGGTCTAAGGCGACCAGCGGTGAGCGAATCCATCAGTTGGAGCGGGATACCGCTATGGGTACGCTATGGGTTGCACGTATGGTTTTCCGCTAAGCCGGTCGCCTTAGACCAAGGTCGTGGCCGCGGCATTAGGAGGTAAATGCCCATAGTCACCACGATGTGTCCACTTGACTATGATGACGCTGCTGCCCATCATCAATTTTCTATCAAAGAATGGTCAGTAACACTTCAATCCCTTAGTCGGCTCGTACGACACCCGCAGGAAGAGATGGGGTGGTGACAAATGTATTTTTACTGCCGTCACCACACGGCCAATATACTGGCCTACCGGATTTTTATTCTGTTGTCGTTTTTTAAATTTTCCAAATTTGGACTTTTTTACATTTTTTCTACTCAGAATCACGAGCTCTTTCGATACTGATAGATATAAAAAAGTGTCCCAAAAAAAATACCATTGACTTACTTTTTTTTTCGTACACTTTCTTCGACTGTAACCGTAAAAAATGTATGGAATTTTCGGGACACTTTTTTCTGCTAATGAGGATCGAAAGAGCTCGCGATTCTGAGTAGAAAAAATATGAAAAAATTCAAATTTGGAAAATTTTAAAAAACTACAACAAATAAACACCCGCCCTTATATAACTTAAGATAATTTATCGAAATACGGTCACAAAGAATTATGAACTCTATTATGTAAACCGATATTTCTCCGAGCGTTTCAACCGCCGTGACTTCGGTGGCAGCCTTATCACACGAATCCCGTAAGAGATGCAATAAATTCTGGAGATATTGGTAAACGTAGTTGACAACTTCCAAGATATCCACAAAAAATGTATGAGATACCCACGGAAATCGGGTAATAGTGTTGCCACCAAAGTCACGGCGGTTGAAACGCTCGGAAAAATGCCCAAAAATATCTTAGCAGAAATCACTTCTTTAAATAGAAACATGCATCACTTTCATGACAATTGCTAAACCTAATTCAGCTCACAACATGTGTAATGCCAAGTTGTCGCGGACATATTTTTTGCCGGATAATTCCATTTGTGAGAGGACTCCAGAGAAATAAGCGGGTTTTGCATAATCTTGCTTCGTGAGAGGAAAGACAAATTCGGTCAGAAGGAAGGTTGTAACAGTCTGTGTGTTTCGGCTAAAATAAGTTTTTCAGTACAGATGGCGCTTTTTTTATTACGTGCTAGTACGACGAATGGTTCATTTTACGTCAGGTCGAAATCTTCGGAAGGCCATATGTAACGATTTGCCCAACTTTTTAGTCATGGCTGAATTATAAGCATCGACTTGTTTCGTAGTAGGGAAAATTCGAACTGCCTCTCCATCGGCAAATGGACCCTCTAGTGGAATTCTGCGGCTGTCCAGGATCTCAAGTTGGTCCATCGTTAACTCACCAACACGAATATTATTGAGAATGTCCACAAAGGTATTGTCTCCTGCCTGTCTCATATTCTGTGGCAATTCACAAAAGCTGAACAATTGCCACAGATTTGTTTCACCAGTTAAGTTCGACGGCTGTCGGAAGCAGTAAGAACCACCGGTGATTCTGGAAACTGGTGGTAACTGCATGAGATCTCCAAACAAAATTACATTGATACCACCAAAGTTCCCTTGATCCTGTTTTAGTTGCTGGAGGCGAATGTGAATGTTTCGCAGTGTTAAGTAGGGCACCATTGATATTTCATCGATGATGAGCCAATTTATATGCCTCCACTTTTGTCGCTCCCTTTGCAGCCTTTCACCTGTTAGTGGGCGTAATGTTTCATTTCTTCCCTTTTCAATTGGTAGCGCAAAAGTGGAATGCAGTGTAGTTCCACCGATTTATGGAGAGTAGTCTCATCGTAACCCCCACACCCAATTCATTGCCCTTAACAGAACGATCGTCGAACTCTACGAATACTGCCTGCGGTAACTCACCTGGTTCTAACTGCTCTCTGCGAAGAGAAGGCCACTCAATTCTTCTTATGATACCCATAGCACCGTTCACCAGACCGTGGTTTACATTGATGTTGCGGCGTAACATCACGCGAGATCCAATTCCAATAGTTAGTGTGCCGAGAATGCCCCCTGTTTTGTTCGGGTCGTCAGAAATGTATTGTTTGCGAGGGCACTGACCGTAGGTTTTAGCTTCTAGGGAGATGTCAACAGCGTTTATTTGGTAGAGCTTTAACGATTTGCCCAACTTTTTAGTCATGGCTGAATTATAAGCATCGACTTGTTTCGTAGTAGGGAAAATTCGAACTGCCTCTCCATCGGCAAATGGACCCTCTAGTGGAATTCTGCGGCTGTCCAGGATCTCAAGTTGGTCCATCGTTAACTCACCAACACGAATATTATTGAGAATGTCCACAAAGGTATTGTCTCCTGCCTGTCTCATATTCTGTGGCAATTCACAAAAGCTGAACAATTGCCACAGATTTGTTTCACCAGTTAAGTTCGACGGCTGTCGGAAGCAGTAAGAACCACCGGTGATTCTGGAAACTGGTGGTAACTGCATGAGATCTCCAAACAAAATTACATTGATACCACCAAAGTTCCCTTGATCCTGTTTTAGTTGCTGGAGGCGAATGTGAATGTTTCGCAGTGTTAAGTAGGGCACCATTGATATTTCATCGATGATGAGCCAATTTATATGCCTCCACTTTTGTCGCTCCCTTTGCAGCCTTTCACCTGTTAGTGGGCGTAATGTTTCATTTCTTCCCTTTTCAATTGGTAGCGCAAAAGTGGAATGCAGTGTAGTTCCACCGATTAGTCTGGCTGCTACTCCAGTTGGTGCAGTAACAATCACGTTTTTACCTATTTCAGTGTTACTCAACCTACGAATTTGTTCAGTCATAACTTTTAAGGTAAATGTTTTTCCGGTACCAGCTCCTCCAGTAACAAAAACTAGTAACGGATCAGAATTTGACACGTCCAATAACTTTTGGGAAATTTTTTGAAACAGTTGTCGTTGACTCATGTTCAACGAAGCTACAAATGTTTCAAACTGATTGTCTGGCATGCCTATGTCAGTTGGTTCATCTTCGACTTCTTCGATCATAATATTATGACCGCCGTCGTCGAGTATGTGTTCAATAGGCTGAACGTCATTGTTGTCATTTGCGTCATCGTTTTGTTCCTCAACGGTTCCTGCTGCCAAGTTTTCTGCCACAATGCGGCTTATAGCTTGTTGGATCTCAGTTTCCCACCGCATCATAGTTTCGGCGTCAAAACCTTCTTGCAGCGGACGTAGTCGATGCCTTTTGGCCCAGAAAGCTTCTTTTGCAGTATTAAAACCATCCAACAACTCTTCCTCTGCTCGGAACGGAATATGAGTCAGGACCAATGAGTAGTAATATGCTTCTGGGTCTGAAGACAGCGTATAATAACGCGTTCGGAGTATAGCTGGACGTGTCCGCTTTTTCATCCTACCTACGTTGTCTAATAAGGTAATGTATCGACGACTAGACACGTCCTCATCCTCAGCATCATAGGCATCAGCATCTTGTTCATCCTCCTCTGTATCGTTTCTAGTAGAGACAACCTCGTACCAAATCGCAAACTCACCTAAACTAAGTTGCTCCAGAGAAAGAGGTCTGTGAACGTACCTATCAAATACATTTTTGTACGGTTCGGAACTTTCTGTGTCAATCCTAAGCATTCGGTATCTTTGTTCAGGCGCGCAAGTGTTTACGAAAACACATTTACGTGAACTATCTCTTAATTTTAAATGACACAATCGAAACGCACATTCGTTGGCAGAGACTTCTCTGTGAGACAAGATTGCGTTTTGGATAGCAAAAACCAGCCGTCTTAAGTTGCTTCCACCGCGGTCTCTTACAGCACTTATAGCTTGCCTTATTGATCTAGAGACCTCTGCAGGTTCAGCTTTTGAGATATACTTTGAGATGTAGTACGCCACACCTAAAGCTGACCCGCAAGGCTGTAGATCAATATTGGCGCGCCACAGTTTTAATAATCTCGAATTGTAGCAGTTTATCATGGTTTCCGAATCTGTAAAATAAAAAAATTATTATTAAAAAAACAAAATACCCGACTGCACACTAAAAAAAATTATTATTAAAAAAACAAAATACCCGACTGCACACTAAAAAAAGAGTAAAACAAGCCCCACAATAATATTGATCAATCAAATGCTAAAAACTAATTATGTAATACCGTTTAAACAATACCTATATTAAAATACACTACAATATGTGTTCGTAATCGATAGTTAAATAAACAGAAACTTATTTTGAATACAAATTTACTGAATATAATTTATAAATGTTGATGGAAAGCATTGCAGGCGGGGACCACCTTGACCGCCACCAACGAAAATTCTGCTAAATGGTGCACAACCGAAATGACTATAAATAAGCCTCTGTTGGTCCCCGCCTGCGATGCTTTCCATCAACATTTATAAATTATATTCAGTAAATTTGTATTCAAAATAAGTTTCTGTTTATTTAACTATCGATTACGAACACATATTGTAGTGTATTTTAATATAGGTATTGTTTAAACGGTATTACATAATTAGTTTTTAGCATTTGATTGATCAATATTATTGTGGGGCTTGTTTTACTCTTTTTTTAGTGTGCAGTCGGGTATTTTTTTTTTTAAACTTTATTGCACAATATAAAATAGTACAAATGGCGAACTTAACGCCTTAAGGCATTCTCTACCAGTCAACCATTGGGCTAAACAGAAAGCTTTGGTTTGGTGCAGGATTTAAACTTTAGTGATATTGATTCTTTAATCAAGTCAATTATTATTTTATATAAATACAATACTTGTAATGAGATTATGTTATCTCATTACAAGTATTGTATTATATATTACTAATTATAATGATATACTTGTATGAGATAAGATACTTATTTAGAGACGACCGTCAACGACGTGTGCCCTCATGCGTGTGCCCGCATTCGGGCTGTATACTCGAGCATATCCCCCTCCGCACCGCGCCGCGCGCCGCATGCCAGGCCACGCCCTATCTTTTTGCTTGCTAACGCATGAGTTGCTTTGCGTTGACGCAGAATTAACATGTTCCCGTGGGAATTTTGAGAAAAAACGTATCCTATATTAATTACTCCCGTGATTGAAATGAATCTAATGATACCGCATACATATTTTTTTAAAGGGAAATTTAGAAAAAATATTATTATGTCTTTATCCCGTGGGACTTTTAGGATAAAATGTATCCTATGACACTCCTGTAATCAAGACAAATCTAACGATACCTCATACATCAAAATCCATCAAGCCGTTTAGGCTACAGGTGGTCACAAAGGAAAAGACATACATACATACTTACATACACTCGAAAAACATTACCCTCCTTCTTTGGCAGCCGTTACTAGTTTTTGTTACTGGAGGAGCTGGTACCGGAAAAACATTTACCTTAAAAGTTATGACTGAACAAATTCGTAGGTTGAGTAACACTGAAATAGGTAAAAACGTGATTGTTACTGCACCAACTGGAGTAGCAGCCAGACTAATCGGTGGAACTACACTGCATTCCACTTTTGCGCTACCAATTGAAAAGGGAAGAAATGAAACATTACGCCCACTAACAGGTGAAAGGCTGCAAAGGGAGCGACAAAAGTGGAGGCATATAAATTGGCTCATCATCGATGAAATATCAATGGTGCCCTACTTAACACTGCGAAACATTCACATTCGCCTCCAGCAACTAAAACAGGATCAAGGGAACTTTGGTGGTATCAATGTAATTTTGTTTGGAGATCTCATGCAGTTACCACCAGTTTCCAGAATCACCGGTGGTTCTTACTGCTTCCGACAGCCGTCGAACTTAACTGGTGAAACAAATCTGTGGCAATTGTTCAGCTTTTGTGAATTGCCACAGAATATGAGACAGTAAAGGCATAATCTCATTACAAGTATTGTATGAGATAACATTATAATCCGACTGCCAAAGAAGGAGGGTAATGTTTTTCGAGTGTATGTAAGTATGTATGTATGTCTTTTCCTTTGTGACCACCTGTAGCCTAAACGGCTTGATGGATTTTGATGTATGAGGTATCGTTAGATTTGTCTTGATTACGGGAGTGTCATAGGATACATTTTATCCTAAAAGTCCCACGGGATAAAGACATAATAATATTTTTTCTAAATTTCCCTTTAAAAAAATATGTATGCGGTATCATTAGATTCATTTCAATCACGGGAGTAATTAATATAGGATACGTTTTTTCTCAAAATTCCCACGGGAACATGTTAATTCTGCGTCAACGCAAAGCAACTCATGCGTTAGCAAGCAAAAAGATAGGGCGTGGCCTGGCATGCGGCGCGCGGCGCGGTGCGGAGGGGGATATGCTCGAGTATACAGCCCGAATGCGGGCACACGCATGAGGGCACACGTCGTTGACGGTCGTCTCTAAATAGCGATTTTTTCGATACTTCGTCGTCTGACGCGAAACTTATAAAGTATAAATAACTCGTTCTTTTTTTTTTCTTTCGTGTTTCTCTCTTTAAATTTATTCGTTCTTTCTAATTAATTAACTCGTTCTTCCGTTCTTTTTTTTGGTTCTTTCTTAAATTCTTCATATTAATTAATAATATAATAATAATTATTAATTAATAAAATAACTAGGTAGGTAGATATTTTTGGTTAGTTTAAGTAACATACTTTTATTATTAAGTACTTCTCCATTAGTACTGATTTTTTCGGCAATAGGTATCAGATCATTTTAAGAAATAAAAACATACAATATGGGATTATCTCGCAAAACAAAAAGGGCTCAGGCTCGGGCTAAAAAATTAAAAGCCGAATCTCCTGAGGCACGCGAAAAAAGGCTTTTAGAAGCAAGAGTAAGAATGTCCCAATGGTACAGCCAACTTTCACCTACTTCACGTCAAGAGCTTATAAATAACAAAAGTACCCGTAGACGTACTTTACAAGCACGTGAGTCTAGCGTTGATAGGGAACAAAAGCGGCGTAGGCTTGCAGCTAGCAAATCTGAAAAGAGAGCTGCTGAGTCCCCGTCGTCTCGTATGACACGACTCCAGCAGATGCGGGAATATGCCACAAACGTTCGTGAACATGAGTCTCCATCATCTCGCGCTGCTCGACTCGAGCAGATGCGGGAGCATGCGGGAAATGTTCGCGAACACGAGTCTCCACCAACTCGCGCTGCCCGACTCGACCAGATGCGGGAGCATGCCGAATTAATTCGTGAGCATGAGTCTCCATCATCCCGCGCTTCTCGACTCGAGCAGATGCGAGAGTATGCTGTGCAGTCTCGTAACAACGAATCACCTGGCTCGCGTTTAGAAAGACTTTCGGCTATGAGGTCACAGTCTCGTGTTCGACGGCAGTTGTTTACAAATAGTGATGCCACATTCAATGAAGCGATTTCTCAAGTGGCGGATGTGGTGTGCTACGTATGTCATAAGCTTCTATACAAGAAACAGTCACGCAGTATCTTAACTGCTAATATTACTGTTCTACCACAAAATGTTTCAGACCGCATAGATTGTTGCAATAGATGCGCCAACAAATTGTCAAGGAATCAGTGCCCGTCAAATGCATTTTGGAACAACATGACTGTTGCACCTATTCCGCCTGAAATTGAATGTCTATCAGAGATGGAGCTGCGGCTCATTTCTCGGATAAAACCGTTTATAAAAGTGGTGCGTCTGGGTGGTCGTTACGGACAACAGGGATTTAAGGGGCAAGCCATCCTCTTTGCACAGCAAGTTGAAGAGATACCTGAACAGCTTCCATTGAATATAGCAAATGCGGGAATAAGTGTGGTCACTGAAAATTTAGATAACGTGACAAACAATCGACGATACTCGGTAGACATCGAAAAAATTAAGAAAGCATTAGAGTGGCTATTGCGAAACAATCATTTGTACTCTAATGTGCAAATTAATACTAACATTACCAATGAAGAGATACGGTCAAGTATTCTGGAGGCAGTTATCACATTAGAAAATGCAGATCACATTAGAAATGAGCCAAAAAATCACTTCAAGGCTTTGGGACATGACCGTCACATCTTGCGTGGGTCTTTTCACCAAGGCAGTGATCGGTTTGAAGAGGAATCCCGTGGCCGCCAGTGCACGGCTAATGCCGCCACGGCTATCGCCTACTCCAGTTCCAAACCATTAAATGAATGGGCCCCATCTGACTTGGATCGAATTTTATTAGCTGGTAATACATATTTCAACAGGTGCATGTCACGACTTGCAAACAGACCGCAATTTTTAAATACTGAAGAGCTATTACCCGCAGTTTCTGTGGCCGCTACAGAATTCGAATTAAATATACAGCCCGATGTTGTCGTTGGAGTTGTTAACTCGAGTGCGCCATCTGACGTTCTTGAAGGATACTTCCCTAATTTGTCTTCGGGGATTGAATATTTTTTTACAACACACGATAAAGGAATTATTACATGTCAAACAAATATTGCATTGGCGGTAATGAAAGTAATCGTCGAACGCAATCAGTCTCCCGATGTCGAGATCCCAGAATATTACTTATTCGACTCACATTCTCGGGGACCCAAAGGTTATGTTGCACCTAACAGAGGAGCCTCCATGTTGATGAAGTTTGCAAATCAAGGCGATTTATGTCAACATCTTGCTGTTGCACTACAGGTAAGAGGCCATCGAGATATGCAGTATAGTATCACAGCTATAAATGCAACACCCTTGGTCATCCCAAATGAATCGCCAGTACTGAATGAACAACACGACACTCAGATAGTTAGCGACGGCAATCTGAATAGCAGTGATCCTGTTCACGAAGAACACGCGTTTGTTACTACAGCTCTTATGCCGATTGATACTAATATTCCAGATCTAAACGAAGTTGTTTCGAACGCTAATACCGTAGAAGAGAGACCAATACCTATCTACGAACTCAAACGGAAAACTGTGCCCCCGGTCAGCGTCTTGAGAGAGCAAAGAGCAGAAGAGCTAGCGTGGATTAGGTTATTCCCAGATGGTCGAAATGGGCTTAGGGAACAAAGACCCGTTCCAATAACACCGCTCGATTACTACCAAACTCGAGTGATGAGCAATGACAAACGGTTCCAATTTAACGAGTACATATTTTACGCCCTCTCGTTAGTAGAACTTTGCAAGACTCAACAAAATGTTTCAGTCTGTGGCCGGTTGCGTCAGGATGGAGCTGAGCCCACAGATGTTGTACAAAATGTGCACCTGGTAATGCGCAACATACGTGGCACGTCCGCGTACTGGCACAAAGCGTATACGGATCTTCTTGCCATGGTGAAAAATTTAGGTCCTCCTCATTGGTATCTTACTCTCTCTTGTAACGATTTAAATTGGCCCGACATGCTAAAAGCCCTTTTAGTTGCCGATGGCCGCCCAAATTTTTCTTTTGAAGATTTGACCTTCCTTGAAAAGCAGCACCTTGTCGAGTCTTACCCAGTCACGTTATCAAGACAATTTATGTTGCGCCTAAACACTTTGTTTACTAGGCTGAGAAGAGAAGAGGATCCGATTTTAGGAAAGAAAATTATTGATTTTTGGTGGCGCATAGAATTTCAGCTACGAGGTAGCCCTCACGTTCACATGGTTTTATGGTGTGCTGATATGCCGGCTTTTGACACCCCTGAAGGTATTCAGTTGCTGGAGCGTGTTGTCACGTGTGAGGTTCCCGACGCTGAGGACGACTCAGAGATGCATGATTTAGTCGTTCAGTTACAAACACATCGACACACTCAAACATGCTTCAAAAATAACCGAAACGTTTGTAGATTCGCTTTCCCGAGACCAGTGTCTGAAAACACTACAATCTTAGACGACGAGCAAGCAATGAGAAATGGTGGAAGATTTTATATATTAAAAAGAACAGATTCGGAAACCATGATAAACTGCTACAATTCGAGATTATTAAAACTGTGGCGCGCCAATATTGATCTACAGCCTTGCGGGTCAGCTTTAGGTGTGGCGTACTACATCTCAAAGTATATCTCAAAAGCTGAACCTGCAGAGGTCTCTAGATCAATAAGGCAAGCTATAAGTGCTGTAAGAGACCGCGGTGGAAGCAACTTAAGACGGCTGGTTTTTGCTATCCAAAACGCAATCTTGTCTCACAGAGAAGTCTCTGCCAACGAATGTGCGTTTCGATTGTGTCATTTAAAATTAAGAGATAGTTCACGTAAATGTGTTTTCGTAAACACTTGCGCGCCTGAACAAAGATACCGAATGCTTAGGATTGACACAGAAAGTTCCGAACCGTACAAAAATGTATTTGATAGGTACGTTCACAGACCTCTTTCTCTGGAGCAACTTAGTTTAGGTGAGTTTGCGATTTGGTACGAGGTTGTCTCTACTAGAAACGATACAGAGGAGGATGAACAAGATGCTGATGCCTATGATGCTGAGGATGAGGACGTGTCTAGTCGTCGATACATTACCTTATTAGACAACGTAGGTAGGATGAAAAAGCGGACACGTCCAGCTATACTCCGAACGCGTTATTATACGCTGTCTTCAGACCCAGAAGCATATTACTACTCATTGGTCCTGACTCATATTCCGTTCCGAGCAGAGGAAGAGTTGTTGGATGGTTTTAATACTGCAAAAGAAGCTTTCTGGGCCAAAAGGCATCGACTACGTCCGCTGCAAGAAGGTTTTGACGCCGAAACTATGATGCAGTGGGAAACTGAGATCCAACAAGCTATAAGCCGCATTGTGGCAGAAAACTTGGCAGCAGGAACCGTTGAGGAACAAAACGATGACGCAAATGACAACAATGACGTTCAGCCTATTGAACACATACTCGACGACGGCGGTCATAATATTATGATCGAAGAAGTCGAAGATGAACCAACTGACATAGGCATGCCAGACAATCAGTTTGAAACATTTGTAGCTTCGTTGAACATGAGTCAACGACAACTGTTTCAAAAAATTTCCCAAAAGTTATTGGACGTGTCAAATTCTGATCCGTTACTAGTTTTTGTTACTGGAGGAGCTGGTACCGGAAAAACATTTACCTTAAAAGTTATGACTGAACAAATTCGTAGGTTGAGTAACACTGAAATAGGTAAAAACGTGATTGTTACTGCACCAACTGGAGTAGCAGCCAGACTAATCGGTGGAACTACACTGCATTCCACTTTTGCGCTACCAATTGAAAAGGGAAGAAATGAAACATTACGCCCACTAACAGGTGAAAGGCTGCAAAGGGAGCGACAAAAGTGGAGGCATATAAATTGGCTCATCATCGATGAAATATCAATGGTGCCCTACTTAACACTGCGAAACATTCACATTCGCCTCCAGCAACTAAAACAGGATCAAGGGAACTTTGGTGGTATCAATGTAATTTTGTTTGGAGATCTCATGCAGTTACCACCAGTTTCCAGAATCACCGGTGGTTCTTACTGCTTCCGACAGCCGTCGAACTTAACTGGTGAAACAAATCTGTGGCAATTGTTCAGCTTTTGTGAATTGCCACAGAATATGAGACAGGCAGGAGACAATACCTTTGTGGACATTCTCAATAATATTCGTGTTGGTGAGTTAACGATGGACCAACTTGAGATCCTGGACAGCCGCAGAATTCCACTAGAGGGTCCATTTGCCGATGGAGAGGCAGTTCGAATTTTCCCTACTACGAAACAAGTCGATGCTTATAATTCAGCCATGACTAAAAAGTTGGGCAAATCGTTAAAGCTCTACCAAATAAACGCTGTTGACATCTCCCTAGAAGCTAAAACCTACGGTCAGTGCCCTCGCAAACAATACATTTCTGACGACCCGAACAAAACAGGGGGCATTCTCGGCACACTAACTATTGGAATTGGATCTCGCGTGATGTTACGCCGCAACATCAATGTAAACCACGGTCTGGTGAACGGTGCTATGGGTATCATAAGAAGAATTGAGTGGCCTTCTCTTCGCAGAGAGCAGTTAGAACCAGGTGAGTTACCGCAGGCAGTATTCGTAGAGTTCGACGATCGTTCTGTTAAGGGCAATGAATTGGGTGTGGGGGTTCGCATAGAGCCCTCCACTGTCGACTTTGATGCGCTTCGCGGACAGGGAAGATTGAACGTCGGATGCTGCCTTTGATACTTTGTTGGGCTGTAACGGTACACAAACTGCAAGGTACCACCTTGGATCGGGCTGTCGTGGACCTATCAAACGTGTTTGCAAAGGGCCAGGCTTATGTAGCCCTAAGCCGTGTTAAAACACTTGCTGGGTTAGCAATAAAAACACTTGACCCAAAAAAGCTGTTGGACCGGCCCCACGACGAATGTTCTTTAACTGAACTTAAACGTTTGCGGGATCTTCAGCAGTAATGACTCACCTAATTCTTTTTCTTCTTCACTACCAACAGTCCAGATTGGCGGTAAATTTATGTTGCGGAGTAACATCACTCGTAATCTAAAGCCAAATGTCGTCGAAATAATTTAAAATGGTACTTACATATACATAGTCTTCTACATCTACAACATTTTCGTTAAATAAAAACAGCTAAAAAGTTATAAATAAAAAAATTATTATTAAAAAAACAAAATACCCGACTGCACACTAAAAAAAGAGTAAAACAAGCCCCACAATAATATTGATCAATCAAATGCTAAAAACTAATTATGTAATACCGTTTAAACAATACCTATATTAAAATACACTACAATATGTGTTCGTAATCGATAGTTAAATAAACAGAAACTTATTTTGAATACAAATTTACTGAATATAATTTATAAATGTTGATGGAAAGCATTGCAGGCGGGGACCACCTTGACCGCCACCAACGAAAATTCTGCTAAATGGTGCACAACCGAAATGACTATAAATAAGCCTCTGTTGGTCCCCGCCTGCGATGCTTTCCATCAACATTTATAAATTATATTCAGTAAATTTGTATTCAAAATAAGTTTCTGTTTATTTAACAACGGGCGCTATAACAGCGAATGCTCTTTTGGTTTAAACGCACCTTAAGATAAGACGTCTTTGATATTGATCAAAATTGGTAGGTTAATGATGCTGAGCAAAATAAATCGAATATATTCTCCACTGTTACACGGTATATTGTTTGTCTATCTTTTGCTTCAAATAGATGACTCCTTTGCTCAAAGGTTAACTGGAAGAGATCCTTTACAGGGATAAGTTCGCCTTTGTACCTGTAAATTTTTTTGTAAAAATTTGTATTTTTGCCTGTGTTTTGTGTACAATAAAGATTTTACATACATACATACACCACATTTCCTAAAATGTCCTAGGAATTATCACTCGTATTTTAAAGACAAACGGGTCTTAATCGCATAAACTTACGTTTAATTATATCCTGACGGTTGTAACGTCATGCCCGAAACGTCAGGATTTAATTAAACGTAAGTGTATGCGATTAAGGGTGCTGCTCCACTGAGGCAGACAGGAGCGGAGATGTGGAAAATTGGCCAATGAGACCACATGACGTTTCCAATTTTGAATTTGAAGAATGTAATTGGTCAATTTTGCACATCTCCGCTCCTCTCCGCCTCCGTGGAGCCGCAACCTAAGACCCGTTTGTCTTTAAAATATGTCCTAGGAAGTTTGTACAGACTTTTCCTTTTTTGTTACCGAATTTCAATACATTTTTGGTAAAAAGAAAGGAACGTTTCATAGAAATGTTTTGGAAAATATAAAGCATCTTGCTCAGCATCATTGACTCTATCAGCCTACCAATTTTTATCAACATCGAAGATCCAAATGTACTCTCAGCTGCAAAGAAAAGTAGACCCCCTTACATACTTTGTATGCAAGGGGGTCAACTTTTCTCTGCAGCTGACTGTACAAACTTTTTGTGAAATGCTCAACTAATTCTACGTAAAACATCTGTTCATAAGTATATAGTCTGTATCATACGTCGAGATGACGGTCAGAGATGAATGGATTCCGCTCAGGCGGAATCTTAATCTGAGCATTATTATTAATCCACAAACAATCTTGCGCTTAAGGAAAACCAAGAGTAAAGATCCAAAGGACTTTTCTATTATGTTACTTAGTCGTAAATGTACGAGTATCATGGGATTAAAAAAAATAAAATATAGCCGCTTAGCAAGGGCCTCTGCTAGCTGGCGCGGAATACCCGGATCAGATCAGAGATCGTCTAACAAGAAATTGTATGAACGGCGCTACCTAACTGCTGCAGGCGCGTGCGGCGGATTTTATTACAGCTATGCTATTCTCTTATTCACACATTCGACGCTGCATTCGTCAACGAGCTCGACGTCGAGACAGCCTTGTCTAAAATCCTAGCTGTTTTATTTGACATTAGGAATCGAGGCTATGAGCGGGGTTTGTTAGCGAGTTCGTCGCTGTTTTTCGTTAGAGAATACGAAGTTCGTACATTAAACGTCAAACTCTCGACGCAGTGTAGTTCCAGCTCACGCCGCATTCGTCGCCGAGCACTAGTGTCGTTTAAAGCACATTAGTGAATATCATTTTTAGGCTCGACGCTGCCGCAGCGCTGACACAGCGCTGACAGCAAGGCGGTTTCCTTAGTGAATAACACTGCAGAGTGCGACCCGCGAGCGTGTGCACGCGGCGGACGTTTGCGCCATCTGGCGGAGGCCCTAAACATACTTAGGCAGTTATGTCATCCGCTTTTGAAATTACCAAACTATTACTTACAATTAGTTGTTAATTCGAGTGTATTCGGAATAGATATTTGTTTTACTATACCAACTTCTAAGTAAAATAATATCTAATGTATGTACTTACGATGATTAGATTTAAATCAATAGTATTTACTAGAACTCTAGGAAAACCGATTAATCAGTTTCTAATTTTCCAATTTATCGTGGTTAAAAAAACTATGTGATCATAAATTATTGGCCGTATTAGATTTACGCACGGTATTTGCGGCCAGGTTGGGTCCAGTCGTAAATTGAAAATAAAATCTCGTACTTGTATGAAAATGTATGTTACTAGTATAAAAACCTGATAATAAATTGTGCATTAATGAGGAGCCATTAATCTTTCCTGTCGTAGTGAATAAATTACCCGGCGAGGCATATTTATTTATTTATTTAAACTTTATTGCACAATATAAAATAGTACAAATGGCGAACTTAACGCCTTAAGGCATTCTCTACCAGTCAACCATTGGGCTAAACAGAAAGCTTTGGTTTGGTGCAGGATTTAAACTTTAGTGATATTGATTCTTTAATCAAGTCAATTATTATTTTATATAAATACAATACTTGTAATTACACAAATACAAAAATTAAATACATAGGTATTATATAATATATACATACTTACATACATACATATACATATATATATATCTGTACCTGGTGCGAGACAAGACACAACACTTAGTCGCGAATATTTTCGAACAAATGCTTACGCAACATATTTTTAAATGAGTTTTTGCTTTGAGCTTGTCTGATGGACAGAGGGAGAGCATTCCACAGCCGAATTGCCTGGCAGGTGAATGAGTTGGACATGAATCCAGTTCGGTGAGGGAGGACGCCAAGCTTCAGGCTCCGCGAGGTACGCAACTCACGCCCCGGACGAGCAGTTACAAAAACAAATTTGGACCTAAGATACTTGGGTGAAAGAGGATCAAATAAAATAGAATACAGGGTACATAAAATTCGCAATGACCTGCGTTCACGAATTGGGAGCCATTTAAGTTTGCGGCGAAAAGCAGAAACATGGTCATATTTGCGAAGGTTAAAAATGAATCTGATGCAGTTATTTAATAGGCGATCTAGTTTAGATAACGAGCATATTGCTCTTTGTAAAGCGATGAAAAATGAACAAATTTTAATTCGTGTCAGACTATGCGTGAAAAGTTTTACACTTTACATCGTCTGTCCATTACATCTATATAGATTAGAAGCAGTGGGTATTGCTTAGGGTTTCAAAGTTTCGGCATCAAATACACAAAACCAGCGTCTTTCAGTTCACTGCTGGACGTAGGCCTCTCTTTGACTATGCGTATGGTATGGACGCATAAAGGCCCGGCCACGACATTGGTCTAATGGCTCTCCACGACATTGGTCTAAGGCGACCAGCGGTGAGCGAATCCATCAGTTGGAGCGGGATACCGCTATGGGTACGCTATGGGTTGCACGTATGGTTTTCCGCTAAGCCGGTCGCCTTAGACCAAGGTCGTGGCCGCGGCATTAGGAGGTAAATGCCCATAGTCACCACGATGTGTCCACTTGACTATGATGACGCTGCTGCCCATCATCAATTTTCTATCAAAGAATGGTCAGTAACACTTCAATCCCTTAGTCGGCTCGTACGACACCCGCAGGAAGAGATGGGGTGGTGACAAATGTATTTTTACTGCCGTCACCACACGGCCAATATACTGGCCTACCGGATTTTTATTCTGTTGTCGTTTTTTAAATTTTCCAAATTTGGACTTTTTTACATTTTTTCTACTCAGAATCACGAGCTCTTTCGATACTGATAGATATAAAAAAGTGTCCCAAAAAAAATACCATTGACTTACTTTTTTTTTCGTACACTTTCTTCGACTGTAACCGTAAAAAATGTATGGAATTTTCGGGACACTTTTTTCTGCTAATGAGGATCGAAAGAGCTCGCGATTCTGAGTAGAAAAAATATGAAAAAATTCAAATTTGGAAAATTTTAAAAAACTACAACAAATAAACACCCGCCCTTATATAACTTAAGATAATTTATCGAAATACGGTCACAAAGAATTATGAACTCTATTATGTAAACCGATATTTCTCCGAGCGTTTCAACCGCCGTGACTTCGGTGGCAGCCTTATCACACGAATCCCGTAAGAGATGCAATAAATTCTGGAGATATTGGTAAACGTAGTTGACAACTTCCAAGATATCCACAAAAAATGTATGAGATACCCACGGAAATCGGGTAATAGTGTTGCCACCAAAGTCACGGCGGTTGAAACGCTCGGAAAAATGCCCAAAAATATCTTAGCAGAAATCACTTCTTTAAATAGAAACATGCATCACTTTCATGACAATTGCTAAACCTAATTCAGCTCACAACATGTGTAATGCCAAGTTGTCGCGGACATATTTTTTGCCGGATAATTCCATTTGTGAGAGGACTCCAGAGAAATAAGCGGGTTTTGCATAATCTTGCTTCGTGAGAGGAAAGACAAATTCGGTCAGAAGGAAGGTTGTAACAGTCTGTGTGTTTCGGCTAAAATAAGTTTTTCAGTACAGATGGCGCTTTTTTTATTACGTGCTAGTACGACGAATGGTTCATTTTACGTCAGGTCGAAATCTTCGGAAGGCCATATGTACTGAAAAACGTCGTACGATACTGGTGCGAAAACGAAATTCGTAACTCGTGTCGATTTAAAGCACTCCTTTTGGTCGTGCTACAATTTATCTCCACTCGTTTCGAGTATCGACTGTGTTGCATTTTGTGAAATATTATATTATATTCGTAACCATTATGACATGACAAAGTCAAAAGGAATTCGAAGTGTTTTGATACAGAGGTGAGTTCAAACACCGACGATTGTAGTTTCTGTAATCGTCTTATTTTGTTTATTTTTATGAATAAGTTGATTAATCGACAATGTTGAATTTACAATGAACAATTTGAAATGTTTTACAATAAATAAATTCAAACTTTCCACTTTGATACTGGGTCCGGTTTTTTTAGGAAACTTTTTAATTTCAGAGTCATGTTCCCGACAAGCTTTGTGTAAATTTTACGGGTGTCATAACGATGTTTTAGAACTAAAGAAAAAGTCCACTTCTTAAAGATGAATGGGGAAAGTTAGAAGAAAACTTGAGTCTTATAATATTTGTATTATTGTAAAATCGAGAGAATTCAGCGGAGTTCTGTGAAGTTGGTCAGACAAAATACCTAGTTTTCATGGTGTAGCAGTTTTTAGAGTACAATTTATTTTGTACAGGGATTTTTTTATATTTATATATAATTCTGACGTCATATTGATGAATTTTTACTACGGGACTGACATCCGATTCGAGAGAAATCTGATATCCATACAAACCCTGAGATATTAATAGGCTGAAATGTACTCTCAAAACTCGGTCACAGAGTGGTCAAAGTCAAAATATTCTGTAATCAAGTAAGCCTAATAATGAGCCTTTTTGAATTGTCTGACACGATAGCAAGGAAAAAAATCTACTACCGGTTCTAGACCATTGACCTGAGAAGAATCAGTAAGAAACTCAAAATATAATACTATTTCTACTTCTAAACGTCCACTCTATTAGAGTATCTCTATTATAAACAGATGGGCAGACAGGCATGCGAGTGATCCTATAAGAGCCTATTCACACTAGCGATTTACTTAGGCGATTTGAAAGCAAGTTCTATACAAAAATTGTAAATGGGGAACTCGCGGCGATTTTGCCTCCATGTAAAACTGACTCGCAAATCGCAAGTGTGCACACTGGTTACGTTTTTTTCCTTTTGAGGTACGGAACCCTATAAAGTTTTAGGTACTTAACCTTGGCAATGTATCTTATATTATAATGTATATGTTTTGTACTCATTATGTAGTTGTGATCAATATTTTAATGTAGTTAACATCATCGTATTTTTAAATTACTCCATTAACATGGAATTTATACAGTGTGTGGTCTTTAACACGGGAGAAAAATGAAATGAGTGACTCCTTAGACTATCAGCAATAATCCTGTAAAGGTCCCGGTGTTTCAAAGTGGTTAAGTTCGGAGATATTGTCATTCAAAGCTATGGATCTGTACTGGATCTTGGCATCACGATGTCGTAGCTTGTCAGTCGCAAGACATCTTGATAGTATACAGGTAGGAAGTCATAACAATAATTTTGTTTGCATTTTTACACTAATTTGATACGGTTTTAAAAAAAATTGTACATTTTTCAATGATTCAAAAATGATAAGTTATTGATAACTTTTAATTCAAGTAAATGAACCCATAATAATGAAAAATACATGAACAAAAAATTACAAAAAATTTTTTTTTTTAATTACAATATGTGGAAATGATTGTTGATCAGCTTATTAATGCACCGTTTAAATTTTCACCCCGGTTGTAGGCCACACACTGTATACAAACGAACGAAATTAGAACCGTTCTTTTGTATGGAGTAAAAACCGGTATCCCATCCCTGATGTCGTGTTATTTTGTGTCAGACTGTGTACGATTAAACTGAGCTATACTATGCATGACAATTATTTCTGTGTCTGTAATTTGCTACTGTTATTTTTCAATAACATACAAAATATTTTTCCACATATTCTATTTCTTAGACAGAATTTGTTTGCTCTATACAACAGAATTACACGATTTTTTATTTATTTATTAAGTATGGGTAACTTTGCATTATGTCTCAAAAGATACATACTTTTTGACCCACTTTTTGTATTTTTTTTAAAGAAAGTATTTTTTGCTCTTCACAGCGGTGCGGAGGATTTGTTAAAATTCTGCTAAATTGAGGGTTAAGATTGTCAAGGATAATCTGAAAAATCAAGAAAAGGTCGCGGTATTGTGGTTGTAAACAGAGATTGATCTACAGAGGTATCTTATTTAATTAATTAAATTATGACAATGCCAAACTAAACAGCCCTTGGGATTCGATGTCAACATTTAGGTCAATCTGCTAAGATTAAATTATGTAGGTAGTTAAATACCGAAAATTAAAGGGAAGTAAGTATAGAAATAAATGTCATGTGCAAAAAAGAGTCCATAAGAAACAAAAGCGGGTATCGAAAACATACCTTCAGCTTTAGTAGCTGTTCCAAATCACCCCGTCATCGATATACTCTATTTTAAAAATGTCTCGCACGGTTAGCAGAATATTGTACCTACTTACAAACAGTAAGATTAAAATGAATGCTTAGTTGGTAGTGACCCTGCTTATGAATTCCGACGAGTGAATCGATTTGTGTCTTTATCACAAAAAATTGTTTCTTAGTCTTTTTACCATTTATTTGAGTACTTTCCTTTATGTCCTCATCATCATCATTATTTCAGCCGAAAGACTTCCACTGCTGAACATAGGCCTCCCCCAAAGATTGCCACAATGACCGGTCCTGTATCACCTCCACCCGCATCCAGCGGACTCCTGCGACCTTCACCAGGTCATCAGTCCACCTTGTGAGGGGCCTACCCACGCTGCGCCTTCCGGTACGTGGCCGCCACTCGAGAACCTTCCCGCCCCAACGGCCATCGGTTCTACGCGTAATGTGCCCCGCCCACTGCCACTTCAGTTTAGCGATTTGGAGAGCTATTTCAGTTATTTTGGTTCTGCTGCGGCTGGTCTAATTTTTAATCCGATCTCGCAGAGAGGCTCATAGCCCTCTCCATTGCCCTTAATGTATCCATAGCATACATACTTCGCACAACACAAGCCTTAATTGAGCTTAGGGAGAGACTTGGTTGATAAATTCGCTTACGATTGTCCTAAGATTTTAAATCATTTCTTATTAAAACAAGGGAATTTCTTCGCTGCATCGAAACACTAATAAGTTGATAGGAGAAGTCGGTTAGGTAGTTTGCTGGTGGTAGGACCTCGTGCAGGGTCCGCCCGGATACCACCACCGTCTTACCCGTTAATCTGCCGCTAAACAGCAGTGTTTGCACTGCTGTCTTTCGGTTTGGGGGTAAGATAGTCAGTGTTATAAAGTTACTGGCATAGATAGAGGCAATCTCAGGGTAGGCAGCGCATAGGCGATTTTTTTGGTCACTATGTCTATGGGCCTCAGTTCCTGCTTTCCATTGTCTACCTTCGTCACATAAAAAAAAACCTTTCAACCTCAATTAAAAGATAACTGATTAATATTACAATTAAAAACAGTTTAACAGCCAAATTCTTAGATGCCTTAAAATGTAGACTGAAAATGGCGACAGTTTATTATTTAAAATGTTAGGTAAATGAGCCGGCCGTCTTAAAGTGGAACTGATTAGAATTTCGTCGTCATTATAAATAATGCGGAGACTGGTCGATCAAAGCACAGATTCCACGATCCTAAATTAAAAATTAATGGCAAAATTATAGAGTCAAGTTTAGAAGTAGCAACAGAATTTGAGCACTTTTTCACCGATATACCAGTCTCCATAACTAAGGATTTAAATTCATCACCCTCGGCTGCCACTATATTATTAAGAGATAACGTCCCTATGTGTAGTAACGACTTTAATTTTGAACATATTCAAATCTCAGATGTAATAAAGGCATTTAAATCCATCAATGTCAAGAAAACTTCTGACCTCTGGGGAGTCTCTGTTCATGTCGTCAAATCCCTTATTGAAATCGTAGCACCTGAATTGGTAGTAATATTTAATCAATGTGTTGATTGTGGTGAGTTTCCTGATCTTATGAAACATAGTAAAGTAACTCCTTTATTCAAATCCGGTAGCACTTCTGACCCCACTAATTTTAGACCTATATCTGTGCTACCAACGTTCAGCAAAATCTTTGAAAAAATAGTTTTATCGCAATTAATTAAGCACTTTAACGTAAACAATTTAATGCATAACAAGCAATTTGGTTTTACTCGGGGGCGCTCAACATCCGACGCTGGTGTCGAATTAATTAAACAAATATTTGATGCCTGGGAGGAATCACGAGATGCTTTAGGTATCTTCTGTGATTTGTCCAAGGCCTTCGACTGCGTTTGTCATAAAACATTGATCAGGAAGCTAGACCATTATGGAGTTAAAGGATCAGCGTTAAATTTACTGGAATCTTATTTACGCGGTAGAATACAAAGGGTTGATGTGAATGGACAGCGATCGCCGGGGTCATTGGTCTCCACGGGTGTACCACAGGGATCTATATTGGGGCCTTTCCTTTTCCTTATCTACATAAATGACTTGCCACATCTCATAGAGACCCACCATGACATAGTATTGTTTGCTGACGACACCTCACTTATTTTTAAAGTCAAACGACAGCAACAAGCTTGGAATGATGTAAACAATGCTATTTCGAAAGTAGTAAACTGGTTTAATATGAATAACTTAATGTTGAATGAGAAAAAAACTAAATGTATTAAATTTGTTACAAGTAACGTAAAACATCAACAGGCTAGTATATTTGTGAAAGGTGAGGAATTGGAAATAGTTGAAAGTACAGTCTTTCTTGGTATAACACTAGACTCT
Source organism: Thaumatotibia leucotreta (assembly GCA_025490895.1). NCBI lineage: Eukaryota > Metazoa > Arthropoda > Insecta > Lepidoptera > Tortricidae > Thaumatotibia > Thaumatotibia leucotreta. Next base: position 366,197 of record JALPQI010000171.1, on the reverse strand, counting down.
AAGCTTCAGTGGGGTCCTCACATATCTAATCTCTCGAATAAACTGAGTTCTGCAGCTTTTGCAGTGAGCAAGATCCGTCAATTAACTGACGTCGATACAGCTCGGTTAGTATATTTTAGTTATTTTCATAGCATTATGTCGTATGGCATTTTATTATGGGGCAGTGCTGCCAATTCAGAGACTAACACTATTTTTGTTCTGCAGAAGAGGGCTATTCGAGCGATATATAAAATGAGCCCTAGAGACTCACTTAGAGATAAGTTTAAGGTTATTAATATAATGACATTGTATTCTCAATACATCTATGAGAATATTATGTATGTACATAAAAATATTATCAATTTTAGGAAAAATTGTGACATACATAATATTAATACTAGAAACAAGCATAAGCTCGCAGTACCCGCCACTCGGCTCCATAAAATTAGGAAATCATTCATGGGTAATTGTGTAAGATTTTATAATAAACTTCCAGTAAATGTTACTGAATTCTCAGTCAACAAATTTAAGAATTTTGTAAAGCGTAAACTTATATCTAAAGCTTATTATAGTACACAAGACTACATGAATGATAAAACACCGTGGGAGTAATTTAGGATTTAATTATTAGTTTGTTAAAGTCATGACATTCAATTACGATAATTTACGCTTGGAGACCTTGTACATCTCCAAACGTGCATTATATAATGTTATTATTATATACCTATTCGGAGAGAAACCTTACTTCTCTATAAATTATTACTTATAAATGTTGTGACTTTTAGAGACTTTACATCTCTTGTTATTATTATTATATTTCAATTTGTTTAAAATCAATTTTATGTTTTTTTTTTAATGCATGTTAGTTGTAAGATGTACCATCATTGTTTGAAAAAATTATTCCCGCCAAGTTTCTTACCGGTTCTTCTTGGGTCAGCGGTGTAGGGTTCGAACCGGAAGTAGTTTTCATATCTAGACGATTCAAAAGAGTTTGTTGCTATTCCAATTTGAATAAAGAATTATTTGACTTTGACTTTGACTTTGACTTTGAGATGCTGAAATCACAGCACATAAATATTGAAGAAGGTTTTATTCACACTTTAATTTTATTATACTCCAACTCTTCCCGCGGGTGTCGCAAGAGTTGTCTAAGAGACTTTACACGATTATTACACATATTTTAACGATAAACGGGTCTTAATCGCGTAAACTTACGTTTAAAAACTATTAGGTATCCTGACATTTCGAGCATGATGACGTTACTCACGTTGTCGCTGGTCCATTTTTCATTAAAATATGGATTGTCTAAGAGATAGAAGAGTCACTGGTGCATTCCACGAAATAGTCTACTTTGTCGGGAACGTGACGGTTGTGACAGCTACCTTAGAAATATAATATGGAAAGTGCAAGAATTTAATATACGGAAAATACAAACCTCCAGTTATAAAATTAAGATACACCAAAAAAAAATATTCATAACTTTCTTAGATGTACGCGAAGAACTGCGTCACGTAACCGACATTACCTTGGAGTGAACCCACTGACCATTCGTTGATCGATAATGATTTTCTGCAGCTTCATCATAGTAGACATACAGCTGCGATCATCATCATCAATGCTTGCTCTGCATGGTGATTATAAGTTTGTTTTCTTTTTCTTGTTAATGATGGAAATATTTATTTATGAATATCTTAAAACTGAAAACGTATTTAAAATTTGGCTAATAATTTCAAAAAAGCAAAACATACCGACAAAAAAGCGGAACAAAATCGATGTGACATCAATACCGAGAGAGGAAACATGGGTATACGATTATTTGAATAAAAGTAGCTGGCATTTGTTTTTAAGAAGTGCACTTTCTGTCCCTATTAGTTACTCTCACTGGCGTAAAACGCGAGATGATGTTATTTTTCTTACTTTGTTAACCATTTTCTTATCTTATTAGATACTTTCTTAGCTTTGAGCCAGCGTAATTAGTTAGAAGAGGTTTATTACGACGTTTTAAGTCAGATGGTAAAAGTAAAAACACAAACAAGGAGTATTTTTGTAGACAACAAAGAGGGTTTTAACATTTTAGCTGTACAGGATGGATTTTGTGTACAGGATGGATCGTTGCCAGTGTGGTTTTGGCACGCAAAATGAGGTCCGTGTGGTTTTTATTTATATTAAATCAAGTTTAAGAAATAGTGGTAGTATGTAATAAATCGTATTTAATAGTGGACCTAATACTATTTTACGAGTATGTACCTACCTAATTTAGAAATTTTAATGACCCTCTTAAAATCTCATAAGGAAGGGCCTTTGTGTAAAAGAGGAAGGAAATAAGTGCTTTCGCGTTGCCTGTGTGGGTTTAGGACTATAAGATTGGAGATTTTTGGAAGTTTCAAACGGGTTGATTTTTGTAATAATTACCTACCTAACTAGGTGCTACTATAACTACTCAGATTTACTTCTTCTGAACTTTATTTTCTAAATAAAACAATTCCCTAAAGAGTGTGTTCGCAGTCACTGGCAACGAAAATAGACTAATTTTTTGGCCAGTGTATAAGTATAAGGGAAAAAAATTTGGTGGTGAGGACATTTCTTTTTTCATAAAAATATTTTTTTTTTGTTTGAAATGGGCCTACTCATGGCCACAGATTAATTGAGGGCATTGGACGTGTACTAATCGTGGACGTGTAATCTTAAGTAAGTGTTTAGTGCAGCGTGGTGATGGCAGTAAGAATACATATTTATCACCATTCCAACTCCTCCTGCGGGTGTCGTAAGAGTCGACTAAGGGTGACTGACCATTATTTGATAAAAGATTGACGATGGGCAGCAGCGTCATCATAGTGCTGCGATCAGCATACCTATTACTGCGATTGCCAGTCCGCTTTCCCAGCGTAGCGATTATGGACCTCCTAATGCGTCTATAAGCATAGTTAATAGGAGAGGCCTACGTCCAGCAGTAGACTATCATAGACTGATTCTTTAATTTTTTTATCTGTGTCTATTATTATCTTGTTTAATACCCACAACATTAAGCTGTTGAGCTGAGCTGACCATGGGACTACAGTGAGGTGTATAAGAATGCACCATTAATATTTAATTACTTTTAGTATGTAGGTATATACGCGTGTAAAATTTCAACACAATTGAAAACAGGAAGTGGTCCCGAACAAATATAATATACTTAAATGAGTACCTCGGAATTTATATTTACGCCAACGTCTGTTTAAATTTTTGGATAATTTCCACTCTGAGAACCACAAGCCCTTTCGATCCAAATACACGAAAAACTTCCCTTCATACAATACAATATTTTCGTGGGCCATTTTGTTACTCTACTGTACAGGCTGGAAAGGTATAATCAAACGGATTGATTTGTTTATACAGTGCTAAAATAGAAAAAAAATCCCACCATGTTCGAATCAAAACTTTCAATAAACTCTCGTTAATACTGCCATAATTCTTCCAAAAAATCTGTCGTTCATACTACCATAATTCTTCCAAAAAACCGTCGTTCATACTACCATAATGCTTCCAAAGCTGTTGTAGTTCATACTACCATAATTCTTCCAAAAAACTGTCGTTCATACCACCACAATTTTCCACAAAAATGTCATTCATAGTACCATAATTCTTCTAAATACTCGTTCATACTACCCTAATTCATTAAAAAAAACTGCCGTTCTTATTACCATATTTCTTCCGAAATACTGTAATTCATACTACCATAATTCTTCTGTAATATGGCCCAGACAAACTTGATAAACGGCCCAGGGCAACAATGGTTAAGTTAATAGTCCAATCATGGAGCGAGTTATAGGTTATGAGCTCCAGTAATAGTGATATTTCCGATGAGATTACAATAGATTGGTTCCGGTTATTGGCAATCAGCTATTGAAGTTTATTGTATTTGATATTTGTAGTATTTTGGTGGGAGGAATGTAACCACAGACTATGAAGTCTGCAAATCGAGTGTCATTTGTCGATCATTTTAATAATGGTTTATGCAAGTCTACGATAAGTTAATAGAATACGAGTATATCGGCGGTTGATAAGCAAATCTCACTTAAACCGACCACGAGCATATCGTGCCATGCTCAGTGTAGGGTTCCATAGTTATTCAAAAACAGCTGGCCCGATTATATTCGAAATAGTTTTATTTTAAAGTATTTTATAAGCCTGTATTATTCAAGATCCCTTGGATCAAAAATTAGAGGAAGCGAGCTCAATTTTTTTATTTCTGGAGCGATTATCTCCGAAAAATTGACTTTAGAAAAAACTTTCTCCTAGAACGCTTATTATGATACCTCGCAACATAGGATTACAGCAAAATAAAACATCCCCATTTTACTGATTTTCTACCACTTTGTTAACGTTATTCTGATTAATAATATGTGTTTACCTGTAACAAAATGCAAATTTATAGTATACTCCATTTCAAATACCATGGCCCGAAGCCACTTAAAAGTTTGAAGTGGCATCGGGCCATGATATTTGAAATGGAGTATACTAACGGCCACTGAGCTATGCTGGTGCCAGACAGACAGACGGACAGACGAACAGACGCATAGAAGGACATGACCTAGTGTTAATGAGAGTCCTTATAGAAATTGATATTAAGCTTCGGAGAATCAGATCCAATGTTTTCAAGCTACTAACACTGCATCTAATTAATCCAGAGAGCCCTGTACAAAACCAATATCGGACACCCGATACACAATAACAAAAGAAATTCTATCTTCACAGTTTTTACGTTCAAACTCCAATGAATGTCTAGTAAAATAGTACTCAAAACAAACTGTTGCTACGTGAGGCCCCGCCTCCTTGTCGGTTGCCATGGCAACGGCCTAACCTTATCGAACATTGTGACCTTGGAAGCTTCCGCTACTCGCCGCTACGAACGCTAGCGTATTAACCCTTGTAAATCATCTGAGAGGATGGCTTGGATTGTAGTTCTGCCGCTCGGTAACAGATGGAGCTGTATTAGTTGCAACGCGTTCCGACAGATGGCAAAACTTGTCAATTTCGAGCTGTGCGATTAAAAAGTAATAATAATTACTTACTAGTCTAAAAAACAAGCTCAGCTCGCGTTTTCTAGTTTATCTAAATAATAGTACATTGTGCATCTAGGAAGGTAACTACGATATCACTGACGCGAGTGTTAGAAGTCCGAAGCCGTAGGCGAAGGGCTTTTAATGACTCGAGTTAGTATGCCTCTTACCGACCGTGATGCGATAATTACCAATCCTGTCTCTTAGGTCCAGTTTTGCCATCCTCGATTAAAATATATTCGTGAGATAAATATTATGTTCTTCTTCTTCTTTTAGTTAAGTAGTGGAGTAAATGTCATTCCGTACGTTGTTTCGCTAATATTTGGGCTCCTGGTACGACACCACATTAATCTTCTCCTTTACCTGGTCCAAAAATACTCGCCTTGGTCTGCCTCGGCCCCAGATAATTCTATCTGACGGATAATTGTATCAAGGCGAATATCTGAGCGTTTCAACCGCCTAATTTTGATGGCATCATTTTTGCCGAAATTTCTTTTTGTGACAATGTGCTACTTTGTCCTTTAAAGGAGGCATGGTACCTTATACAAATGACGAAGTATAACATTGAGACGATTAGAAACTTCGGCAAAAAATATGCCAACAAAATTAGGCGGTTGAAACGTTCAGATATTCGCCCTCGTTAGAGTTTAATATTCGTATTATTCTATTTAACATTGTAGCCATTTTCATTGTGATTGCTGGACGCTGATTATTCGGCACTATTTTAATTGCTGCGGTCTCATTTTAATTGAAATATTAATGGGATTCCAGGCAAATTAAACGGTTTTTATTTGATGTGCTTCGCAATTTATTAAGGTTTATGTTTATGTGCTCCAGGAAAAAGGGGTCTATGTTTGTTTAATTATACTTCGTTTTATAGATGCTTTTTTTTCACTTGATGATTCACTTGTCGGTATTATACCTAATAAGATTTTGCGTGTTTAATAAGATTCAAATAGGTATTTAATAATACGGGATAGCAATGACAGGTGTATTCCTGACCACAGTTTCAGACTACGAGTATAATGTCATGTGAACTTTTCTGGATTGGGCTTAGTTTCAGAGGATAATGATATATTGTACAAAAAATATTTTTCATCAGAACTCACAGAAAAATGCCTGCACGACAAAAAAATAAACTTTGAGTTTCATCTCGAAATGACATAGTTATTTATATCATATAATATGTTTCACTTCTTTTGACATCAGGCATATATTTAAACCCTTATTTTACTACCTCTAGAACAAGATTTAATTTCATTTATTTAACAATTCCCTGTAGCTGGATAATCTCGTAAGCCTCAGAACACAATAAATATCGCGTCGCATTTTCTCAGGAATCACAAAGCGAGAATGCTTTAGAACTAGAGCACAAGTTTATTATAACTTCAGCTCGTCTTCAAAGGCTTTTAACGGAAAATTCCGAGCATTTAAGGTGATTTTAATCTCAAAAACATCATTTTTAGTACAGATGGTGCCTTTTTTAGGCTCTAGTGCGAGAACTGTGTCATTTTACGTCAGGTTCAAAACTTCGGAGGGCCATCTGCACTAAAAAACGTAGTACGAATCACGTGCAAAAACAAAATTCGTGACTCGTGTCGATTTAAAACACTCCCTATCGGTCGTGTTTTAAAACACCGCCACTAGTTTCGAATTTCATGTTTTTCGCACTTGTGTCGTAATGTACTATTTCAATGTTATAAAAATCTAAGGCCATGTGACGTGCAGTCATCAGATATATCGTAGGGTCCGGAGATTTCAAAAATCTATCTGAACACGCCTTTATTGCCATAACGATACAGGCAAAGCGTGTTCAGATATTATTGAGCGCTTCGGATGTTACGATATATCTGATGGCGACTAGCCACGAAACACATGTTGATAACTATTTTAATTTACTTTTAATTCCTAGACTTAGACCCCCTTATTCATAAACGTTTGTTAACTTAACAAGCCGCTAATAATTGTTGTCCCTTTCGGCCTTAACAATGTGTCCATAAGAGCAGAAGAGACAAATTTTTAGCGGCTTGTTAAGTTAGCAGACGTTTATTTAGAAGGGGGATTATTTATAATTATAAATAAACAATAACTCACAACCGCTGATTGAGATTATCATGCGTTCATACGATTGTGATTTTAGTATGGCAAGGTACTTTGGAGAAATGGGGAAAATGACACAAAGCCTATTTTTTATACAAAAAACAGTGGTAAACAAAATAAATATAGCTTACCGTATCATACGCAGTTGCAGCAGTTCATGGACGCCTGTAATTCCTGGGGTATGTCATTAGCTTTGCTGATCCTTTGAAAACTTATAGGTATTAACTGATTTATGAAAAACCTTGTACTGCAATAATAATTTGAGAAAAAAATTGGCAGGAAGTTACTAAAATAAATGCAGTACTAAATTAAACTCAAATAATTATTTATTCAAGCAACCTAGCAAAAAGGGCTTCCACATCATCATCATAAGAAAATACAATAACAATTCTACTCTGCTTATAAGGTTCAACTACCTACGAATCCGAAAAGAAGGTTTATTTTCAAGCAGAAATCTCAACTTAATTTGACAAATAAATATTGCGACACGTGAGGCGGCGAGACATGTAAGGTATTAAACCTTTACAGTCAATTTCACATGACGAAGGGGGCTGACATGATATTAAATTCAACATTAGAATGCCTGTTGTCTCTGTCATGTGGGAGAATCGAGGTTTCGTAGACACTTGAATGTAGACAGGCTTCATGTTAACATCTGCAGTGTTATTCACTAAGGAAACCGCCTTGCTGTCAGCGCTGTGTCAGTGCTGCGGCAGCGTCGAGCCTAAAAATGGTATTCACTAATGTACTTTAAACGACACTAGTGCTCGGCGACGAATGCGGCGTGAGCTGGAACTACATTGCGTCGAAAGTTTGACGTTTAATGTATGAACTTCGTATTCTCTAACGAAAAACAGCGACGAACTCGCCCACAACCTCGCCCACAGCCTCGATTCCTAATGTCAAATCAAACAGCTAGGATTTTAGACAAGGCTGTCTCGACATCGAGCTCGTTGACGAACGCAGCGTCGAATGTGTCAATAAGAGAATAGCATAGCTGTAATTGAATTGCTATACTATAGAAAAGAAAAGATTAATATAATAGTACTATAGTACTAACGAGGAAGCGAAGTATTCTTATCATTCTCCGAGGCTACTACACTACAATAAGCCAAGTCACCTAAGTTGGTATTTCTTTGTAGGTAATGGGCCTTTCATAGAGTTGTCAAATAAGAGTAATAAAGCCCAGTGGCCATATTGTCCGCTAGCAGTAATTATTGTTATTTCCTCTAATAAATTTTACTTCCAGTAAAACTTTACGATGCCATCGCAAAATCAACTTTACGGAGTAATCGTAAAGTTTTATTCGCTGTAAAACCTTAGGGCCGCCGAGTTTTTTTGCCGTCTCTTATCAAAAGCAATTCTGTGGTTTAGTATCTAAGGCACAATTTTAGAGGCTTGACACAAACGACCTTTTGTAAATTTCGCTTTCGACCGGTGAACAATGATACTTCATTTATCAAACGGCGTAAGTACTATACATTTTGTGTTCTTCTGTAATCTTTTGTATGTACACAGTAGAAATTATGGCTTAAAACTCGCTCGTCGGGCATTTTTGCGAGCTGAGTGAGTTATCTGGATTCTACGAATAGCTGTGACACAATGTAGAACACATGAATACCTACTTTTAATTTTCTTTTATTAATAAACGGAGTATTTAGTAATGGGTACAAATCTGGAGCGAAACATAAGCTATTTGAAATATACCCCCCAGGTTAAAAGTAAATGGAACAAACGAAGAAATTTTCAAACCTATCTTCCTCACAAGTTTTGCACTCTGTACTGTTTCAGTTAAAATTGTATACTATAACATCTAGCGTTAGACGTCGTATTGTGTATGGCTCATGTTTTCTATCTCTTGTTAGAGTTCTGTTAAGTTTTATTTAGAAATGAACCTCCAGGTTTTTTTCTGTTAAGGTTTTCTTACATTGTACTCTATTCTCATTTGTTTATGTGACTGTTTGTGTTCTTAATAAATATAGGTAAAATAAAAAAAAATAAAAAAAATGTATGCAAACCTAAAGTTTCTAACCATTCGATTGGATAATTCGTGATCAAACATTGATCTCGCGTTCCATCAAAGGATTTCAATAGGTAGCTTACAAGTGGTAAGAAGGTATAAAATACGATACACATTGAAAACAATATTATACGAGTTTAAAGTTAACAATATTTGATTAATTTTTTTTATGGCAGAAAATAATTTTTCGGGTGAATTATTAAATTAATAATTCTTAAAAACCAAAAAGAATATTCCTGCATTCTTGTACAATAATTTTAATTTGTATTTCTTTATTAAAGAAATTCCTTCGTATCGAGTTTCGGAGCAAAAAGAATTTCTTTAAAGTAAACACGCCGCGAAGTTATTTTTATAGTATTTTGGCCGCGTAAGTCTACATTATTTATGTTTAAGTACAGAATTTTACAGACTAGAAAAAACCTGAATTGGAAAAAGACGGGAAAAAAGTTGATAGCCGGAAGCTATCAACTTTAATAATATTTTTTGAAGTAGGTAGTAAGTAATAAAGCTGTATTAAAACATTTTTATTTTAGTGTCGTCCGTGAATCGAGCCAATAAAAAAACCCGAGTGTACCGTCATGCCGTCAGTTCAAGATAATATGAAACGTATGTTTACGCGATTAAAACCCGTTTATTACTTTAAACTTTCACAATGATCACTCAGATTTTAAAGACAAACGAGTCTTAATCGCTACCACCGGTGTAACGTCATGCCCGAAACGTCAAGATAAAAATAAACGTACGCTTACGCGATTAAGACACGTTTGTCTTTGAAATAATCATTTTAAGATATGTATCCGCTTTTTCCCTTTAAGCGTGTATTAGGAGTTGATTCTAAAATACATCAGAATTTGGAATCCCTATCATCATCGGATGGCTGCGCCGAAACGTCGGGATAAAAATAAACACGCTAAGAGCTCGCACGGATTTATTATAGTCCAAGAGTCGTCTATCAAAAGTCGAGCATTAGCAAAACCTACCAAAAATATCTCTAGCTACGTGCATATTTCAGAACATTCTACAAATTGAAGGATTATTTTAGGAAAGTACCTAAAATGTCATTACAAATTAAAGTTTACGAGTAATCGTCCAGTTCTAGTACCTGGGAATAAATGTCAGATCACAAATGTCAAGCAAGTCAAGAGTGAACAGTTACATCATAGTTTGTACTTAACTTGAACAAAATAATGATGTGATAAGGTTGCTTCAAGAGATCATTTTATAGGCTCAATGCAAAAAGGGTGCGTATCATAATGAATACGCACTTTTAGTATAATTACAGTTTACAAACGTTCATAACGTATACTAACGTTAGGTATAATGTATTAAACATCTATTTCCAAATAGTATAATACAAAAATAATATAACGTTAATAATATATACCGTTGTTTAATCTAACGTACATATTAACGAATTCCGTTTCATATAGGGGAGACCGGGGCAAAACGGGATAGTTAAGAGAAAAATCGACTGATTAGGAAAATTATAATGTTTATTAAAAATCACTTACAATAAAAGCAACACTTATAGTTTTAGCAAACATATATTTTATCTTTTATGGCACTAAATCACTTGTTTTTTTGCAATTAGGAACTGTTTGTTACGTGTCGAATATCCCGTTTTGCCCCATCGTTGGGGCAAAATGGGAAACGCTATGGGGCAAAACGAGTACACCTTTAATCGGGTTGGCAATCTTCACAAATGTGTGCCTCTTCATCATCAGAATTATCAGCACATCGAGCCTTTCCCACCCGTCGTTCTAAGGTATCTTGGGCACGTTATATGCAGCTGAAGCTCGAAGAAACCCATTATCTCTGAAAGCCATGCTCCCTTCCCATGCTTGACGTTCTGTCTTACGCTTATAATTTCGTACCATTTTAACTGCAAACAAATATAAAACAGAAATTATCAATGTACTATTTACACATATGGGGCAAAACGGGATAGTATCCCATTTTACCCCGACCATTTTGCCCCAACGGACAGATTTTACAAAAATATCAACAGTTCTAACCTGCGAAATAATTGTTCGTAAAAGCAACCTAAATTCGTTAGTTTTACACTGATGCAACATGTTTATATTAAGGAATAACTATAGCACTGATATTTACCTTTATGCCTATCGATCAAAACCAAAGAACTTCTTAGCAAATCACCAAAAATCTGTTTTTTCTTGCTGCTCGGCCAAAACAGGTAGTGACACGCACCCGCCGCTTTGACTCGTGTGAGGCGACTAAAGTTGTCGCGAATGGCGCTGTGTTGCGCTCTATTGTGCGCACCAGTTACGCACACAAGTACATTTCCCGTTCTGCCCCGAGCTTCATTTTGCCCCGGTCTCCCCTATCAATATAAAGGTATAAAAGTTAAAACATATACTAACATCTGATATAACTATATAAATATAACTACCAGAAAAGTAAGTTAGGTTAAGTTCTATAAAAATGTATACGTTATATTACTTACCTTTTCAATCCGTTCTAGCCTTGAAACCTAACCAATCCAAGTAATAAATCAGGGTAAAACCGACTTGGATTGGTTAGGTTTCGAGCGTAGGTTCCCGGATAAATAAAAGACCTTTAAGTAATTGTTTACGCATCCTCATCCTTGCGAAACCAAAAAAGGGGGACGGGGGGCGTAGCCCTCCACTAGGGGGGCTCGGGGGGCGGAGCTCCCCGCATTAAAAAATATCAAATTTGTACCTCTCCTACTCTAACCTGGATAGGTTCGTTAGGTACCTTTTATCCCTAAGAGCAGAAATCGGTTCCCAGGTCTAAATCGCTTCCTATACGGATACGGCTTAATATACGAATAAATAATAAATCAATTCAAATTAAATATAATGATAATTCTATAGTTTAATTATTAAATAATCGTAGGCGCTTATATTTTGTGTAAGATAGTTGTGTTATATATTTGATTATTTCAATGTTATACTAATTAATCGTTATCGTAAACGATATTATATGTTACGTTGATTATACATTTTACAATTATTCATTTAATAATTATATCTTTTATACGTTATATTTATTACACGTTAGGCATTATAAATTTATACAAACTGAATTTATAAGTTATGATTTATATAGCATTAGTTCGTATGCGTTATATTACTTACCCATATTTACGTCGGTTACCGCAATGATTACACATGAAATAAAACTATGAAAACGGATAAACTCGCGTATATTAACGCGGCCACGAACCCTGTAAAGTGTTCAAAACGTCGGAATGAAGTTAAAGTTAGTTAATATACGCGAGTTTATCCGTTTTCATAGGAAAATGTACTTATTTTTGCGGGTAAGTAATATAACGTATACGAACTAATGCTATATAAATCATAACTTATAAATTCAGTTTGTATAAATGTATAATGCCTAACGTGTAATAAATATAACGTATAAAAGGTATAATTATTAAATGAATAATTGTAAAATGTATAAAGAACGTAACATATAATATCGTTTACAATAACGATTAATTAGTATAACATTGTGAATAATCTAATATACAAAACAACTATCTTACACAAAATATAAGCGCCTACGATTTTTTAATAATTAAACTATAGAATTATCATTATACTTAATTTCAATTGATTTACTATTTATCTGTATATTAAGCCGTATCCGTATAGGAAGCGATTTAGACCTGGGAACCGGTCAACGAAGCCCCGCTGCGCGGGGCTTCTATTTCTGCTCTAAGGGATAAAAGGTACCTAACGAACCTATCCAGGTTAAAGTAGGAGAGGCACAAATTTGTTATTTTATAACTAATATTTGTATTTTTATAAATCATAACTTATCAATTCAGTTTGTATAAATTTATAACGCCTAACGTGTAATAAATATAACGTATAAGTTATGATTTATATAGCATTAGTTCGTATACCTTATATTACTTACCCAATATTTACGTCGGTTACCGCAATGATTACACATGAAATAAAACTATGAAAACGGATAAACTCGCGTATATTAACGCGGCCACGAACCCTGTAAAGTGTTCAAAACGTCGGAATGAAGTTAAAGTTAGTTAATATACGCGAGTTTATCCGTTTTCATAGGAAAATGTACTTATTTTTGCATGGGTAAGTAATACAGGGTGGTCCAAACCTTGACGTCAAAAAATTTTTTTCAGATTCCTCACGTCATGAGCTATCAGAATATACCCCATGTATGTTAGCCGATTTTTTGTAGTTTTCGAGTTATGAATTTTTGAAAAAATTTTTTTGAGAAATTCTTGAATGAAGCAATTTATTAATAAAAAAAAACTGTTAGGTTTTTTAACTTGTTTCTTTTTGTAAAAGTATTACTACAAATAATGCATTTACTGACAAAAAAATTTGCGTCCTCACTTTGATACAAGTAGGATAAAAAAATACCGAATTCAAAATTTTACGCTAAAAACGCATCAAAATAGCATTATTATTTTTTAAGTTTATTTGACCGACTACTCCGAAAAATCCTCATTATTAAGTATCACTTTTTTTTTGCTTTTACGAAGGTTTAAGGTCTAGGGCAGTCTTTACATTACCAAAAATCCTTGGGATATGTTTAATTTTTTTTTATTTACGTACATTAATGCTATTTTGATGCATTTTTAACGTAAAATTTTGAATTTTTTATTTTTTATCCTACTTGTATCAAAGTGAGGACGCTAATTTTTTTTTCAGTAAATGCTTTATTTGTAGTAATACTTTTACAAAAAGAAAATATTAAAAAAACCCAATAGTTTTTTTTTTATCAATAAATTTCTTCATTACAGAATTTCTCAAAAAAATTTTTTTCAAAAATTCATAACTCGAAAACTACAAAAAATCGGCTAACATACATGGGGTATATTCTGATAGCCCATGACGTAGGGAACCTAAAAAAAATTTTTTGACGTCAAGGTTTGGACCACCCTGTATAACGTAACATTTTTCTTGTTATGTAATACGTATGTTTATTTTTACAATTTCACATGCATTTAAAAGTGAACAGTGAGCATTAAACGAAATGACTTTCAATGGTGAAATTTGAAAAAAAAAATTACGCGGCTTACTCAAGTTTAAGAGCAGCCATGGCGATATGCTCTTGAAAACGCTCCTCATGTACGGGGCGAAAATGTCGAGTATTACTTTTGGTACAAAAAACGTGATTGACTAAAAATTTTAAATCGTAGTCCAAAAGATCTTTTTAAAATATATTTTAGGAAGCATTAAAATGCTTGCTCTTGGGCTATAAAAGAAATTCACAGAAGCGTATCTAACGAGCTGTTCCGATACTAAGTAGAAAGTGTTCGTGTGTTGCTTTAGGTCGTGCAATTAGTATATACAACCTTATGCCTCTCAGAATAAGGCTTGAAATAACGTCAATTTAAGTTTTATACAGTCGTCGACTACAAAAGATAAAATTACTTTTACAATAGCTGAGATGTTTAGTATTTGAGGATTGCTAATTCATTTATTATTAATCTTTTGGATATCGACTATTTCTGCGACATGACAACTCTTTAGGGTAAATTGTAAAATGAGACCGCATGACAGTGTTTCGATTTTGAATTTGAAGAATGTAATTGGTCAATTTTGCACATCTCCGCTCCTCTCCGCCTCAGTGGAGCCGCACCCATAGACGATAAAAAAGAGTATACTAAATTCGAGTGCTTTATCTTCATGACATAATCCTTGCAATTATTTACAAACTAACTAAGTCGGGTTATGTTACTAAATACCACACAAGGACGATAACGTAAAAAAATGTTAGTATTTTGGATTATGAAATAAAAGCGGTTCAATAATTCCTAAAGCTCTTTCAGTACAAATTGGTGTTTTTTACGCTACACTAGTGCGAGAAGTTGTTAATTTTTTTCGGTCCGTCTGTCTGTCGGTCAATATTTTCGGGGATAACCGCTCTAGAACAAAAAAAGTGTCTCCCTCTAACTTTTGATCCATGGGACCAAAAATTATGAATCAAATCGTGAATAGGTGGCTTTTAGAGTAATTTCAAATAAGTTATTTAGAACATAATCAATCGGCTCAGCCATTTTTGTATAACTACGGAACCCTACACTGAGCATGACCCGACATGCTCTTGGGCAGTTTTTTTGTTTGTCATTAGCCTTCACTAATAACAAAGCTATGTAACTCTATCTGGCGTATGGTGACCGCAGTAAGAATACATTCGTCACTAACTCCTCCTGCGGGTGTCGTAAGAGTTGACTAAGGGATTTAAGTGTCACTGACCATTATTTGATAAAAGATTGATGATGGACAGCAGCGTCATCATAGTGGACACATTACTGCGATCGCTGCCCGGCGTGATGATTATGGGCATTTACCTTCTAATGCGTCTATAGTTATTTGGAGAGGCCTACATCCAGTTCTATCATAGACTGATGATGACGTAACTCTATCACTACCGGTAGCTTTATAGAGTTTCTTAGCCATCTAAAGTTAACAGCCTATAATATTTTTATATGGGTCATTTACATTGTATCGCATTAAACGAGTCAATCTTCTTGCCATTAAAATTTGATGAAGTCGATATAACAACCATATTTATAAATCATAAAATTGGGTCTCCATTACTGAAATAATCGTACCGTACTTTAATAGTATATCGTCGCGTTGCACGCTTAAGCTTCGTATCCACTAGATGCAGCCTCGACTTGAAGCTAATAGCCTCAGTTTAAGGCTGCTCGCTCTGAGGCAACAGCTACGGATCAGCTCGAGGCGTGTCGCCTCAGCTTGATCCGTAGCTGTTGCCTCACGAGCGACCGTCTCCACTAAACACGGCTCGGACTGAGGCGCCTTTGAGCACGGCACAGAGACCGACAAAATATGGCTCGGCGCGCGGCGATGAATTTGTCTCGCGTCGCGGCGTGCCTCAGGTTGAGGCAGCGTCTCCACTTGCGCAGCCTCGGAGTGAGGAAGCCGCTCGACCCGAGGCTGCCTCTAGTGGATACGCGGCACAATACGAGCATTAATATTGTTGCTAAGTTTGAGGCTAGGTTGATCATGATCATCATTATATGAGCCGAAAGATGTCCATTGCTGAACATAGGCCTCTCCTAAAGATTGCCACAATGACCGGTCCAGCGCCACCCGTATCGAGCCATGTCGAGCAACTATCGACTTAAATTACGTGAGTAACCCGTGTGATAAATATTTAAATATAATTTTGGAAAAATGTTTTCCCATATTAGTTTCGAACAAGCTCACTATTCTGAGTAGGAATAAAAAAAATATATAAGTTACTAAAAATAGGGGGACAACTTAGAAAAAAAATGGCCACTGTCATGTAATAAATAAAACTAAATGTTTAAACTACTGTGATAACAACCATATAACTAGCAAAGACATAAGGTCTATTATAATGTCAGGTATCAGTGCAGCCAGCGTAGCAAACATGTAGACCGTCTACGCTGTAGCAGCCCCGCTACGGCGTAGCCTGTTGAGAAACTTTTTATTGCGAGATGGAAAAACTACGAGTAATTACGTGTTTTTAGTTAATTATAATTTAAGTTAAAAAAATGTTCACTTTATTCTTCAAAATAAGAAGTTTGTTTACGTAATTTCATTAGAAGTTCACTTGAATGAAAGTTTTCAAGAGAATATAAAAAACCGGCCAAGAGCATGTCATGTCGGGCCATGATCCATGTAGGGTTCCGTAATTTTTCAAAAATGGCTGTGCCGATTGTGGCTGTTATATTGTTACTGACCATTTATTTATAGAAGGTTGACAATGGGGAGTAGTTTCATCATAGTGGACACATTTCGTTGCATATCATTGCCTATCATGAACAACGCTGTATTCCAAAATAGTACGAGCCTGCAATTGAAATTCAAGTGCGTCATTATTAGAATTCGAATTACGATAAGGTAGTGTCTTAAAATGCTGCGTTGTTTATGATAAACGTCGATTTTATTGCGATCGCACGGAGACTCCTAGCATAGCCCTCGACTTTGAGCTTTCCTATGAGGCCCATTGTAAGCGATCAAGTTTCAGTACAAAAACGTTAATATTTTTTTCTACTCCCGTACTTTTACTTGTCATTTACAGGGTCCTGAACACACCTTTAAGCCCATACCTTATAGAAGTCAAGATAAGTCTATATTGTCTATTCCCTATAAACGCATTTCTATACACGCCGACTAGACATAATGAAATACATGGCTGCCAACCTAATTTTTAATGTCATTTGTGATGAATAGTAAACCATAGAGGAGCTTTCTTTTTTAATTTTGACGTCTCCCAACCGACGTTGATTAATAATAAAATGGTGTTTGACTAAGAATATTTCTCAAATTTACAATGTTATTTGAAAATAAGTGTGTGGTTGTAGAAAAATTATTATATGCAGCATTGTTTAACTAAGTCAAAAAATGCTCGTGGCGTCTTTAATAACAATTTTCGGCTTCGCCTCAAATTGTTACCCACGCCACTCACCTTTTTTGACCTCTCTTAAACAAGGGTTGCATGAAATAATAATTTATTTTCTTAATGTTTAATAATTTTTACCACTAGCATCTTCTATTAGCGACAACTAGATTTTGGCCGAAGGACCTCCGACAACTAAGTTAGTAAGTTAGCTAAGCTATTACTTAGCGTCTCGGTTAAGGCAATTCCCTGGTGGACGCTTCTTGCAACGTAGCTTAAGAGCTGAAATGTATACAGCAGGGCTCGGATACCGGTTTGTACTCCATACAAAAGAACGGTTTAGTTCTTTTTTGTTCTTCGGTATATCAATTCTTTGTTAATGGAATAATTTAAAAATACGACATTGGTAATTTCATAACATTTTAAGTGCTATATAAATAATATCATCATCATCATCATCATGTCAGCCGAAAGACGTCCACTGCTGAATATAGGCCTCCCCCAAAAATTGCCACAATGACCGGTCCTGTGCCACCCGCAACCAGCGGACTCCTGCGACCTTCACCAGGTCATCAGTCCACCTAAAAGACTATTAAACATTTTAAATATTGGGCTATTTCGAGGTTCTCGAAAAAAACCGGTTCCGAGCCTTAGTATACAGCGCATATTTTCGATGTAAAAATAAATAAGTAGGTACTAATCCCTTTATTCACAAACTTAACTTAGCAAGCCGCTAAGTATCGTTTATTCCTAAATGGACAAACAGTACTTAGCGGCGTGTTAAGTTAGAAAAAGTTTGTTAATAAGGGGTTAAAAAAATACAGGAAATTCTTACACACTTACAGTCCCATTCTAAGTTACCTCAAACGCTTAGAATAGGTAAGAATTATAATACGGCAATAATAAAAAAATCGTTTGTCACCCCGGTTCGAATGCCGATAAAGGCATTTCTTTGAGTATTCAAAAAATAAATCCTCAGTTATTATTTAGTCCTTACTTAAGTACAGAAATTATCATACAAGATGCACTAAAATAATCCATCTAATATTCAGGAAAGTATTCCGATTACGAATGATTTGTTATTATTGATAATGATTAATGATAATAGGTACTCGTACCTACGTGACTTATCTTGAGCAAAATAAAATTTGTTGAGAGTCTCCGTTATATTATATCATAATTATTATGAAGGTTAATATTCTATATTTGATGATTTAGTATTCAATTACACGAGTTAAAGTCTCGCTTGAGGCACATTTCAGCCCTCTTCGTAAATAACATTTAAAATGTACCAAAATACTAACATGCTCCTGACCTAGAGTCCTTCGAGCACAGATGCCATCCATGAGATGGAGTAACTGTGCCGTATCATGACAGCAAATATTGGTAACGTTAGGTTTTACTCGATACGTAAAGCAGGCTATCGCACTCACTCCAATATGTTAGTGCGAACGCGACAGAATGCATTACGTATGGAGTAAAAGCTAACGTTTACTTTCGAACTCATAATACGGCTACTGTAGTAAGACTCACGCCAACGCCAATCTCATTTCTTTACTGGATTCGTAGTCAAGATGCCACTTGCTAACTTTCTGTCGTGAACGTAACGCTATGTCTTTGTCTCTAAAAAAGAGTGGCAGAGAGAGAAAACTACGATACGTTAAGGTGCGTTTAAACCAAAAGAGCATTCGCTGTTCTAGCGCCCGTTCTACGAAATCAACCAATCTCGTTTTGTGTACCAATCGAATTTCGTAGAGTGGGAGGTTAGAACAGCGAATGCTCTTTTAGTTTGAACGCACCTTTACTGAACGTTAACGATTATCTTGGCTACGCCTCAGGTCACTTCGCGAAACATAATCGAAAATTTTAGATAGATAGATAAAATAGATAGAATACTCTTTATTGCACACCCTAACAAAAAAGGAAACACGGTTAAAACAGACGATTATACATAGATATACAGAACAGGCGGTCTTATCGCTATAAAACAATCTCTTCCAGACAACCTTTGGGTAGCGGAAACAAAGCGGGTTCTTCGGTAGCTGAATGTTTTCCAAAAAAAATCCAAGAATCCTAATTATGATCTGGACTTGTATAGGCTCATTAGAATTATAATCACGAGCTGATTCGATGTAGATAAAAAAAATAAGATAAAAAAATCCATTACGTCACGTTTTTTGAATGAGCTTACTACGAACGTCGCGTAACGGAATCTCAAAATATTTACGAACGAGTTTTTAGTGACATTATTTTTTCTTATCTAGATCGAATCAGCTTGTTATAATGTGCGAAGGCCGGACGTAACCGTTACTTGCCAACAAATTGCACGGCTTCAGCAGTGTTATTCACTAAGGAAACCGCTTTGATAAAAGCGCTGTGTCAGCGCTGCGGCAGCGTCGAGCCTAAAAATGGTATTCACTAATGCACTTTAAACGACACTAGCGCTCGGCGACGAATGCGGCGTGAGCTGGAACTACACTGCGTCGAGAGTTATCGCCTACAGTTCGACGACGAGTTCGTTCTATGTTAGTGAATACCGTTTTTCGCGCTGCGCTCTACGTCGAAGTAAAGGCTGTCTCGTCGTCGAGCTCGTTGATGAACGCAGCATCGAATGTGAGAATAAGTGAATAGCATAGCAGCAGTCTTAATGTGATGTCTGTTGGGAAGGGTCTACGTCTGCGTGTAATTGGATGCTGGCCTCGGGCGGGGGGTAAGTAGAGTCCAGAGGGAGGGGGGGGAAGGGGCCGACCTTGCACTCGAAACGGATCCTGCAGCCTGGTGACTGGAGTATTCAAATGGGATTTCATTTTTCACGATGTCATGAGTAAGTGTTCATTTTTAATTCTTGTAATTCAATTTTGGTCATGAATTTTTTGTTAATAATATATTATCATGCACGAGATATTCATACACAAATCAGACTAGTTAGATGGTATGGTTATTTATTTAGTAAGCAACGATATAATGTAACAGATAGGGTAGGTATATGTAGTTTAAGGGTGCGGCTCCACTGAGGCGGAGAGGAGCGGAGATGTGCAAAATTGGCCAATGAGACCGCATGACAGTGTTCCGACCGACCGATATTTTTGTGAAAAACATAGAGATGCCCTGACTGGGATTCGAACCCAGGATCTACAGATGCGTAGGCAGGGTCACTATCAACTGAGCCTTTTTATCTTTACAATTTTCATTTAGTACCGTTTGGTAGCCAAAGTTTCGTGCTTTTAAATCGGAATTTATCTTCACCGATTGGTAACCAGGTTTGTACCAAATATGGCTAAAAAATGGGAAAATTATTCCCATTTCATAGCTGGTTACCAGGTGGGAAACCATTTGGCAGCCAGCTAGGCTACCAAATGGGAAATGGGTGAATATCTGAGCGTTTCAACTACCCAATTTAAGTTTCTTTTCGTTACAATGTGCTACTTTGTCATAATTTGCAGGAAGCACGGTACCTTACACAAATGACAAAGTATAACATTGAGACGTTTAGAAACTTTGGCAAAAATGATGCCACCAAAATAAGGCGGTTGAAATGCTCAGAAATTCACCCAAATATGGTTCCAAATCTGGCTACCTAACGGTACTAAAGGACAATTTTGTGATATTAAACAATATGAAAAAATATCTGTGAGAATTTCAAAATATTTTAGCTATTACCTATGAAACTAATTTAAACATATAACAGGAGGGCTCGGTTATTCCTGAAATTGTATTCTGATTATGTGCTATTAATATGAGACCTTCTTAGAATCAAAACACATAAAGAAACTTAAATTAATTAACAATACTCTTATCTCAAAAGCTCCTCTTTCAAATTACAGTTCTAAGGTTATTAAATTAAGGTTTATATTCCTATAAGGTATGATTGTTTTACTAGCTTTTGTGAGTTATAAAATAATTGTTTATTCCCAGTTTTCGGATGATGGGTCTCTATTTGACTTCAGAGTAATTAATATTATGTGTTTATGAGGTTCGTGTACTCATACATGGCTTTGTTAATTGGGTATATATTCTCTACAGATGACATTCTCTCATCATCATCAGGAGAGTACCACAAATGTATAGAAAAAAAAAATGCTATTGTAGCATCTTTTAGGGTTTCGTAGCCAAAATGGCAAAAACGAAACCCTTATAGTTTCGCCATGTCCTTCTGTCCGTCTGTCCGTCCGTCCGTCTGTCGGCAGCATAGCTCAGTGGCCGTTAATACTAGAAATCTGCAATTTGGTACAGGTCTGCAATTTGTTGACATGATTAATATGTAGGTAACATATTAATCGTGCCAACAAAGTGGTACATTAAAAACTATAAACAATTTTTTTTCGGGTACCTCCCAACTTTTTTTCTAAAGTCAATATTTTCGGAGATAATCGCTCCAAAAAGAAAAAAAAATGTCCCCCCCCTCTAACTTTTGATCCGTAAATTCAAAAAAATATGAAATATGGCTTATAGAATATTCATATTCATATTCATATTCATTTATTTTCGTATTAATCATACATTGTTACGTTTTAAATACAATAATTATCAATGTCAAATGGGAATACAAAATAAAATCACAATTAACAATCAACATTTAGAGGTAAATAATGAATATAAAAATAATAACATTCATAAAATAAAAAAATAATAAAAAATTTAAACAATACCATCAATATTTAATTTGCCAAATTTTCTGTCAAATATTCAGACACCGAATAGTAGGCCTTCTGTAACAAATATGATTTGAACTTTAAGGTAAAGCCAAGTCGTGTTTTAGTACCTTTGATTGCATTTGAAATAAAAGTATTTCGAACGTAATCGGCTCAGCCGTTTTTGAATAACTACGTAACTCTACACTGAGCATGGCCCGACATGCTCTTGGCCGGTTTTTTTAAATATTACATGCCATATACCAAAGAAAAAAAATCCGAGTTTACCAATGTCGGACGTAGGACTTGAACCTACATCCTCAGCTTTTTGCGGCTGATGCTTAAACTACTCGGCCACTTCAGCTTAGCGGACGCCAGTAAAATTTGTCTGGAATATACAATATGTTATCATCATCATAAACTTAAGAGCTAGGCTCTTGTCGGTGGAGCAATTTCCACGCTCTCTTTCCTGGGCTTTCTCCTTGACTGCTTGGTACGACACCACGTACGTGGTCCATATAGGCCCTCCTTGGTCTTCCTCTCTGTCTCCTTCCCTCAACTTTTCTTTCGATTACATGTCGATACTCGTCGTGTCGTAACAAGTGTCCAATCATTCTCCTTCTTCTGTTATAAGGATAAAAATTAAGTTTGCGTCAATAACGTAGCGGCGGAGAAATGTGACGACCGGGCCGAATGGAGGAAAAGAGGGGAGGCCTTTGCCCAGCAGTGGAATACTAAACCAGGCTGATAAAATAAAAAAAGCGAAGCGGTAGCTCATGGTAGGGCTACATCGCCATGGTGTTAAGGTGCATTTAGACCAAACGAGCATTCGCTCATTCTATCCCCCATTCTACGAAATCAACGAATTTCGACGAATCACGTTTTGTGTAACGATCGTATTTCGTAGAATGCTCGTTTGGTCTAAATGCACCTTTAGAAAGCGTGTTCAGATATTTCTGACCACCGTGCCGCTCAGATACCATCAGGATGCTTAGCCAAGTTGCCAATCGCTAGCGCTTAGTAGCGTACCGTAGTTTTCCCTCTCTGTCACTCTTTCATATTAGTGCGACAAAGACAGTTGGCTGCCTTTCGTTTACGACTAACGATTAAGCGTTAGCGATTGGCAACTTCTCTAAGCACCCTGATGGAGACTGTATAGTCAGCTGCAGAGATAAGTAGACCCCCTTCCATACAAATTTGTATGCAAGGGGGTCTTTATCTCTGCAGCTGACTGTACATAGCCTGGCGCCAGCCATTAGACGAAATCCGAGCCTGGGTGTCGACGGCTTGTGTTAATATATGGTATTTGATCGGTCAGCAATACAGGGTGGCTTGTAATAGGTGCAATAAGTTAAAATGGAGACATACAGGATGTTCCACGAGCCACTGAAAACCTTGAACGGGGTGATTTAGTAGGCTATACTGAACAACTTTTAATATGGGGCTAATCACGAAATCTAAAAAAAAAAAAATTTCATACATTTTGACCGATTGATCACGACATTTTATATGAAAAAGTCTCACGTTAGTTAATAATTTAAATTAAATTTACAAAATTACTTTGGCACTTTCGTTATTATGCTTTAAAGTTAGACTAAAACGTTGGCTTCTGGAACACATTTTATAGCTACGATAAATTTCTAAATATGAACTGTAGCTAAATCGTTATTTGATTTAAATGAACTGAATATTATTGTTGGTATTTATTGTTACTAATGTACTTTTTCTTTATATTATTATATAAAAAAAAATATGACAAACGACATGTAATATGTTAAAAATATTATAAATAAAAAATATGAATATGAATAAGTATTATTTTGTTGTTAGGTACCATATGCATAATACATAATAATACCCATAGGCGTGTAATTTTTTCTATACTAAAACTATACATAAAATTACATACATATACCCATAGGTGTGTTATTTTATCTATAGTTTGTATATTTGTCGTCACTTAATTAAACTTGTAGTTTTCAGTACAAATTTTACAAACAAAACAAAACAAATATTCGCGATATTGGTCGGCCATCCCTTTGACCGCTGCCGAATATGCAATATTCTGGTAAAATGTTTGGGTCGGTCGAACAAAGCGTTCATTGGGTAAAATTAAACTCTGTTCGTTAAATCTCACAAGCAAATCTAGGAATTTTCAAATTGAAAACGTAACTAGCGTGGATATCAATGAAAAAAAAAAAATAAGATGAGACAAATTATGCCGTGTGGTGACGGCAGTAAAAATACATTTGTCATCACCCCAACTCCTCCTGCGGGTGTCGTAAGAGTCGACTAAGGGATTGAAGTGTCACTGAACATTATTTGATAAAATATTGATGATGGGCAGCAGCGTCATCAATTCATAGTGGACACATTACAGCGATGGCCAATCTGCTTGCCCAGCGTGGCGATTATGGGCATTTACCTCCTAATATATCTATATGCATAGTTAATCGGAGAGGCCTATGTCCAGCAGTGGACTATAATAGGCTGATGATGATGATGATGATGAGACTTTACAGAAATCATACAATCGTTGTATTTGTTCGTAGATGAGTACTATCTAAAATGACTTAAGGCGTACAATACATGTTTAAAATGCAAGCAAAATAAATGACTATACAGATAGGCTACAATAAAATTACAACTATGTACATACCTAGTTACTTACAATAGTATCTTTTCTCAACTTCACCTGCTAAGTGACAAAACATTAATGTTACGCCTACACTATCGGAACGTACTGTCCAGCATGAACCGGCAGCTTAAGTTTAACGCAGTAGCTCCCTTTTCCATTTCATTACGAGATATTTTCAGTGAGAGGGAGAGGGACAGACAGTAAGTTTCGGCGTTAAATTCACGCTGTCAACTCAGTAAGGCAGGTCCGTCAGTGCCCCCGTTGGCGGGCCGCGCGGCGCACGACTTTCGCGCTCCGATTATTTTTTATAAATCGTTTATTTTAGATGAATGTTAGATATACACCCTGTAGGATAGTGGTTAAAGGTGAGATTCGAAGTTTAAATGATTCGTTGTGATAAAATTGGGAGAGATGTGAAGTTCGTTGATGTTTTGCGAAATCGCAACGTTGTTTACATTCAAAAGTGCGTCGTACCTATACAATAATAATAAAAGTTTAGAGAAAATTGTCAAGTTATCTCAAATCGTGATTAAGTTAAACATAATTATGCTGAAACAAACAATGAATGAATATGTTTTAAAAAATCGTTGAGTGATAATGATAAGACTAGTTTTGTTTTGCGGAATTGTAGTTTTGTTTACATTTTCAAGTCGACAATAAGTGCAAAATCAATACAAGTTTTTGCACAATTTTCTATAGGTCTAAATTAAATAAAGTTTTTCGTGGCTCTGAAGGATAAAGAAGAATTTTCAGTTGTCCTAAATTATTTAACTTAATTATCTGTTATTCGGAGTACGATAAATGAGAAGACCTTAAGAATACATATTTTTGAATTAGGTACCATTATATTTAAGAGTTCGGAGCATTTTTTTATTTAGTCTTTTTCATAATTTTGAATTTATACGTAAACTTTTGGTTTTTTCTACTCAGATCTCCAAATTCCCAAAATGTTCATAAAATTTCTGGTTTTCCTCTTTTGTCACCGTCATACGAAGTGTATGGATGGTAACAAAATAGGAAAATAATCCATGGGACATTTCCATCGAAAAAAGTCATGATTCTAAGTATAAATAACCCAAAATTACCCATAAATTCAAAATGATGAAAATGGACAAAATAAAAAAACGCTAACGCTACGAAATATCAGCCAACCTACACATTACACTACATATTTATACCCGCATATTTTGGTAGTTGTAATTAGTTTACGGGGTTCGTGGTCTACGGGTAAAGCCCACCACAAACCACGAGTGTTCCAAATGGGTTGTAATGAAATCAATTGATTTACGCGATATTATTAGGTCATTAACTACCCATGAAATTGGCGTTTCATATGGAGAATTTTCTGAAAAATCTATGAATTTTGTGTATATTTTTTTCATATCAAAATCAAAATGAAACAAACTATGCCAGTAGTATTAGACACTTCTAAGGCGTGTTCTGTATATCTCTATTTCATAAAACAAGGTACTATATCACATTTATACCTATTTCAAACATATGAACCGGCAGCATTTGGCAAGAGTGGTTTACAAAACTTATTATAGAATACCACTTTAGGAAGAAATACAATTATTAATGTGTAAAAACCTTTGTTATATAGTGCACTGTTAAAAATAAAAAATATATCTAAGTTACTCTTTAGATAATAAAATTAGGGATCAATTAAACTCTATGACGAAAGCGCCAAATTCATAGGTAATGACCCAATAGTCATCTATTACAATAGTTTTGTTTCATGACTAGTAACGCTATCGCGGTAACCGACAGAAAATAATATTTATTTTCAACCTACTTCAAAAAAAGAGCAGGTTCTCAATAAAATTCGACTCTATATTTTTTTTGTTACCTCAGAAGGGTTATTCCCACCGGTTACCACCAACTTGACACCAGTGGTAACTACTGGGAATTTCTTTCCCACCTGTTACCACCAGAGTACTTGGTGGTAACTACTGGGAAAAAGAATTCCCAGTTGTTACCACCAATCACTTTAGTGGTAACTACTGGGAAAAAGAATTCCCAGTAGTTACCACCAATCACTTTAGTGGTAACTACTGGGAAAAATAAATCCCAGTTGTTACCACCAAGTACTTTACTAGTAATGTGCTTGTTGGTATTGTTTCTTTAATAGAATATACACCAAATACTTTGCCAGTTATTAATAAGGAGCTAATTTTATGAATATTACTTTATTTATATAAAATATCTTATTAACCATCGAATTTTACTAAAAAATTAATACATTCTGAAAATATTTTTTAAACTTTTTTTTAAATATGTTGTCAGTATTACCTACTCTGAACCAAAAATATTAAGAACTATTATATTCTTAGTAAAAACTTGCAAAACACGTGTGGCAGGGCGGCAGGCGGTGCTTCAAACGATTAGGATACTTTCCCATTGTTATAATTCTTTCTCAGAACTAAATAGCACTCAGTTGTTTTGTTTAATTTCGAAGTACCTAGTCGGTTCTTTCGACATTGTATTTATATAATAGGTATATTTATGTGCGCATAGCTGCTTTAAATATTCTTATTCTTTTAACATTGAATTTGGCGTATTATTTTTGTAGTATCGAATGAAAACCAAAAATGAAAGTTACCAGTATTTTGACACTCTTTTAAGGTATGTTTTGTTTCTTGATTTGTCAAAAATGTGTCCATACTTGCACTTGTTTCTTACACGCTTGTAAGTGAACTGACTTGATTATCGCAGGGGCAGGTAAAAAAGGATGACGGGTGACCGGCTCGTAGAAGGGATAACTTTCATTTTTCATCGTGTTGTTTTAACTGATTACGAATCTCAATCCTTTTTTAAGATTATTACAAGGTTATATTATATATCCGCAGCAGAACTAAAGTAACCGAAAAAGCTCTCCGAATCGCTAAACTGAAGTGGCAGTGGGCGGGGCACATTGCGCGTAGAACCGATGACCGTTGGGGCGGGAAGGTTCTTGAGTGGCGGCCACGCACCGGAAGGCGTAGTGGGTAGTGCCCCCCACAAGGTGGACCGATGACCTGGTGAAGGTCGCAGGAGTCCGCTGGATGCGGGTGGCGCAGGACCGGGCGTTGTGGCAATCTTTGGGGGAGGCCTATGTTCAACAGTGGACGTCTTTCGGCTGATATAATGATGATGATGATGATGACAAGGTTATAACTACTACAAGGTTTTAGGTACTTACACGAAAAATGAAATATTGAAATATTTTTGTTTTGAATAAAAAATCAGTGTGATTCGTCTTTATTTGTAGTATAACATTTTATAATAATTATAGTCTCTGGAAATTGTTACCATTGTATAACAGAATTTATGGCTACTAGGTATCCTATTGCAAAAGGACTAAATATTAACTTAGTGGTAACTACTGGGAATTCAAATTCCCATCTCTTACCACTAAACTAATTGGTGGTAACTACTGGGAATTCATTTTCCCAGTAGTTAGTAGTTACCACCAATTAGTTTGGTGGTAACAGTTGGGAATTTTAATTCCCAGTTGTTCCCAGTGGTAACAGGTGGGAAAAAAATTCCCAGTTGTTACCACTGGTGTCAAGTTGGTGGTAACAGGTGGGAATAACCCAACTTCCAGCTGCATGAACTGATTTTGAATAGGTATTCTTTTTTTATTTGAAAGCTGATGCTTCCCGTTTGGTCTCATTATAATTTGGTCCAATTTGACATTAGGATCCATGAGAAAGCCATATAAGACATAAAGCATTAAGCATGTGCACGACATATGGACAAATAACTCAATATCACACCATACGATTTAGATAATTCTGTTTTACACCTGAATTTAAAACGAACCGAGATACGTGGTCCCGTTGGCACTAAATTGGGGTGTGATGATGGGATCTTGGAGAAATCGATTCACAATCATCATCATCATATTCAGCCGTTATTCGCCCACTGCTGAGCATAGGCCTCTCTTCTTGTACGCCATTGGTCCCGGTCCTGAGCTAACCTCATCCAAAAGTGATCCTTATTCTTCCGAATATCGTCCACCCATCGAGCGGTCGAGAAATCAATTTAAGTCAGTTTATTTTATATTTCTAATTTAGTAATTATTCTATAGGGTTAGGATTTTGGTGGCATTTATGGAACAGAGAGCAGTGGAGTCGATGTTACAAACATTTTTTCACTTGAATAAATGATTAACTTATAAAATAATAACTAAATAGTGTTTAGTTTAAGATGGATTTATCAATTAATTTAAATAAATAACCTGTATTTTATTTTTGAGAATCTAGAAAAATGTTAATTTTTAATAAAAATGTTGATAAATGAGAAAATATATTTATTTGATATTCAAGGTTCTAGTTTTCTCGAAGCCCATAAATATTATATAATAATCATAAGCTATATTATAAAAAAAGATTGAACTTCATTTCATAGGTAGTCAAATATTAATACAATAAAATTATTTAATACTTAAAATGGGCGAAACCCTGTTAAAAAGAATATAATTATTTATGTATTATTTTTAATTAATTAATTAATTATTCAATCAATCATAAGCAATTTGAGCAACGACTCCACTGTTCTTTGTTCACCTAATGCCACCAAAATTCCTAACCCTAATTATTACTTTAAATGGAAGGTGTCCACGAGTAAAGGGAAAAATTCTAACAGTATATTCCTGAGACTAAAAGAAGCAAAAAATGTAGAATGAGTTTTGGTCAAATCTGCAAAAAAAAATTGTGGCAAAATCGTTTTCTAAAATGCGTTTATCATAGCGTAACGGTAAAGAAAGGTTTTAAGAAAAAAAATCTCTTAAAATAGACTGAATCCTGAGAACTTCAAATGACGTTTTTAACTTTTTTGGTCAGAAATCCGCTGTTGAATTTTTCCCTTTCCTCATGGGCACATTGTAGAGTGATAATTAGCCCTTAATTTGGCAATGTTCGTCACAATGAACATGGTCCTCGGCCCACTTTTTGTATTTTTTTTAAGACAGAATTTTCTGCTCTATACAATGGCGAAGAGGCTAGAACGCACGATTTTTTTGAAATTTGCCAAATTAAGGGTTAAAAAAATACTATTATGTCTTTAATTTAATGACATAAGATGAAGGAAAGGTCATATAAATTGTGTTAACATACACGTGGCAGAAGGCTTGAGCATCTCTAACGAAGGTATTGTTTTATGGAGTCAGACTTAATTGGGTTTTCTTCGTGAATAAACACAAATTCTACAGTAACAGAGATATGTGAATTTAACAGACTGACAAATCCAGAGAGTTTTCACTTTTACCTTGGCACTATTGCAATTGGGTGACAGGTGCTACAATTGTAAAAATTACTGGAGGGGCCACGATCTGCTAAAGGTGCATTCAGACCAAACGAGCATTCGCTACTATATCGTGATTCTATCCCTCACTCTGCGAAATTCGATCGTTACACAAAACGTGATTCGTTGATTTCGGGGATAGAATAGCGAATGCTCGTTTGGTCTGAGTCCACCTGTATGCGATTCAAATTCAAATAGTTTATTGTATGAAAGTGAATAGTAATAAATGGTGTATTATCAAACCGGAATCAGAAAGGGATTCGAAAGTACTGTTGCCACAACAAATGACACAACATTTACCAATTAAAGAGTTGTTTATAGATGTAGTGAGTGATTAATTAATCTATAGTCTGCAAGTCTTTGCACTTAAAGTATAAATATATGAATATAACTATGAGTATTATCCTAGATTGACTTAAATACTGTTGTGTCAACAGTACTTTTGAATCCCATTCTAATCGCGGTTTGATAATACAGTAGTTTTGTAGTTCTTCACAATCAGCCGTATATGGCGCACAGCAGATTTTCATCACATGTCATTGGATAAAATTTTAATGTCAATATACAGTATGTCCCAAGGAGAAGTGACTGGTTCTCTATGGAGATGCAACCAAAATGTATGAAAAAGTCAATTTTTTTCGCGGTTTCCTTGTTGGTCCCATAGTAAAAGTTGTTCAGTATGACTTATACAGTGTGTCCCTGGAAGCTGGTCACTTCGCCCTGGGACACTGTACTAAAATTGTGAATATTGTAATGTTATGAAAGAAAATTATGAAATTATTATTATTACTGTGAAGATAAAGAAGTCCATGCCATGCCACAAAAAGTGATACGAGAACAGATGATCAATAAATTAATCAAATCTCTTTAGGACCTAATCTGATACTCATGTCAAGAATTAACGAAACTCCATTACCAATTGTCACGACCTTCAGAAAACAAAAAGTTTGTGACAAACAAGCACATGGGCCATCGAATAAAAAGGCAGTAGCCGTAACCTGTGGAGACCTGTAACATCAGTAAAAGTAATATTTTACAATTGTCGCTCCTGTCACCATGGTGGAACAGGGCCCTGGTAATAATGACTGTAACTGAGACAGTTATGTCAGCCATTATGTCTCCTTTTACAGTAATTATAGCGAGTTTACGGGGAATAAGTACAGATTATGAAATCTTAAACCGCTGAATTTCATATTATCCGCCTAGGCCTACAACAGAAATATCCAAACACTGCAAATTTAAAGCGATTGAATTAATATATGAGAATCACAGATTCATAAGACAAGTCACGTGACTATTTCCATACATTATTATGGTCAGGTGACTTATCGCTTATCGTATACGATTGCAGAACGGCATCTGGGCTGCTCAGCTGTCATTCAAATTTTTGCCTGTGAAAATATTAAATATGAGTCAAAACAATTGCAACTTTGTTCTAATTTAACAGAATTTAAATTTGTTTGATATGATGAATAATAAATTACTACACCATTCGTCAGTTAGAAATCAATAAAAATGTATAAAAAAACTAAAATTTGCATTATTCCATAATCACGTACTTTTAGAACACAATTCTGGTTTTATTACCAAGTTAAAAGCTTAAACCTTAAGTTCACGTACATTTTTAGTTAAAATAATTGATTTTTATTAGCATTAATGTAAAAATAGGTATATCTGCGAATGTGTTTCACGGTATGTGTCAAAGACGTCAAATGCTATGGGAAATCAGTCATACACATTTGTTTACATATATTTTTTGGATTCTACTGACGTGGTATCATCATCATCATCATCAGCGTATGATAGTCCACTGCTGGACATAGGCCTCTCCTATTAACTCTGCGTATAGACGCATTAGGGGGTAAATGCCCATAATCGCCACGCTGGGCAAGCGGATTGGCGATCGCAGTAATGTGTCCACTATGATGACGCTGCTGCCCATCATCAATCTTTAGTCAAATATGGTCAGTGACACTTCAATCCCTTAGTCGACTCTTACGACACCCGCAGGAGGAGTTGGGGTGGTGACAAATGTATTCTTTCTGCCGTCACCACACGGCCAACATGACGGGACATGGGGTATACATGGACCTTAAAGTGCATTCAGACCAAACGAGCATTCGCTATTCTATCCCTCACTCTACGAAATCAACGAATGACGTTTTGTGTAGCGATTTAATATCATAGAGTAGGAGGGGGTTAGAATAGCGAATGCTCGTTTGGTCTGCACGCACCTTCACAAGGACATATCTTTGTTGATCTTCGGCTTAGGATGTAATCGAATACATAAAGTGGACATTATGTCCTTGCAATAAGGATTACAAGGACAGTAGGTCACAAGAAAATACTGTTACAATCAGTCCTTTCTTGTGAACTTGTCTTTGTTGGCTATATTTTCGTTAAGACGGCAGTAAAATTAGATTAAAAGACTTCGTTACGTTGTTATAAAGCTCAAGGTCGGGATTTGAAAGCTTAATTAGTGAAACCAGATACATCTGAGCGGCAATGGCACTCATAAATATCGAAACGTGGTCACTGCCATGTGGTGACGGGAGTAAAAATACATTTTTCGCCACCCCATCTCTTCCTGTGGGTGTCGAGTCGGCTGGGATTTGGCTAGGCGGCGGAATTTAAGTGTCATCATCATTATCATCATCTGATGTATATAGTCCACTGCTGGACGTAGGTCTCTCCTATTAACTATGCGTATAGACACATTAGGAGGTACCTAAATGCCCATAATCGCCACGCTGGGCAAGCGGATTGGCGATCGCAGTAATGTGTCCACTATGATGACGCTGCTGCGCATCATCAATTTTTTATGAAATAACTAATGGGAAGTGACACTTTAATCCCTTAGTCGACTCTTACGACACCCGCAGGAGGAGTTGGGTGGTGGCAAATGTATTCATACTGCCGTCACCACACGGCAATTAAGTGTCACTGACCATTTATTAAGCGAAATTAATGATGGGCAGCAGATCATAGTCGACACACTACGGTGATAGCCAACCCGCTTGCCAAGCGTGGTGATTATGAGCATTACCTCCTAATGCGTCCATACGCATATTATGAAGAGAGGCCGTCATCAGCAGTGGACTGATATTATAGGCTGATGAAGTGAAGAAGTATCACGGACGTGTAAACGAGACCATACATAATATATGGATAGCGCTGTTCCGTTCAGATACAGTGATATATATGGTTAAAACATACCTACATAATTTATATAAAATCACATTTAACGTTGGCCGTGTGGTGACGGCAGTAAGAATACATTTGTCACCACCCCAACTCTTCCCACTGGGTGTTGTAAGATTCGACTAAGGGATTGAAGTGTCACTGACCATTTTATTGAAGATTGATTGTGGGCAGCAGCGTCATCGTAATGGACACAATACTGCGATCGCCAACCCGCTTGCCCTGCGTGGCGATTATGGGCATTACCGCCTAATGCGTTCATATGCATAAGTAATAGGAGAGACCTACGTCCAGCCGTGGACTGAGATAGGCTGATGACGTGATAGGATGCCACATTGTAAGGACTGAATGGCGAGCGTCGAGCGTCGCAACTGCATTTATTTATTTGAGATACAAATCACTGATTAGTTAAAGAGTCCATGCGTTCTTTATTGCTCTTATTGTAGGTCTCACCCTGTATATACGGTGTGTGCGAGGTAATTCGTGACTCAGGAAACACGGTGCTTATAAAAGCTTAAAGTATTTTTTCGTGTTTCAAGTAAAAGCATGATGAAGTTACAAGGTAGGATAGGTAGTATATTTGTTCAAGAAGTACTGTGAAAGAAGACAAATGATAATATTTTTCCATTTATGATATACTCAAATAAAACAAGCATTGTTAAATTAACTTCAAACTGTAGGTACATTATATACAGGTTGTAATCGTACAGTGTTGCTAGGCGATTACACCGTGAATATAAGATATATTATAATTTTCAAACAAATATTGAAAGGTACGTCGCCTAATTTGTACGGTCTAGTGAAATATCAATACATAATATGATTACCTATCTCATAAACGATGCTTTTATAGTATTATTTTAGTCGTTGGATGTATTGGAGCATTTTAACTTAATATATTTAATATTGATACTTTTATTTCAAAAAAGTTACTGACTTACGATATCAGTTAGAAAATGTATAATTTGTCTTATATTTACGGAATAATCGCCTGGCCACACTTAACGATTACACCCTGTATATGTCCTAAAAGCTTAGTATTGTCCATTAAGTCATGTGACATAATAGCTGTCATAAAGGCTCTAGGAATCTATATAAATGCTATAACTATACCTACTACTGTTGTTACACAGATCATATTGAACTAGACCCTGTATGGCTCGTTTAGGGTAACATGGTTAACCCTGGATCACTCCATTTTACAAGGCCTATATCTCAAAAAATATTCGTGATATATACATAATTTTTGGACTATCGTATACTTCATTTATTTGAGATTCATCTGATTATGGTCTGGAATGTGTATTAGAAGCTATTTAGAAATAGTAGAACTTTTAAAAAAAAGTGGAAATTGATCCACTGTGCAACAGGGGGGGTGAACAATGAATATATCAGTTGTTCACAGTGGGCCAAGGAGAATTACGTGGGCAAGATATGGAAAAAAAACAATGAAACAACAATGTGTATTCATTGTTTTATTGCAATAACCAGTCACTCTTAATTATTAACTACCACAACCTACTTGGTAGGTTTATTAATCTTATTTGAGATCAAATTCCGGACATTTCCGGTTCAGGACATAATCGACTAGTAACAGCGACTGCATAAGGTGAACCTGAACCCCCTTATTACCTCTTTAGTCTTATCACTCTCTGCATAACATTATACTTTCATGAGATCAAATTTTCTAAAAGCTGAATAATGCTGGATGACATTTGCAAGACTTTCAAAAAACAGTCCTTACAGTTTCATTGTTAAATGCAGTAGCTCGCGCCAGACTACATGCCTCTGGTTTCCGTAACGATAGCTCTGGGTGCTGGGAGTCTTTCGCGAAAGCCTCTTAGTCAATCAATGTGGGCCATTTGATTTTTTTCCAAGGAAGGTGGCATATTAATATTATTGTGTACTGCCATTTGGTATGCCATGTGTCAGCAGTATTTGGCGGATAGACCGTAAAACAATACTGCACATTTCTTATAGTAGTCTTCCATTTTTGATGGTTTTTAGAGCCGTTTCCATTAACCGGGCAGTAATGCCGCCTACTATTCGACAGATCACCCTTTTCCTCGACATTCTGTAATATAAAATTATTGTAATAATTTGACAAAACATACATATTTATATACTGGGACACTGACTCATTGTGTACTTGACCCACTTGACCCAGTGTCTACCCTTACGTCAAAATAAGTTTAAAAAATTAAATATAATAGAAAAAATACTCACATCGAAAAAAAAACGAATCTAGGCAATAGTTAATTAATCAAGTTAATAATGAAAAATAACAGGGCTTATACTGGCAAGTGTTTGGAAAATATAGTTTAAATTCCGACTTACGTAAATGTTTCCATCACGTGGCACTAACACTTGGACACCTGCCC
Source organism: Thaumatotibia leucotreta (assembly GCA_025490895.1). NCBI lineage: Eukaryota > Metazoa > Arthropoda > Insecta > Lepidoptera > Tortricidae > Thaumatotibia > Thaumatotibia leucotreta. The sequence goes on along the minus strand of JALPQI010000171.1, from coordinate 330,555 downwards.
TGGACGTTGTACTTGCGCGGCTCCATGGGGACTGAGCTAGTAAGAACGTGTCGGTCAAAGGTATCTAGGGTGCGTAGAAAAGTAATAATAACGCTGTGCGTTTTGTAGTTGTGTGCGTTACCTACTGTGTACCAGCAACCCAGTGTCAACCATGTTACCTACACTAAGTTTTTTTTTTATTTAAAGGTTACGAAAAATAAAAAGATTCTGCTATTTTGCCTACGTAACCGTAAAATAATGTCAGATCACCAACATCATCATGAAATAAAATTTTACAGCGACAATTAAAAATTTTATTTATTTATTTTTATTTAATCTTAATAACCAAGCAAAAGACACCATGCTACTAGGCGACATTTGTGTAAGAATGGCCCACGATATTTAGTACATAGCGTAACTACCAAAAGCTCCCAAAAATGGTCCCAAACTTAATCAAATATCTTCCATTACGTGTAATTGTTATATTAATTGTGCTGCGACCATAATTATATAACATGGACGTCTAACACCAGCTGAATAATGCCCCCAAAACCAATTGTTCAATAAAATTGTGCCAAGATGGGCAGGACATAGCGCTTTTCATAACACCGCGCATATTTCGGCGCAGCATCTTTGACATTATGTTTATAGAATATAACCAATCAAAACTTTGATAGACCAATCACATCTATTTTTAAATGGCGGTTTAAGTTTTTAAAGGTTGATTTTGACATTCATTACCGTGATGCATTGAAGAGGGGGTGACACTTGACAACTAAAATTCAGGACCGTTTTTGAAAGGCAATTTAATATGGCGTGCGGCTTCCATGTTTTATTTGTTCATAGTAATTGTGCTATTCATGAGCCGTGTGTTTGCCGTGTGGTGACGGCAGCAAGAATTCATTTGTCTCACCCCGACTCTTCCCACTGGGTGTCGTAAGAGTCGACTAAGGGATTGAAGTTTCATTGACAATTCTTTGATTTTATTGATGATGGGCAGCAGCGTCATTCTAATGGACATATTACTGCGTTCGCCAATCCGCTTACCCAGCGTGGCGATTATGGTCCTTTACATCCAAATGCGTCTATACGCATAGTTTGATAGAAGAGGCCTACGGCCAGCAGTTGACAAAGATAGGCTGATCATCTGATGATGTGTATTCATAGTTAAAAACTCCTGATTGCTAATAAAAAAAATTGAACAATGCCAAAAATAAGATCGGGAGTGATGGGAGTGGTATTTATTTATCACAAATATTTGTTCCTTGGTCATGGCCGTCTATGTATTTAATAAGTACATATATGTATCTATCTATTATATTCACCGTCGCCGTGTACCCATATCACAAGCCTTAATTGAGCTTACCGTGGGACTAGGTCGATTTGTGTCAGATGTCCCAAGATATTTATTTATTTACCTAGTCTACTCTATGATCTGTGGTGACAGAACAGGTTAACGATACGTGAAGCAGCTAAAGTAGTTTTTATTTTTATGGCTAGATTGAGTGCTTTTGCGAAATGGTCCTTTCGTCTTTCGCTTCGTAATCAACTACCCTTTATTTTTAACTGACGTGGGAGAAAATGGCGTAATTTTAATTAAAACTTCTTATCTTACACAAATCAACCTAGTCTCACGATAAGCTCAATTAAGGCTTATGGTGTGGTAACCTAGCGACAACATAATACTTATAATAGTTAAATACATATAGATACTTAAATACATTTACAGCCATGACCAAGGAACAAATATTTGTGATAAATAAATAAACAAATAATGCCCTGGCCGGGATTGGAACCCGGAACCTCCAGTTTTGTAGGCAGGGTCACTATCAACTAGGTTACGGAGGGTGATATCGGAAGAGCTTTTGATACATGTTTTAGGAACGAAACTTATCATTGTTAGGCATTTTTTTAAGCGCTTTAAAATTCAACGCATCGGAGAGTTGTCGAGTTTGCGGACGATTGTGGTAGACACACGTCTTTGAGTGGCTTAAGGTTTTAGTACCTTCGAAAGATTAAGTACAAATGTCGCTAGTGATTAGCTTCACAATACCATTGACTAAATTCGCTGTGATCGATGGAAGGTCGTCTGGTGTAATTGGAAGCACGTTGGACCGGCAATCCAGAGGAAGCGGGTTCAAATCCCGTGACAACCAGAGTCTTTCGCAGTTGATTTTGTCTATAGTAAGGACATCTGCTACGACATTGTGAAATTATCCGCTTTAAAAATTTTCATGCATTTGCTTAACCTTACTTGCGCTCAAACTTAAGCAACTTTAATATTTGTTGCTCTTAAATATTTGTTGTCTTATATGTGGAAGTCTATAACGCTATTATTTCCGATTACAACAACACGTTCAAACGCTTCACATACGGAGGCATCTCATTTCCGCACACTCGTTCCTAAAACCACATGTCATTAGTCCATGCCATTGTAATTTCAACTTTATCTCCTTTGTCCACGGTTCGATTGTAAGAAAACGCCGATGAGTTATAGGCTCTTTTTAAGGGTGTTGTGTTTGAATGGAACTGAAGTGAGGAGACATGAGCAATTTGGTTATCTTTACTCTTTCTTAGATATAAGGTGGAAGTACCAGTGCGTAACATGTGAACAGAGAATATTTATTTGAATCACGATATTTTTGCTCCTGTATAAATCTACCTTGTGGGGGGCAGTGGACGTCTTTCGGCTGATATGATGATGATGATGATGATATAAATCTACATAACATATTGTCATGGGTTTTGGGAGAGGAGTTTGTTAGTTTTGTTGAATAGTATTTATTTTATAGGGTGATACTATAGAAATTTCTCAAAATTACAAATTTTCTCCTTTTTTTATGTGACGAAGGTAGATAACTGAACTTTCAGCCCGCCTGATGGAAAGCAAGAACTGCGGCCCATGGAGTGATTAAATGGGTCTCATCATCTAAATGTCAGGCTGTATTAAAATTATACATATAATTTAGATATAAGCTAATTATTTCAAAGTTGGGATATAAAGCATCAAAGGCAATTACATTTATCATCGTTTAAATGCCCTAATAGTTGATTTTATCTTATCGATGGCAACTCAAGCTACGATGACGAGTATTGGTACAGCGTTGGGTGCTAGTACTTCCACCTTATTTATTACTTTCATATTTTGTTATCTCCCTTCCTGCTTGTGGGTTAAATCTGAAACGTGAGTTATCATGATCATTTCAGCCGGAAGACGTCCACTTCTGGACAAAGACTCAAGGATCTACACAAAGCTTTTTTTTGTATTCCGTTAGGGGACATAAGGCACAATCGATACGCTGAGCAGAAGGGTTTGTGGTCGCAATGTAATGCACCTCAACTATATGGGCCAGTCACTTTTTTTGTTGTTAATCTGTCACAACACACAAAATAAATAAAAAACATCCCCACTTAACGAGTAGGGAGGTAACCGATTTTTTTATTCTACCACTTTATCAGCGCGATTATTATGTATATCTGTACCAAATTGCAGATTTCTAGTACTAACGGCCACTGAGCTATCCTTCAGGCAGACAGACGAACATCGCAAAACTGTGAAGATTCCTAGTTTGCTACAGAACCCTAAAAATGTTTTTTTTTTATAATTTCATGTTTTCCTCGTTCAATGTTAATTTACTCGTATTTGCAATGGAGTGGTATTCAGACAAAATAGATTCCATTCGTTTAACTAACATAAATATTTAATGGTCCTTGTCAGTCTCACGTCACGGAGTTGTTCGCATAGTTCCAACTCAAGCCGGGTTTAGAAAGTTTGCACCACAGATTACTTGACGAAAATCGATCAGCTTAGTGTCTCCCCAAACCCATGCGGATTAGGCAATTTTCAAGTATGAGAACCTACATTTCTACGAAATAAGAGCAAAATATTAAAATCTCGGGCGATCCCTGTCGACGGATACTTGCGCTACCTCGAAAATGCGTGAGCGTCGATATAAGGAAACCCTCATGCTCTCATCAATCAAAAATCATATATCAAATGTCATAAGAGCGACAAGCTAGATAGAGATGCATATATTTGCTACACACTGTTACTTAAAAATGCCTTTAACCTTGCAACAAGAACTTGAAAGTATAAATTACATTATTGATATGGAGCTTTTTTCGACCGCCTACTGTCCATCGGCCGTCTAGAGTAGAAGGACAAATGGCTGAATAACACCAGTGATGAACGTTTTAGTCTTACAAGTTTATGTGAAATACATAAATTTGCATTTTTAAGTAGGCACATTACATTACATTATAAAGAATATTTAAATTAATTGCTAATACTTTAGGGTATGCATGTGCCTATTCATGACAATGATAAAGAACAACTTTTTCTGTAGAACACATATCGTAATGTAAAAAATCTTCACATTTCCAGCTGTCGGATCAGCTGATCTACTTTTAATAGTTTTTTTTTCGAGAGATAGTATTCTTGAGTGAGTACATGCACAATTGCATACGCTAAAGTACCATGAGCTGATATGAAAACAACCTGTTGTACTCGTATGCAGTAGACGTCATATATCAAGAAGAAATACCTCAGCAACGTCTAAAGTGGAGTCAAAACTCAATGACTTTTTTAAATTACCAGTTAACAGTTCCTGTCAGATAAATAATAATTCTATTATATTTTTACTCTGATGACCCGAGAAAAAGATAATGATAATTTTAACTAACGCGATGACTACGACTATTCCTAAACATTTTATGATGCGGCGTCTATCGGTGTCAACGAATGGTAGTTTTCAAAGTAAATATTTGAAGGTTGGAATGTTTCTGAACTGTGCTTGTTTCCAATATTTGAAATATTACGGCTTAACATTATTAATAATATTTTTGGCGTCGAAGGCAGAGTTTATGGAAATATCATGTATATGGAACTAAAAATGATTTTTCCTAACTAGTGCGCAAAAACGAACTTTGCGCACGCCTCGCGCGCGCTAATTTCTCTTTTTGACGCACTTGTTATGAAAAATATCGGAGCAGGCCTCTGTTATATCATGGCGTTAGAGTGCATAAATTTGTCACCACCCCAATTCTTCCCGCGAAGTATGACGTTTTAGGTGCGACTAGGAATTCGTTAGTGGTCGTTAATGGAATTTAATACAAATCTTGAAGGCCGGCAAAGTGCTCTTTTTTAATTCCATTCCATGTCAATTTGTGGCACAGGTATCATGACATTCTGCCACTATGCAATACTATGCGAAAAAAAATTGTGTGTGTTTGTTGTTTATTTCATTGCATACGTATATACCTCGGCCGGAAGTATGGGGTTGCCCGCCTCAGACCTATTGCAGTTTATTATTTTTAAATAGCGGCTTAAGTCTTTATAGGTTGAATATCAAATTTATTGGAAGAGGGGGTGACACTTGTAAACAAAAATTCGACCGTTTTTGAAAAGCAATTCAGTGTGGCGTGCAGCTTTCATGTTTTATTTGTTCGTAGACCTGTCTACTATGGGACTCACTAGTGACCCCCATAACTTTCACAAATCCCGTCTTAGTAGATCTTAGTCTTTATGGTTGACCCTCGCAAGAAATATGTTCAGGAAACGTGTTACTTTACTTACTGGTACTGGGAGATTTCACATAAATTATGAGGTACATTGTTATAGGCTTTTATTTAGCTTCATCTGGGCTAATGTTTGTCTCTAGTAAATCAAATCTTGCTAGTAAAATTTGATCCATATAGATTACCAATTGAATTGACAGTGCAATATTAATTGTTGAGCGTTTCTGGAAATTTGATTTTGTCGTCTTTTCGTCAGCCTCCGTAGCCTGGTTGGTTAGTGACCCTGTCTACGAAGCTGGAGGTCCCGGGTTCGAATCCCGGCGAGGGCATTATTTGTGTGATTATTTAACACAAATTTTGTTCCTTGGTCATCATAGTTCTCTATGTATTATTTTTGTTTATTTATACATTTTTTTATTTTTATTACTGTTAATGGTTGTTAGACAGAATTCAATTTCGTTACACAAGAAAAGTGACGTTTAATTTTGATTCATTAAGGCATTTAACTGTCTAAATATTTTTTAAATCGACCCTTTAATCGGTGTCAAAAAATCTTTGGTTTACAGTTAAAATAAAGAGAAAGCAAAGGAGAGCATTTGTACAGTCAAAGGCAAAATAAAGTGTATATAAGAATGCTCAAAAATATGCTTAATTCTGTGTTATAAGAACGTCGTAACATATTTTTGAGAGGATTCTTTCGATATTTATTTTTGAACTTGACTGTACAGAAAAACGGCCAATCCGAATCTCTTAACCTTAGGTAAGAAATGAACACCTTTAGCGGGTATTAGCTCTAAAATATAAGTGGCCACTTTTCTCCAGTTCAATTTTTCCTTTGGTATTATAAAATTGGAATCAGGGACAACGATTTCTAGAGATTTATGGAGACATTAGGATTTCTAGGTTCGTATTCCGTTGGGTATTAAGCTCGTTCAATGTTTCAATTGATATTAGGATTAGGTATGATCCAGAAGAAAAAATCTCTAAGGTTTGATATGGTGACATAATGTGTTATATGCGTTATTATTGAGGACTAACTCGAATAATATGTGTTAGTTTTTAGTAAAACGTCTCACTTTGTCACTTACCATAAAGACGAGATTTCCTTGTATCTTCATATGAATAAACTGACAAAGCGGCTTTATAGCAAACGACAAAGTGGGACGTTTTACTAAGCTCACTCACGTATGCGTCAATTTTAAAACACAGGATACCTAATGATATGCACATTGTCCTCTTTTGTGATGTTATCTAGGCAAAGGGATCACATTGTTGGTGGCGCTTGTGGCGTTATGTTTGTAAGTTCGTATACAAATACAACGCCGTGAGAAGTAAGCGCCATTGAAAATTCCGATTTAACATCGCATATGTCAGATGAGGACTTTATATAAAATAAATAATGATAAAAATTATTGACGCCACAATTATTGTTTTTTTTTAAACGAATAGCGTTATTCGTGCGGAACCATGTCGGCCAAAACCAAACCACCTTTAACCACTACCCTGCCCAACGTTTCAGATTTCAGTAATTCTTAGAACCAAGTAAATATCACCAGTAACCAAGGTCCAAAATACGAATTTTATTTATCACCCCAAAACTGTCAAAGAATCTGTTAAAGACTGAAACGGGAACAAGTGGATAAAGAGCAGAAAAGTGACAACGGAAAAGAAAACAGTGCTATAAATGACAGTGAAACCGAACTTAGTCTAAATTATACAGATCCCTTAGAATTTAAAACAGTAACTTGAGTAGTTGTAGTCAATTTAGTAAAAGACAATAAGTGTCATATCAGTTCTTATTTTATTTCGTCAATTATTCAAACCAAACCACGAGAAACGAGACAAGAATTGACTGGTGCAAGCATTGTGATAAAGTGACGGTGGATATTTTTAATAAATGCCTAAGAGAAAATAAAGTAAAAGGGATAAGAAAGCTTATTGAAAAAGACAGTATTTAAAACATCCTAAAATCTCGGATGGTTCGCTAATCATGCGTGATTTTCTACGTGACTACCCTTAAACATCCCTAGTTACATGTGAACACAACTTTGAGTGAATGAACTTAAATCTGCAAATGCCGTGGACTTTCAGCTCCAACGTGTTACACAAATTTGGAGTTTAATTTTACATAAATTAAAATATTGTATACATTCCTTTCAGTTTAGCACGGTATTAGACTAAAAGTGTTGTAGACAGTATTGAAAGCCTTAGAGCCGAATTAAGTTTGAATATAGATAGTAGAGATGTGATTGTAGATATATGTATAGATCTGAACATAATTTACATACGTTCCAAAGGAAATAGTGATACTCAAGCTGTATTTAGATTATACTGCTTAAATAATAGCTGAATTTCAAATAATAGAATAACTAATCGATCACAGTGTTTTAAGTCAAAACATATAATTCAGACATTGAAAGAAGTCAATAAACATTAAGAATAAGTGAAAGAAAAGAAAGTGAAACTGTTTTCAAAGTTACTTGATCCAAATTGTGCGGACATCTAAACAATTAAAGTGTTTTAAAAGACGCAACAGTGATTATCATTCAAACTGAAACTAAAACAAGTGCCACAGTAAAAGTTAAAGTTGGCAGATCAGCCACTGAATCTTTTAAATTAAGAACCAGTGAAGCAGAAGTTGAAAATGAACGTGTCAATGAAGGCGGGCCCGGCGCCGACGGTGGCCGTCGTGGCAGTTCCAGAAAGCGAGATGGACGCGTTGCTGCTAGGCAGGACTGCGGTGAGGACATTTGATCAGTACGTCCGAAATGTATGTATTTGTCTGACTAATATTTTCGCTTCTTACTTTATACTAATGAGCTCTGTTTCTAAGGCGATGTTCCTGACAAATTTTGCCGCCCAAAGTTACAGGCTTATATTATTATGTTTCAATTTCGAAGAAAATCAATCAGTACTTTTAGTGCCCATGTAAAAAAAATCGCCTTGTAAGTGTAATATAGAACCTTGTAGTACCTATTAGAGAGGCAATCGGGTTTTTCAAAGATTTTTCTGTATTAGATTACCTACTTACTCTACAAAATCAAAGTATGTGCAAAATTTTGCAGTTACTTGAAATTGAGCTCTTTAGTGTAGAGAATCCAAAACTCATTGCACGATTTGGTTTTACAAACTGTTAATTCCTGTTTTCTGCAATCAAGTTTATGATTATAGAAAACCTTATACTATAGTACATCATAGGTACTAGTAAACAAATATCGTATAGGTAGGTAAGTAAACACGAATATTAAGTAAACGTACGCGATCTTAACGTTCCAGTATACAAACAACTTTACTTTGATCGAATTCGGGTGTAGCCTAGAATGTTCTTGATCGAAGATCCAAATATTACTAGACGCGGTCGCGTTTGGAATCTGCCTCATATTAATTTGCATATTTACCTTGATTTGTCAGCTCAAGTTTTTAAGCCGATGTACTATCGACAAAATTTAATCCCAAACCACCTTGTCATTCTAAATAGAGCGATAACATCTTTCTAATACAAAGGAATGAGTTCCAAACGTTGATAAAATAACAAAATAACTATTAAATAAATACATTCCTGTAATATTTTTTGTCGGCCTCCGTAGCCTAGTTGGTAGTAACCCTGCCTACGAAACTGGAGGTTCCGGGTTCGAATCCCGGCGAGGGCATTATTTGTGTATTTATTTATCACAAATATATGTTCATTGGTCATGGCTGTCTATGTATTTAAGTATCTATATGTATCTATCTATTATATATATCGTCGCCTGGTACCCACATCACAAGCCTTAATTGAGCTTACCGTGGGACTAGGTTGATTTGTGTAAGATGTCCCAAGATATTTAATATGAATATTTATTTTATAGAAATTTTGGAAGCACGAATCAAAGCAACATCATCTTTTGGCACATAGAACCGTTTACACGGCTTAGCCTCCTTTAGCTCTGTTAATAGTGTTAGTTTTGGCTCAAAATTCCTTTTGGCAAGTTTCCATATAAAGGATGGCTTACAAGTCTTACAACTGAGGCACTTCACGGTTACCAGGGGGTGTTTTCATTAAAATCTGTCATTTTAATATATTTATCAGTTTTCGCTTGTATACGATTACAGAATGGCAACTAAGCTAGGCTTGCAGATAGAACTCGCGGTATGATGACACGGTGATGGCAAATTTTGTAACAGTTATCATAAAGAAATCAAATCGTGTAATCTGTTTAGTGTAGGTGTAGAAAGACAACTGAAAAGAAGCATGCATTACTATAGGCAAGAAGTAGACCTGTAAGTTCTTACGTAAATCTCCTAAATCTCGAAAAAAAAAAAAACATTTTCTATGAATTGCTTAACAGCCGATAGAACCGCTTTGTATGTAAAAACGAAATTTTTTTCAAGATTTCGATAAGAAAGTTGTTCGTCATGAACTTATGGTTAGGTATCGGTGACTAATTCGAAAACATCTTGTATTTATTTTGTTTTCGTCTTATACTCACCAACAAAAAACTGAACTAGTAAACAGATTATACCTTTTGTCAGGTGCTGTAGTTTATAATCTGTTTAGTTTGAATTATGGAGGTATAAACAACCTTTTTATTTTTAGGAGAATTTCTGGACGAAAAAGGGAACCTTTTAAACATTTTTTGACTACTAAAAGTATCAGGCTTATACATTTAGGCTTCATACTAAAATTTTCTTTCAAAGAATGTTTTACACAGTCATGTCTGTCAGAATTCTCGAAATAACATTTTCAATTTTTCGGCGTTGACGGTAGCGTAGTTTTTAATCAGGGATTCTCTGAAAGCCTTTCAGTGCTTTGAAGCCTTTTAAAAAATAAAGACAGGAGATATTTTTCAATAGTGCTAGTTTCGGTTAATTTTTTTTTATTATCTACATACTGGGTTTTGCTATCATGAGAATCGAAATAAATTAAATGAGAAAGTCTATACAAATGATTAAATTGTTATTATGCATGGCCTATCCCACAAACCTTTACGTAAAGTTCTACAAAATCTTTATAAGGAGTTTTTCATCAAACAGGCCAGAAGACGTACGTAGACTTTTGAGGCAAAGCAAGATTAAAAATAATAAAAAACTTTTACAAAAATAAATAAAAGCCGATTGGCAATATCAATTAAATTGCTTGTTGAAAGAAAACACAACAAGTAACTTTAATACTAGCAGGTAAAATTTAACTCGAGACTAATTTGCTTGACATCGCAAAATTTACATTTGGCTACAAACATTGGTACCCAATAAAAACTTAGCATTCGCTCGTTCTTGGGCAGTTGAAAACAATAATTCACATAGCAAAATGTTCGTTCATCAGCCCATGAACAAGCGAATGCTCGCTCTGAACAGTAAGTAAAAACGCGGCTTAGAAGAGATATACTTAAACCAAGGGAATAAATACATTTAATAGTGCCAGCATTACAGAGTTCTATGATAAAATTTCGGAGTCATTAAATCTTTGCTGAGTGTCTATAATATGGAACTGCAGCATAGAACCTTGTAATATTAGGTCAGCGATTTATTTACTACCGGCAACGTAACTCAGTTAACCGAATCCAAGATTTATCCGGATCACACCTGGATATCCGGCAATCACCGTCCCGGTCGGCCGGTAATTCGACAGGGGATGGACAGCCTGCGCGGCGCGTTCGACACTCAAACTCATTTCTTGAATTGGATTGTGTTGGAAATTATACTTCGCTTGTCGAAATTTTTTTGAAACTCTGGTCAGACTGCGTTGCCTAGTATTTTGTATTATTTGTTCCTTGGTCGTGGCTGTCTATGTACATAAGTATCTAAATATTTTCAAGTTTATTTATACATGTTACACATTTCATACTACTATTAGAGCAATACATTAAAACTAACACAAATTACTAAAATTAAATTTACATTCAATACACGTCACAATATCACGTTACAAACCCGTCCCTTGCCGTTTTCGGTGCTAAAGTACCCATAACGCTGGCAGCATCTCCACGATGGATAGCCATGGATAACCTTTGCACCAGAAACGACTCAGAGCGGGGATCCTCTCCCTTTAGTCTGAGCCGGCGACCAATGTCCTGCAGTTTTATTCACTAAGGAAACCGCCTTGCTAACAGCGCTGTGTCAGCGCTGCGGCAGCGTCGAGCCTAAAAATGGTATTCACTAATGCACTTTAAACGACACTAGCGCTCGGCGGCGAATGCGGCGTAAGCTGGAACTACACTGCGTCGAGAGTTACAGTTCGACGACGAGCTGTTCTATGTTAGTGAATACCGTTTTTCGTAGCGCTGCGCTCTACGTCCAGGTGAAGGCTGTCTCGTCGTCGAGCTCGTTGACGAACGCAGCGTCGAATGTGTGAATAAGAGAATAGCATAGCTGCACAAACTGCTTCGCATCCTCACCCCAACAGCCCGCTGTCTCCACCGCTGATGGCACGTATCTAAATGTATATATCTATTATATCGTCGCTTGATACTCACATCACAAACCTACTTTGTCAGCCTCCGTAGCCTAGTTGGTAGTTACTCTGCCTACGAAGTTGGAGGTTCCGAATTCCGGCGAGGCATAAACACCTACGTATCACAAAATAAGAGTAAAATGGACCCTTATTTTGCGGCTTTCATGTACAATTTAGAATAAACACAATCCTTCCATGAATCAACATTTATTGCCTGTTTATTATCAAAGCAGAATTTTAATCAAATTATAGTCAAACTCGCAAAACAAATGTACTTAATATTAATTTGGCACAGCCCTGGGTGCTTAGACAAGTTACCAATCGCTAGCGCTTAGTAGCGTATCGCAGTTTTCCCTCTCTGTCACTCTTTCATATTAATGCGACAAAGACAGTTAGCTGCCTTTCGCTTACAATTGACGATTAAGCAATTGGCAACTTGTCTAAGTACCTTGGGGGCTACCACAAGATCTCTTAAATGCGATTCAGAATAGGTTCGACTTGTCGATTTTTGACATTTATATCTATGGAACTGACACATCGCGATTCAGATTAGGTCCTAAACTGAATCACATGAGTAGATCGTGTTAACCACAGTGTTTTTACTATGAGGTAGCATGGAACGTTGTACGTTCAGAGGAAACGGGTGCTGCCTTTTTCCATACAAACGTTTCCGCCTGCTTCCTCCCTATATATTGACATTTCAGCTAATTTGACGTAGGTATTAACAGGCGAGGCCTTAAAATGTGCCCATGAGGAAACCTAGCAAATGTAAAAAAACTTTAAAGTGCATTTTTTGCGATAGTTTCTTAGTTAGATAAAACCTTCTTTTTGTGTATTAAGGCATTCAAAACATCAAAAAAAACTAATAGTACATTACTACCGAGACCGGGAAGTGACTGGTTGCCGGATAGTATTTGGACGGCAACCCGTCACTTCATGGCCGAGGTATGTATAATGCTTTTCTCAAACATGCAATGAAATGAAACAAAAAATGTATCTTCTTTCTAAGAAATTATAAGTCAACTACATAACTAAGTCTTTGAAACACAACAAAAGTCAAATACGACACCGACACCTCATTTTTTTTTTAAGATTGACCTGTTTGAAAGTTGCAAATTTACAATTTAAAAAAGCGGTATTAGACGACGCGGTCGGTTGGGTCCAATTAATCGCATGCAGTGATCGGGGCTGATGGATCGCGCCGTTTAATACTGCTTTTTAAATATCATTTTGAGTAGTTATTGTACATTTATTTTAAATGATATAATTTAAATACCTAATTATAACTGCAAAAATTTGTCAATCATTTTTTTTATACTAATATTACTTACAGATAATTATTGGCTAAAAGACAAGATGCTAGGTCACAACCCTATGTCAAATGAAAATTAAAAAAGAGGTACTTGCCGGCCTAGGCCGGCAACGAGGTACTTTCCGGCCACTTTTTAGGCACGTAACTACTACATTTCATTGCATGTTTGAGAAAAGAATTTTTTTTTTGTAGATTTGACCAAAACTTATTTAAAATTTTTTGCTTCTTTTAGTCTCAGGAATATTCTGTTACATTTTTTCCCTTTCCTCGTGGGCACCTTGTAGTGGAATGGAATTACGTAGAAAGGGTTCTTGCTGCATCGGATCTTTTGGCCCTGCGAAGCGAAAGCAAAAATTAAATTGGTACCTTTTTTGTACGTGTACCGTACGACATTTTTCAGTACAGATGACCCTTAGAAGTTTTGCCCCGACCCAGACAAAAAAAATTACCAATTCGCACTAGTACATAGTATCATCTGTAGCCCTACCATGATCTGCCGCTACGTTATTAACACGTGTTTATTTTCTATCCACACCGCTCGTACTTGCGTATTAAGTTGCATTCAGACCAAACGATCATTCGTTATTCTATCCTCCCTACTCTACGAAATTCGATCGTTACACAAAACGAGATTCGTTGATTTCGTAGAGTGGGGGATAGAATAGCGAATGCTCGTTTGGTCTGAATGCACCTTAAAAAAGACCGCGGTAGCTCATGTTACTGCTACTGTACCTACTGAAAAGTACGTAAGTTACGTAGTTGATTTTCACGCCGCTAATTCATGGTAGGACGACATTGTCTGTGTACGGCAGATGGTAAGCAGCGACTGAGTTGCCAATTCTGTTTGTTTTGGATTGGCCGAGTAAATACGTAGGTACCTACTATGCGACCTTCTATATTTGTGGAATTAGCTTTGCTTAGTGTCATACCCCCTTATTCATAAACGTCTGCTAACTTAACAAGCCGCTAAGTATTGTTTGTCCCTTTTGCTCTTATAGGCACATTGTTAAGACCGAAAGGGACAAACAATCATTAGCGGCTTGTTAAGTTAGCAGACGTTTATGAATAAGGGGGAAAATGGATAATTTATTGTTCGCAATAATGTGGATATGACTTAAAAGTGGATTATATACAAAACAAATTGACCGGCGATTGCTAAAACCGAGTCGCAGAGCGGAGTAGGCGGCAGCCACGAAAGCAAATACATGTATCAATATAAAACTTTATTAAACTAACAAGCTTACATGTGTTTTGCACCTAGCGCGCATGTCCATTATCTTCACTGTACAGCCACCATCATAAGATATACCGGAGCGGCCATAGTGTTCAAAAATGATTAGATGTTTGTGAGTACCGCCTGGCCGCTCCGAATCTGATTGTGACGGTACTAATGCCCGCCTTCCACTGACGGACTCATTAATGGCTCCGTTTCACGTTCATCGCTGGCCAAGTGCCAGTATGCAGTTGATGGCTGTAAGTCACACCAGCGGTGTAAGTCAAACGGCAGCCATTAATGAGTCCGTTTCGCTCGCAGTGGAAGGCGGGCATAATACTAATCCATCTGTTTGCATTGTGCTAAGCTAGCCCGTTACATAACAGCCGCCGTAAATGGAGCCGACTGTACCTCTAAAGTGACAGCTGGTAGACAGGCGATAACACCTGCATCCCACTTAGGCTTAGATCATGACTGTACCCACTAGATGGCGCAAACGACTCGTATTTGGGTAAATGAACTTTTTTTGTCAGTTATTACCAGAGATCGGACAAATGTGCGTCATTGTCCGCAATAATAGGGACATGACTCCAAAGTTGATTGAATAATTAATAATTTAATCATTTCCAGAAAATTACTATTTGACATCGGTAACCATGAAAACCTTTGTAAATAGTCACCTTGAAGCTTCGAAATCAAATGTTAAGAAATTTGTCGCTGAATTATTAATTTAATCAACTTTGGAGTCATATCCATATTATTGCAAGCAATGACGCACATCTTTCCGATCTCTGGTTATTACCATGGTTACGGTCACCTGAGTTACGCTGGTTTTATGCAAATTTGTGTTATTTAAATTATCCAAACATGCATTTTGTACATGTTTTAGGTGGCCTATTAAGGAAAAGGTTTATGAACACCAGAATAATGCATTTGCATAGTTTAAGAGGGAAAGAGGGACCGAGGGAGACCAAGGCGAGCATTTTTGGACCAAGTGAAGGAGAAAATTAATGTAGTGTCGTACAGGAACTCAAAACATTAGCAAAACGGAATGGCGTTTACTCCAGCGACAAGAGTCAGGCCCTTAAGAAGAAGACGAAGCATAGTTTAAGTAGCATGGAAAAAAATGTATCATAATATTAAATTAGAAATAATATTGACATGACGTAAAGTTGATGAAATAATTAATCATTTTCAGAAAATTACCCATTTGACACCGATAAGTATCAAGAAATAATTCGTCATTATTCATTAAATCAACTAACAATGACGCAAGTTTAACCGATCACAGAAGGCCGAGTGTAGGTAATAACTTATAAAAAACGTCTCGATCACGTTTACGTTTTTCGTCGCCATTTCATACAAATGACAATGAAAACGTAAACGCGATCGAGACGTTTTGTTTAAGTTATTACCTACTAGCGATGTAACGAATACTCGCATTCGCGAATATTCGCATGTTTTAAAATATTCGCATTCGTATTCGCATTCGTAAATAATTGACGCGACTATTGCGACTATTTTCATCGAATTATTTCATTCACCTAAGGCAGGAAGTATGACATTCTAAGTTGACCTTAATACCTAGATGTCTAGGTACAAAAACATGCGACTCTAAAATTGATACATTTTAACTGAATGATGGACAAATTGTTATATTTTAGTATTAACTACTAAATCACTACAAATACAGTATTAAATACTTAATGCCTTTGGGCATTTTCTACCAGCATTATCTAATGTTTGTGTATATGTATGTAGGTATGTATAATATCCAATATTCGCTTTCGCGAATATTCCAAAGCCGATATTCGTTATATCGCTATTATCTACACTCGGCCATCTGGTAATAAGTACCTCGTTTTTCGTAATCATATTGCTCCGTAACAATAGAGGCTTGTTGTTGTTTCATTTTTTTTAACGCCAATTCCGAATTTCGCGCTATGTACGCATATTTCACATTTAATGTGGACACATCCTTCGGGTGAAGTGGGGTAGGTATTCGAAAACCCACACAAATCGTGATTTTATACGGAATATTCGTACCACTCACAAAGTTTTTTATAAATATGACCACAATGCGCTATCTACGCAACGCGTGATCTTTGACCTAGGTAGGTAAGATACCACACCATCTGACCCGGATATCCGATTTGACAGATGATTGCCTCCAAATAGGGAAATCTTATCAATTTGGTAATGTTTGGTTTGACCGTCATTTAAAGGCAAGACGATTTTGGTACGTTTCAGTATAACGATGTTTAGGGTAAAATGCAAAAATAACTATCAAACCAAAAATGGCGATCGCGTCTTTTTTTTACGATAGTTAGTGATACAAAATATTATGGTCAGTGATCGGCACCACTCCTGACCTGCCACAGTGTGTGGTTCCTATAGTAACTTTCAAATAAACTTTATTTGTTATGTCTTTACCGAGATATTTTTCTAGCAAGACCGAGAGATTGGCAAAATTAAACATCGACATAAGAAAAATATCAAGGTAATGTTGTCATGTTTTTGTTTCAACAAAACATATTCGAATGTGTGGAATACAATAGTGTTGCATAAAAAAATATTAGTCATGTCCGTTTATTTTTTTACACGAAATACCGTCGTTTGGCAGGAGTGGTGCTGATCACTGTTTATGGTATACTCTGTCCTACAATCTTTAGCAGTAGAAACAGGCGACAATAAAAAAATTGGTGCGCATTGTTGACCGCTCATATATTTTTTTAATTTTCCGCCCTTTTTTTATTGTCCAAAGTTATTAGACTTTGAATTAAATAATAGAAAATGATATAGAATAAAAATGCAAACAAATAATTAATTTACTAAAACATGGCTACATGGAGCAGTGAAACAGAAGGTAAATCTTAAACACTAAAGAAATGAAATAATCTAAATTACACTCTAAACCTAGCCACGCACGTGGCGTCCCACAATAGACATCTGCCTTTCTCCCACGGGATGAGAGTAAGCCCGTCAGGCCTTTTGCCATCTGAGCGATTAAGACCGGGAGGCTCTAGGAGACACGGGATATTTGCCGAGACCAGAGCCCTCCGAACGATGTTGTTAAGGGCATGATAGCGTGGAAATCTCCCTGCACATCGACAACAACTAAGCGCGTGATGGCCGTTGCTCTCCACCATGGTGCCGCAGATGCATAAATGGGAAATATAATAAAATTGATTATTTCCAAAACTTTTAAGAAGTGTAGTTACCAGAAGCCCCCGCACTAGGTTACACCTGTATCGCGGGGCACCGGTTACAATTATTTTATTTTTCAAATTCTCGCGCTCGGATTATCTATCTTTCCTATCTACGTAATATATTTATATGTATAGTCTTATTCTAATAAAATTATTTACAGGTAAATGTCCTCTTAAAGCCAGCCAATGGCCGCATTAAAATGTCTCACAGTTATCTCAGCAGCCATATATTTTTCGTAAAACTGCTTCGCAATAAATCCCCCAAATTTCGTGGTACAATGGTCGCTCTTATCTGCTCAGTGCATACTTTACCGTAAAGGGGTTTTTACATTGTCTTACGCGATATCGGATGTCGGCTGGAACGTAAAAAGATGCAAGTAATGATTGGAGAGCGCAGTAATGTTTCCACTATGATGACGCTGCTGCCCGTCATCAATCTTTTATCAAATAGTGGTCAGTGACACTTCAATCCCTTAGTCGACTCTTACGATACCCGAAGGAGTTGGGGTGGTGACAAATGTATTCTTACTGCCGTCACCATATCAGTTTGCCTAGCGTGCCGATTGTGGGCATTTACCTCCTAATCATCATCATCATCATCAGCAGCCTGTGATAGTCCACTGCTGGACGTAGGCCTCTCCTATTAACTATGCGTATAGACGCATTAGGAGGTAAATGCCCATAATCGCCACGCTGGGCAAGCGGATTGGCGATCGCAGTAATGTGTCTACTATGATGACGCTGCTGCCCATCTTCAATATTTTATCAAATACCGGTCAGCTCCTAATGCGTCATAGTTAATAAAAGAGGCCTACGTCCAGCAGTGGACTATCATAGGCTGATGAGATGTATATTCCGAAGGGTTTTCTAAGTTCAAACAGGCACAAACGTGCTCACGAATGACGGATGTAATATTCGATCGGATAATGTGAAAGAGCCTTAGGTTTGACATCACGGTCGGGTCAGAGCTTAAGCAATAAGCATACCGAATTTGTTTTTTGCAATGCGCAACGTAAACACACTGTCGGTATATTATTATTTTAGGATTAAAAATGCGACATGTTTATGAGAGTAAAGTTGATTGTTTGTCTATCTCTTGTTTCATATTATAGTTCACTCTTTTGCTCAAAGGTCAACTGGAAGAGATCCCTTACAGGGATAAGTTCGCCTTTGTACCTGTTTTTGATTGCTCTGTGTATATTTTTACGTATGTTTTGTGTACAATAAAGAATTTACATTTACATACATAAAGGTGTTCATTATCACCCTATATATAAAAAAAAGTCACAGAAAGTGAGTACCATCATCATCGTCATCATCATATCAGCCGAAAGACGTCGACTGCTGAACATAGGCCTCCCCCAAAGATTGCCACAATGACCGGTCCTGTGCCACCCGCATCCAGCGGACTCCTGCGACCTTCTCGTACCCTTTTTTGGACCCTATCTCTTATTAACAAATCATAAAAAAGTAAAAAAAGAAATAAAAAAAAATGATTGCAAAAGATCAGAGAACTTAAAAGATTTGTGCAAAATACAAGGATACCCAGATTCATAAGCATTACGAGAACTAATACTGTTTCTGATAAACCAAGGTTTGCCTCGCCTACCACAGTATTTCCGTCCATGCGCTATATACACTGCGTACAAAGTATACATGTTCAATATAGTTATGAGGCATCCATCACTTACTGGTAATTGGCGGCGCGCCCTGACATGCCAGACTCTATATCTGTTTGTATAAGTATCTACGTATAGATACATTAAGAACGTACTCTTATGGTCTACCAAAAACCTTCAAGTTCGTAAATTTTGAGTTATTTTGTCTCTGCCATGCCAAGGAACGATCATGACGTCACAGGAACAGAAACATATACTCGAAATTTTCGACTTTCGAAGATCGCGGGCGGCCTTGTGTTAACCAATTAGAACCGAGTCACTCACATAGGTAATTTAAGTCGGAGGCGATTATAGGCATTATCCTCGTCCAGCAGTGGGCAACAATATAATAATTATGATGATGAGGGAAACATTGCCATATATTTGCATTATATTAATTTTAGCAACGGCCGTATTTTTAAGCAATACACCTTCCCGTACCCCCACACGATCCCTCTGAATACTCCCAAGAGTATTAAAGCATTTCAAGCAATTAACATGTTGATAGGCTGGGTGGTGACGGCAGTAAGAATAGATTTGTCACCACCAACTCTTCCCGCGGGTGTCGTAAGAGTCGACTAAGGGCTTGAAGTGTCACTGACCATTGATTTATTAAAGATCGATGACTGGCAGCAGCGTCATCATAATTGCGGTCACCAGCCTCCACATATTATTACTGCTGATCGATCGCCAACCTGCTGGGCCAGCGTGGACTGTACTATTACAGTCTGTTTAACCGATTCATGCTCATCAGCCTATGCTGATGAGCATGAATCGGTTAAACAGCAATTACTAGGGAATAAGTAGCTCAGTCGGTAGAGAGCCTACCTGCAAAACTCGTACTTAATCCCAGGTTTGAATGCCGGAGAGCTAATAGATAGTGATTCAAGAGCAAGTATGTCCTATGCAAAGCCAAGGGCCTATGCTAGCAATGCATGGACGAGAAATTTCCAAAATTCAGAATTTTTCTAATGGAAAGTTCTCGGAATCCATTGTTTTTTACAATCCGAATATCTTCAAGGCAAGAGTAAATAGGTATCTCATAGGTAAGCGTGCTCCACCGTAGACTGCATCATCACTTACCAGCAGGCATGATCGTGGTCTAAAGTCTACCTATTTTAAACTAAAAATATATATATATACATTTATTGCCAAGCCTTGGAGTCAATTTCCATGGCACTTGATAAGTTGATACAATCGCCAATGTGTTACTAAAACGTCAAATATCGCGATAGTAGACTGTTGAGACTGCATAATAGGTAATCCATTATCTGTAAGATAATGTTCTCACTGGTAACTTGCATGAGAATTTCCTCATGAATATATCCAGTAATTTTAGAAACTTTTGAGAATATTCCGCAATTTGTGCATTGCTAGCTATAGTAGTTAGTTGTCTAATATTTTGATATTGGATCACAGGTAATTATCTCCAACGCTGGCGTTTCAATAATCTTGGAACATCTGTTGAAAGCAGAGCAAAGCTTAAACAGTGATTAACTGAGAAATTAATTAAACCGCGACTATTTATGGCTAAAACTCTTTGAAGACATTAAATATGGGCTTGTTAGGATTAACATGGGTAAGGCATTGGTCCCACCAAAGGCGAGCTTACTAAAAAAAGTTTTTCGCAGTAATTTGTCCACTATGATGTTGCTCATCATCAATTTTCTAGAAATGAATATACGGTAACACTTCAATCTCTTAATCAACTCTTACACCCACGGGAGATTTGTGGTGGTGACAAATGTTTAACTGTCGTCACCACATAGCAATTTGTTTTATAATCACCGAAAAAAAAAACGATTTCGACTGATTTCTTAAACGTCACGATCAGAATCTTACTTGGTGCCAGTTGGTACCAACGGAACCGTATAGAGGTTATGTTATACCCGTTCTATTAAAAAATAAACCAAAATCGGGTCACGATTCTCGGATATATCGATCGACAAACACACACACAAAAAAAAATTGAGAAGTAGGAGGCTACTTTTTTGGAGTTGGTTAAAATTTAATATAATTTAGCAGCCTGTACTCAAAGTATTATGTTTTATATTTCATTGCCTCGGATTACTACAGTTGTAGCAGAATTAAACGGTTTACACGAAGCTCGAAGTAATCTCATTCTGCTAACCGCTTAAAGAAACTCGAAGTTAATCTTCGCGCTCCGTTCATTCACTGGAATTGTTCATCAAATCAAATCCCCAGTGAATGACTTATCCGATCATTCGTTCGTTCAGTGGAGATTGGGTATCCGAGTTTGTTACAGTTGTTGTTTTATTTCACTCGAAATTCCGGGGTGTTTTCAGCTTTGTATTCGAATCTGAAATGTTTTTTATCAACCCTGGGCCTAGACGAGATGCCTATCAAATATAGCTATGATATACTAAAAAGTATTGAAGTATGATTTTTCAGGATGCTTAGCCAAGTTGCCAATCGCTAACGCTTAGTAGCGTATCGTAGTTTTCCCTCTCTGTCACTCTTTCATATTAGTGCGACAAAGACAGTTGGCTGCCTTTCGTTTACGATTGACGATTAAGCGTTAGCGATTGGCAACTTGTCTAAGCACCCAGATTAAGTACTTTTAACTTTATAGCATTGTTTATTGTTCTTAGCTTTTTTTTAATAAAGTGTTTTAAATTCAAAATACTGGCCGTGTGGTGACGGCAGTAAGAATACATTTGTCACCAACCCAACTCCTCCTGCGGGTGTCGTAAAAGTCGACTAAGGGATTGAAGTATCACTGACCATTATTTGACAAAAGATTGATGATGGGCAGCAGCGTCATCATAGTGGACACATTACTGCGATCGCCAATCCGCTTGCCCAGCGTGGCAATTATGGGCATTTACCTCCTAATGCGTCTGCGTCTATATGCATAGTTAATAGGAGAGGCTTACGTTCAGCAGTGGACTATCATAGGCTGATGATTAAAATATAAGTAACACTAGATTTGTTCGACTTAATCTATGTACATAAATAGTAGTCTTGAAAATAAAAATGGTAAATTCCCCAAAAATTTACCCACAATCTTAGTCGCGTGACGACGGAATAAGAATATATTTGTCACCACCCCAACTCCTTCTGTGGGTGCCGTAAGAGTCAACTAAGGGATTGAAGCGTCCC
The DNA here is from genome assembly GCA_025490895.1 of Thaumatotibia leucotreta. Lineage (NCBI taxonomy): Eukaryota > Metazoa > Arthropoda > Insecta > Lepidoptera > Tortricidae > Thaumatotibia > Thaumatotibia leucotreta. The sequence goes on along the minus strand of JALPQI010000171.1, from coordinate 308,114 downwards.
TGACCATACATTTAATGAAGATCGAATGATGGTGGTCGCAGCTTCATCATCACCAGAGATCGGAAAAATGTGCGTCATTGTTCGCAATAATATGGAAATGACTCCTAACTTGATTGAATAATTAATCAATTAACCATTGTCAGGAAATTACATGAAAACCGTTTTAAATAGTCACCTTAAAGCTTCGAAATCAAATTTCAATCAATTATTCGTTTGATTATTAATTTAATAAATTTTGGTGTCATGTCTATAGTATTGCCAACAATGACGCACATTTGTCCGATCCCTGATCATCACACTACCCGCATGCCCAGCGCGACGAGTATACCTCCTAATGCGCTTGTGGGTGAATATCTGATCGTTTCAACCGCCTAATTTTGGTGGCATCATTTTTGCCGAAGTTTCTAAACGTCTCGATGTTGTACTTCGTCATTTGTATAAGGTACCGTGCTTCCTTTAAATTACAAAGTAGCATATTGTAACACATAGAAACTTCGGCAAAAACGGTGCCACCAAAATTAGGCGGTTGAAACGCTCAGATATTTACCCTTGTATGCCTCTGCTTGCCCAGCGCGACGATTATACGTCCTAATGCGCTTACGAGTATGCCTCCTTAAGAGAGGAGAAGGAACTCAGGGAGGTCAACCTTAGACACGGGCTGCGGTTCTGCAAGAAAATTGGAAGGCCAGAGGGAAGTATTGGGGGAACGCTACCGGAACACTAACCTGCAGTTCCAGCCCAATGGTCTAAACTTATCATAGTGTTTTCATATGTCGCTCCCCCTCCTTGACACTGTGCCCATTTCAGGCGTGAACTTTCCGTATTTACGAAACCCGCTAAGCTAGGTATTGCGTTGCTACATTTTCTCACCAGTCTGCCTGCGACCACCGATGGAACGTCATGCCCGAAACGTCAAGATAATATTTACCGTAAGTTTACACGATCGTTGTTAAAATAAAAGGTTTGTCTCAAACATGTAATGAAATATTGTTTTTACGTTCCTTAGAATAGACTCGGAAGTATCGCTTTTAGGGCGCAGTAACTCACTGGGATGGAAATGAAATTTCATAACACTTTTCAGGCTTAGGCCTGCAAAGTAACTTTTTTTTTAATTTAGACAACATTGTCATTATTTTTATATACCAACTTGGCCGGAAATCCTCATTTTCCGCCCCTATGAGGTGACTATTGTGGTATTGTGATTAGCCAGAAAAAGAAGCTAGTTACTAAGACATATTGTTAATTGTAACCGCGCAAATTATTGACGTTAGCCAGCACAACATTGAATCTATTTGAAATACCACTTCATCACAACCTATTATAAACTTGGCGTCATCAATCTAAAGAGAACCTTGAGTACATGCCGATACAGATAAAATTACAGTCACTTTGGTATCTGAGATATGTACTTACCATACTAAACTGTGAGACTTATTGGAACGGCTGAATGTATAAATTTAATATTCACTTTTACACCCTGCACCATTGACTTAAAGTGAAAAATTGTACACATATTTATATCCTTCACTGAATTTCTACACATTTAAATCCCGTAAATTGGCTATTGTCCGCAAACAATACATTTGCAGGCTTAAAAGGACATTGTGGGTGGAAATTTTATGTAAATTGCGACCTTTTAATTCTGTGTGATTTTACATTTTAGCTCATTGTTGGCGCTTTACCCTTTTATAAAAGCTATTTAATAATGAAAATTGGATCTGATTAAAGGAAGTGTACATGTGTTAACGTAGGTCAATTTGATTCGGGTGATTAAGATAAAAACAACTCTTAATCCAAAAAAAAGGACAAAGGATTTTTGTCCTAGAGTTTACACATCATCGATTTGAAAAGTTGTGATACACGGAAAACGAAATGATTCAAGTGACGCCTAGTGATTATGATACCTTAAGATTTTATAAATTGGTGGGACCCTTGCTCACGGGAAAGATCACAAGAATATAAGGCTCCGGTGCTATTCGGATATGGTACTAAATCACAATATCAAATCCTCAGCCTATTTCAGTGCACTGCTAGACGTAGATGCCTACGCTATTAAATATGCTTATAGACGTATTAGGAGATCAATCCCCGTAACTAACCCGCTGGGTAAGCTTATAGGACATCACAGTAATGTGTCCACTACAATGACGCTCCTGCCCATTATCAATCTTCTGTAAGAAATGGTCGTCAGTGACACTTCAATCCCTTAGTCGGCTGAGGAGCTGGGGTGGTGACAAACGTATTCTTACTGCCATCACCACACGGCCAAATCACAATGTACTACGCCTCAAATTAAGTTGTGTAAGTAGGGTAAGCCCTTTACGAGTCAAATAGTGGAATCCCAAGAAGCCAACACATTTAAGAGGCCCTTAAACGGAATGAAGTACTGGGAATTAGGGAGGGGAAATAAATCGAGCAAGCAATTACGGCTGTAAATATATTGTTCGTTCGCGGACAGAGTATATAGACACCGCATTATTTGCCCACCGCCACAGGCTTTGGAAGGTCATATTGTTCAAACATTGTTCTCATTTCGTGGGCAGCCTGTAGCAAGATTCCCCGTTTTAACCGTTTTTAACGAAGCGCGATTTGACGTCACCATCACCATTATTTCAGCCAAAAACGTCCACTGCTGGCTGCTATCAGTCATATGTGCGATCATTGTGGGTAATGATCGCCAATATGACTGGTTCTGTGCTGCTTGCCTTCAGCAGGTTCCCGCAACTCATCGGACCATCTTGTGGGAGGTCTGCCCACACTACGTCTTTCGGTACGTGGTTGACAGCCCAGCAGTTTCTGATTTGAAGTATCCGATACCATTTATGATAGTTAACGTTTTGTGACCAAAAACGGTCAGCAGCCTATAAAATTTGGTTTTCTGGCGCAGAGACTCAAAGAGAATCTTGGTCTGTGATATGAAAGAAAGTTACTTGGCCCTGTCTTGTGCCACATCACGCCAATTGGCTACTCCGAGGGCGGTCAGGTCTTTCAGAGTTCTTGTCTTGACTACGAACAAATAAAACATGGAAGCCGCACGCCATAACACATTACTTTTCAAAAACGGTTCTGAATTTTAGTTGACAAATGTCACCCCCTCTTCAATTCATCGCGGCAATGAATTTCAATGTCAACCTATAAAAACTTAAAGCACCATTTAAAAAAAGTTGTGATTGGTCCATCAAAGTTTTGATTGGCGATATTCTATAAGCATTTGTCAAAGATGTTGCGCCGAAATATGCGCGGTGTTAAGTAAAACACCATCTGCCCATCTTGGCACAATTGAACAATCGTTTCTGGGGGCATTTTTGAGCTGGCGTTAGACGTCCATGTTATATATGGTCGCAGTGTCTTGGTATTTGTGCGATTTAGCGTTTCCCAACCTAGTGTCTCATAAACGCCCTTTTTACAGCACGATCGTCTCCCATTCTCTCCAGATGTTCAAGCCAACGGAGTCATGTAGTCTTGTGGTCTTCATTTCGCTAATTGAATTGAGTGTTTTAATTAGTTCCTCTAACTCGTAGCAGTTCTAGCGGAACCAGGAGTCTATAATCTATAAAATAAATACCATGGGACATTTAAACACAAATCTATTTAGTCCCAGCGGGCTCGTTATATGAGACACTTTTTTTACGCTTATATTATAACAGATAAGGCATAATCTATTTCTACATAATCTTAATGAGGCAAATACATCATTGACATTAATGACAATATTTCGAATATCACTTTGTCTGAAACTACATATCATGGCATTATTCAGGCCGAATGTTATTACGCAGAAATTGGATTTACATATTTTGTTGTGGCAATTGACATATTGTCCAATTGTCCGAAATTTAATAATATATATCTACATTTTACGTTAGTGGTAGCCCAACAATATATTATTTATTTGAGGACCAAATATTCTTGTGATGAATATACAATTGATGCCCTCACCAGGATTCTAACCTGTGATTTCCAGCTTTGCAGGCAGGATCATGTCACCCTCTGTTTTGTTTTTATGGTGATCTATGTGTTCAGAGTAAATGGAACGATTAAAGAGATCTGCAGATTTAAATTGGGACTGCCGATTGTCTTTTTTGTTTTATTGATGGTACTTTTATGTACAGTCAGCCAAAATAAATAAATATCTTGGGACATCTAACACAAATCGACCTAATCCCACGGTAAGGTCAATTAAGGCTTGTGATGTGGGTACCATGCGACGTTACGTGTAAAAGATAGATACATACATTATACTTAAATACATAGACAGCTATGGTCAAAGAACAAATATTTATGATAAGTAAAATACACAAAGAATGCCCTCGCCGGAAATTAAACCCGGAACCTCCAGCTTCGTAGACATAGACAAGGTCACTACCAACTAGGCTACGGAGGCTAACAAAAATATGTTTTAAATTGTCATTGTTGCATGATTGACAGGTCAATTTATCTGATATATTTTATTCAGAGCAAGTAATACATAAATGTTTAAGTAAATAAAAAAATTGTCACGATAACCATAAGCATAACCGTATCATAAAACCCCAATTCTAAAAAAGGCACCGACGTAACGATCTTGAGGAATTGGGATGTTATTCTGACCGAGGGAAATGAGGAGTCGAGCACCGATAGTAAGAAAATACTAAGTGTAGAGATGTCCTAAGAGTCGAGTCGACTAATGCCGCGGCCACGACATTGGTCTAAGGCGACCGGCTTAGCGGAAAACCATACGTGCGCTCTCGTACCCATATCGGCACCCCGCTCCAACTCATGGATTCGCTCGCCGCTGGTCGCCTCAGACCAATGTCGTGGCCAGGACATAAGGGATTGAAGTGTCACTGACCATTCTTTGATAGAAGATTCATGATGGGCAGCAGCATCATCATACTTAGTGAATACATTGAATACTTATACTTACTGAATTACTTGTGATACTTAGTGAATTTAACTGAAAGAGATCCCTGAAAAGGATAAGTTCGCCTTTTTGTATCAAATTGATTTTGTCTGTGTTTCCTGTATTTCTTTTCTAATGTACAATAAAGCTTATACATACAACATACATTACGGCGATCGCCAATTCGCTTGCCCATCGTGACGATTATGGGCATTTACCTCCTAATGCGCCAACGTTATGCCAACGGACTGAGAAAGAGGTCGGTAGAGGAATTCAGTTGGGTTGGGCTGCATTTGTAGATAGTTAATGTGTCGCATATATTAAGTATATGATCCCCCAATCCCTTAAGGCGAACCAATGCATATTGCCTACCATCACTTATGAGTTGAACTCAGAAACTTCAATAGGAGTCTTTCAATAAATGACCATAGCACTAGGGGCCTTAACGGCCATAGAGGGCAACGGAGATGATATTTTTTTGCCGATCGGCACAACAAAACAGAAACAAGACAGAGTGCCGTAATAAAGAAAAGGCCTATGCATGCCCAGCAGTAGGTGGACACAGGCTGGATAAATAGATAGAAGTGTAGAAGGTATGTTGTTTTCCGGTCTCCCAAAATGAACTTTTTGTAATTTAAATAGGATATTTTTATAATATTCCTAATCGGCCTTACTTGCTATTGCTATGTACTTGTATTTATAGTTAAAAAGAGTAAAGAGTATAATATTTAAATTCAACAAATAAGAAACTATTTTCGTTTATATTCGTATTTGAATACAAATAGTAATTGCAGTAGTAAGTCTGTTGGTTTCTTGTTGAGCTCCAATTACAGTGGGTATTCAACATCTCGACTCTTGCATCGAGAACATTAGGCCTTAGGGTCCGCGCCGCGTAATAAAAAGGGACTCGCCTGGGGCCTACACTTGACAATAACAGAATGCCTGATGAAACAGGGCCTGAGTGATAGCTAGATATACACTCGCGGTGAGGGTACGAGGAAGAAGTACGGGTCGGGAGTAATTTTTCATATAAAATAACACAAACAAAGAGCAATGGAGAGGGCTATGCTCGGAGTTTCTCTGCGATCGTATCAGAAATGAGGAGATCCGTAGGCGAACTAAAGTTACTGACATAGCCCTCCGGATTAGCAAGCTGAAGTGGTAATGGGCAGGCCATATTGCACGCAGAGCAGATGGTCGATGGGGTCGAAAAGTGCTCGAGTGGAGACCACGGCTAGGCAGACGCAGCGTAGGACGTAAACCCACAAGATGAACAGACGACCTTATGAAGGTCGCCGAGACTCGCTGGATGCAGGTCGCATCTAACCGGTATATGTGGAGGTCCAGGGGAGGCCTACGTTCAGCAGTGGACATCTTATGGCTGAGATGAGCTGATTTCAAGGTTGGTAAGCAACACTCACTAAGTAACAAACTCCTACTTGTAATAAAGCTCTTACCTATCTCACTTCTGATTCAATTGACTGAGCTACGTTTAGAAGCACGCTTGGGAAGCCACGACGAATCTTCAGATCGTCGATCCCACAGTGCCTGAAGACAAAAGTCTTCAATCAGTGCGTCCTACCGGTCATTACGTACAGAGCTGAAACGTAGACACTAACGATACTGCTGGTCTCCTATTAGAATCGAAAGAGCTCGCGATCCTGAGTAGAACAAGCCCAAACTTGTCCGAATTAAATAACAAGGTGATTTCATCAACGGTTTCTGAAAACGCCCAAGAATAGCAGTGATAGTTTATATAGTGAGTTTTGGTTGTCAAGCGAAAATATACGTATTTGTTACGTTTTTGGTGGCTGTTTAATCATTCCCTATCTATAGGTATGTCACCCAGGAAGACAAATCGATTGACAGCCCATTAGTTTCGGCTGTGCGGTGAAACACGACACAAACATATCTGCCACCCACACTCAATGTTATTTACCCGTAGTACAGTTAACAGCGATAATGACATATAGGTACATTTATAAATAAAAACCGGCCAAGAGCATGTCGGGTCATGCTCAGTGTAGGGTTTCGTAGGTATTTGAAAACGGCTGGCCCGACTATGCTCAAAATAGTTTTGATTTAAAGTGTTCCATGGGCCCACGATTCAGGATTTATTTTTTATTTTTTGTGCCACAGATGGCGGCGATGATAGAGGGCGGGCACAATTTCTTTATTCTTAATGGTTATTCTTAATAAGACTTTACAAAACAAACTTTCTTTTGGGATCGTTATCTTTTTAAAATACCTTTTCAACAATACCCCACACTATAGGATTACTGCAAAATATAAAAAAAACTCTCCGTTTACGACTAGGGAAAACCCACGAAAGGTTTTTTTTTCATTACCTAATGGAAGTACTTTATTAATAAAACGATCGCAAAAATACACTTTTAAGTGTATTTTTCATATTCTAGGTAATTTAAGATTTTTATGTCCATAATAATGTTGTCTGTCAATGAAGTGTGACAAGACTTTTTAGTCAACACAGTGACAAAAACGTTTCCTACAATTCTTTTGATTCAATTTATTTGTTTGTGTAACGGTCAAAAACTGTTTTAAAAAATCTCTTGAAAAATACTAAAGCCGGCAAACTTCATACGACATTTTAAACTTGGTCAGAAATCACATGTAAAGATTCACTTTCATGGGGAAATTGTATACAAATATAAATAAAATACAAATAATTTATTCGTGGAAAACATAACAAAGCACGTCAGGACAATACAAAACTAATTCAGCATTTAATATTATACCACGAAATGGACTCGCCTCAGCATAATGTCGACCCGAAAGCCAACGCTGATCTTCCGGCGAGCCCATATTGTCTGACGAAATAGTATCTGTTCAAGTTCTAGTTTTAACTCCCAGAATAAGTCCTAGTTCTAGCCTTTTTCCTCGAGGCAAGTAGGTCACGAGTGTCCTCTGACATTCAATTTATCGCACACAGCTGGACATCGTCTCGTATAAAGTGACCTTTGTTGAGTACAAGTTGGGGACTGTTAGCGGATAGCTATAATTTTATTTCAAAATATACTACGACGCAGAAACCTAATAATATAACGATAACACACGGTTTGCCTGACGATAATGCCCCATGACATTTATTTACAACTATTCATATGCCTTAACCTTTCGTATGCTTATGAGCAGTACTGCTCTTTCACCATTAGATTTCATGAAACAGCCATCAGACAGAGTCTAGTTTTAATTGCTCTACTGGACGTTTCCGCATACGAAAGTAGTTACTAATAATGATCATACCTCTGAATGACCTAAGCATTAGAAGCCAAACCGTTATCATTTATGTGTCAGTGCCAGGGCCCGGAACCGGTATTTTCTTCGTACAAAAAGAACAGTTTTTTTTTTTAGTTTTGTTTCGTTCTTCGGTATATAAATTCTAAGTAATTTAAAAATATGATATTGTAATTTTATATATTATTGAGTAGTACATAAAGAGCATTAAAAAATTGAAAATTTTGGGCTATTTTGAGGTTTTTGTCAAATAACGGTTCCGGTTCCTGGTCACTGCACATGGAGACGTACCATGTCACGACGTTTAAAACGCTCTTTATTGAAGAAAACATAAGGTATATTAGAGATAAGAGGAGATGAGAGTCGGGACAAAGTACCATTCCATGTGTACCTACTGACAAATATTTTTGGTATAAAGCGAATCAGAAACACTCCGTTCGCTAATCGCTCCGCTCATGATTAAGACCACAAAATAGAAGGTAGAAAAGCTCAGTTCCTTTTGTATTATGTCAACGATAGACTTGAGTCGGGGTCAGCTTTATTCACTATGCATGAGGTATCGACAGAGGACCTTATGGTACTTGTCCTGTAAAGAGCAAGTAATCGATGAGCTATCTGCGATAGATGGGAAGAAAAGATAATCGCTCCTGTGTAAAGCAAAGAGACGTCGATATTTTGTAGTTCGCCGCTGAGCTACATACTCTAGTATGTTAAACCAACTTTGACAGTAACGGTTGTAGGCGCAGATACTTAATTATAGCAATGGGGGCACTTACCCCACTACGTACACTGGACTTACGTATACCTAATCGCCTATGTGCTGTTTTAAATATAAAATACTATCATATCCTAGGTCAATGCCCCCCACCTGAACGAAGTCTTGAATCCGCGCCTGAACGGCAGGACCTAATCGCTATATAGTACGGTCAAATCGTACATAATTTTACCCTAAACTCGCAAATCAAGTAGTATCGCTGCATTTTTGGTATGTTATTTAGACACCACAGGACACTATAAAACCACATTTTGCAAGCAAAAAAAAGTTGTGCTAGCTGGGTAGTACATGAAAAACTGCGAAATTTATGGCTATTTTTTAGTTTCTGATTGTTATTTAAAAAACCTTACGTTTTTTGATGTCATATGTTATTAAACGTTTAAAGACTAATAAATTTCCAACAAGTTGAGCTAACATGCATTACCGTAGGTCTTATAGTTTCAGAGATTCGAGACTTTAAAAAGTACTCCTTTTTGTAAACTAGATAAAATTTTGTGTTTTGCTAACATTTTCGGCTTAATATCGCCTCACCTAATTATGCTACGAAAAACATGCCATAATGACCTTATAGCGCACTTAATATTCTTTAATTTAAGGGTAAAATTAGGTCAGTGAACTTTGCAGTTGAAAGTATAAACGCGAAATTCATAAGGCAGGAGGCCCGCTATCTAAGTTTTTCATACAATTCGCAAGTCGAGTTGCAAAGCTGCAATTTTGTTATATTATAAAGGCCTTATAGATATATACGAAAATGCATATTAAAAGAAAAACAAAATAATAGTTTGGGCATAGGACGTAAAAAACGGAAAAAAAATCGGACTTTTTTTAGTTTTTGACGTTTAACTAAAAATCTATTATCTTTTTGATATTAATTGCTATAAAACTAAGAAAGAACATTAAATTTGAAAGGATTTGAGCTACGTTGCATCACCGTAAGCTATATATATTTTGAGATACGATATTTCATAAAGTGCCCTTTTATCAAAAATTAAACAAATTTTAGGTTACGTTAAAGCTATTCACTAAATATTGGCAAAAAGTTCGCGCTAAGAAAAAAAAAGTAATTGTAGATAACAACTACATTAAATTTGGAACAAATTGAGCCGATAACAATTACTGTAAGTCTTATAGTTGGGGGTATACGAGGCTTCGAAACATGCATTTATTTTCTTAACTTAATGAAGGGCACATTTTGAAATGTCGTATCTCTAAATCTATATAATTTAGGGTAATGCAAGGTAGCTCAAATCCTTTCAAATTTAATATTCTTTTTAAGTTTTGTAGCAATTAGTATCAAAAAGATAGAATAGTTTCTTAATTAAACGTCAAAAAGTAAAAGAAGTCCAATAATTTTTCAGTTTTTTTCGTCTTATGCCGAAATTGTTTTTTTGTTTTTCTTGTAATATACATTTTTGTACGTCCTTATAGGGCCTATATAATATACTAAAATTGCAGCTTTGCAACACGACTTGCGATTTGTATGAAAAACTTAGATAGCGGGCCTACTGCCTTTTGAATTACGCGTTTTTATTTTCAATTACAAAGTTTGCTGACATGATTTTACCCTTTAACGAAAGAATATTAAGTGCGCTATAAGGTCATTATTGCATGTTTTTCGTAGCATAATTAGGTGAGGCGATATTAAGCCGAAATCGTTAGGAAAACTCAAAATAGCGTTAGTTTACAAAAAAGAGTACTTTTAAGAAGTCGCAAATCTCTAAAACTATAAGACCTACGGTAATACATGTTAGTTTAACTTGTTGGAAATTTATTAATCTTTAAACGCTTCCTAACATATAATGTCAAAAAACGTAAGGTTTTTTTAATAAAAATCAGAAACTGAAAAATGACCGTAAATTTCGCAGTTTTTCACGTACTACGTTACTAGCACAACTTTTTTTTGCTTGCAAAATGTGGTTTTATAGTGTCCTATGGTGTCTAAACAACATACCAAAAATGCAGCTTTACTACATGTTTTGCGAGTTTAATATACGATTTGACCGTACTAATAAGCATCTCTCTTTTTTTGAGTCAATAACATTAGGGTAAGAACGATATGATTTTCTCTGTTGTGCCTCAAGTGAGTAAAATTATAGACAAACTATAGCTGAGCAAGTAGTAGCTACAAATGTCTCCATGTCTCATTTCTTTACATGGGAGCAAAAAATTATCTTTTGTTCGTTGTTATAGACGAGCTTTCAATCGCTGACTTGCTTTTGGTGGAACCAGTTCCTTATGGCACCCCACGACGATTTTGCTTCGCGGGCGAGTGAATTTCTTAAGAAAATTTACACGCTGGCAGTGTAAACAGCCAGCGACCTACAGTGTTATTCACTAAGGAAACCGCCTTGCTAACAGCGCTGTGTCAGCGCTGCGGCAGCGTCGAGCCTAAAAATGGTATTCACTAATGCACTTTAAACGACACTAGCGCTCGGCGACGAATGCGGCGTGAGCTGGAACTACACTGCGTCGAGAGTTACCGCCTACAGTTCGACGACGAGCTGTTCTATGTTAGTGAATACCGTTTTTCGCAGCGCTGTGCTCTACGTCGAAGTGAGGCTGTCTCGTCGTCGTGCTCGTTGACGAACGCAGCGTCGAATGTGTGAATAAGAGAATAGCATAGCTATAAAGATATACCTATGTCACTTTCACTGACAGGAAATTTATATCTTTCTTCATTTCTTGAGCGAGAAAATAGTCGATAGCTATGCTTTAGCTTGTCGCATCAAATGCGAGTAAGAGATGAGATATCGCCGATAGACACGAACAAATGATAGTCGCTACCATGTAAGTAAAAGAGAGAGTGATTGATTATAGGGCATCGTTCAGCGATGAGCTATATACATATTATCGCGTCTATTTAGTTAGTCGACAGCGACTAACTATCGCCCATCGTTCATCAATTCGTTGTGTGCCTGCTATACCACATCTGAAAATAGATTTGTGTGATAAAAGTGACCATATTTTCCTGCAATACCCGACACCTTTCATAAAATTCGATTTTGAAATGTATTCGTATAGCAGGCACACCATGAGCTCGCTCTTGGAACAGTTAATTGCCTATAGGTACAGTTTTGTACAACTTTATATTATGTTAGTTATTAAAGAGAGAGTCCTCGATAGTTGTATAATGCTTTGGGGTGAAATGCAACGCCTTTCTGCAGCCTTAGTACATCTTGTGTTTGACAGCAACTCGCAGGCTACCTGTCTCTTTTCGATTATATTTAAAAAGGGACACAAAGCTGCGAGTTGCTGTCAAACACGAGATATTGCTAGCCCCTCTGAATAGGGAAAAGACAATATCATCATATTTTTATTGTATATCTTAGCTTAGCACCCACAAGACGTGCTTTAATTGCGAAATAGAAATGCAAATTTATAATTTACAGTTAAGAATAATAAGAACCATTGTGACTATCAAAACAAAATATAAGAATAAACATAACTAAACTATGATGAACAATTTAATCAATGTAGAATAATGAATCTATTTGATGAAATCAAATTGGCAATGATATTAGAATATAAAAATAAAAAAGGGGGCCTCAATAGGTGTACCTGACCCACTTAACATAGGGCTCTTGTAAGCTTGTAACCACAAATAATCTCACCTTTCTTAGCTAATTTAGAATGTTGTAGACTAACCTAAGAAGTGCCAAAGCGAATCTGCCATTTTGACCTTGATTTAAACACTTTTTTTATTGCACCTACCGCGGGACTAGGTCAATTTGTGTAAGGTCCCATGATATTTATTTATGAAATCCCATTACGTAATGTATTATTAGATGAGCTTATCTATGGCAGATGTTATCTGCAACCGGAAATGAGCACGCGTCGCTGGCAGCCGGATGCAGTCTTGACGAGAAATAGAAAATGGATGAGGAAAAAGATAAGATAATACTTAATGTATATACACCGTGTTTTTATTGATTTCCGTTAAATTTAAGGGAAGCTTATTTATGTCAAAAATAATTAATTTCTCTAAGAAACAAGTGTCTTAACTCTTACTGTTATTGAGTTATTAATAAAATAAGTTTAATGACTGAATAAGTGTATTGCAACCTTTATTACATCCTAATGTTACTTATTTTGACATGTGCTATCAGCAACCGTCAGTCGCCTGAGATCTTATCGTTAAGGTTCTCTCACACTTGCCATTACAATTATTATATATGAAAACGAAAAAAAATATTTTTTACGAAATTAACAAAAGCCTTAACAAAACCTTTCTCTTGCTTTTCCATCCTGCAAGACACGAAGTTACAAAAGATCTTTTACTGTCCATGCCGTCAATCTGTGGAATGAGTTGCCGGTATCTGTAAGGCAGTCGCAATCTGTAGCATCACTCAAGGAGAGGCTGAAGAAGTTGTGGCTTTCCAATACCAATCCTTAACTATGGTGGATCCTTTGTGTTTTTACATATTTATTTATTATTTGATATATATTATATGTTTCTATATTTATTTATTATTTAACTATATTTTTTTGTATTTATATTTAGTGTTTGTGTAGATATTATTATCGGTTTTATATATCAACAATGCGAATAATAACTTAACGAAATTATACTTCAAAATTTAAGTTAGTAAATGTACATTTTATATTTGTCTTTCACCGTTGCTTGTTCATTTCTCATTTCCTCAAAGGTTAACTGGAAGAGATCCCTGAAAGGGATAAGTTCGCCTTTGTTGTATCAAATTGTTTTTGTCTGTGTTTCCTGTATTTCTGTTCTAATGTACAATAAAGCTTATACAAACATACATAAAAGCCAATATACCAGGCAACTTCTATTAATGTCCCAAGTAACCTGCCCAATTTAACGGAAATCAATAAAAACACGGTGTATATTTATATCATAACGGAATTGTAATAAAACGAAGAAATTGAATTGAAAGTGACAGCTACAGCGATCTTTTAGAGCTTTACCTAATGAGGGTTTTCTGAAATGACATTCACCAGGGCGGCAGCACTGAGGCGTCAGGTCCAGAGACTTGTCTAAATTCTTAGAGCGCCTATAGTTTCGTGTTTAAATGTTTTGTATGAGTTAATAAAATTATATAAAAAAATAAAAATAACTTCTAGTTAAATTATAAATATTAGATGTCTTATACCAAAGAAAAACGACCAAGATCACCTATGTCCGAGGTGGGGATCGAACCCACGTACTCAGCTTTCGCGGCTGATGCCTGTACCCCTCGGCCACTCGGTCTTAGCAACCACCGGTCAAATTTCTCGGGTATATGCAATCCCTTACAAGGCTAGGCGCCTTTGACCATTCTCTGAGGGTAAGCAATACATGCCTGCCACCTCCTATTTAGAATACTTTACAGTTTTCTAGAATAGCTAGAGAGAACTGGTGCTGCCATCTATTGAACATATTGCGAAATGCAAATCAAATTATTTATTAACTAAATATTTTGATTTGTACTTTCAATTTTTCTCGAGTAGTCACACTACTTAATACTATATAAATTATAAATATTAGATGTCATATACCAAAGAAAAACGACCAAGATCACCTATGTCCGAGGTGGGGATCGAACCCACGTACTCAGCTTTCGCGGCTGATGCCTGTTCCCCTCGGCCACTCGGTCTTAGCAACCACCGGTCAAATTTCTCGGGTATATGCAATCCCTTACAAGGCTAGGCGCCTTTGACCACTCTCTGAGGGTAAGCAATACATGCCTGCCACCTCCTATTTAGAATACTTTACAGTTTTCTAGAATAGCTAGAGAGAACTGGTGCTGCCATCTATTTATATATTAATATTAGGCAGACAATTTATACATTATTTTTATAATAGTTCGATCCCCACCTCGGACATAGGTGATCTTGGTCGTTTTTCTTTGGTATATGACATCTAATATTTATAATTTATATAGTATTAAGTAGTGTGACTACTCGAGAAAAATTAAAAGTACAAATCAAAATATTTAGTTAATAAATAATTTGATTTGTATTTCGCAATATGTTCAACTTCTAGTTAGTTATTCTTTAGAGATATATAATTGTGTTTCTTAGCGGGATCTTACGGTTAAGTGGCGCCAACTAGTGGCATACGTTTTCGAGAAAACCCTCATTAACGTGAAATTAAAAACACTTAATTTTGATAGTCAGGTTTGTAACGATAATTAAGCACTAAATTTTAATAAACACTCTGTTTTGGTGATTATAAGCTATTGTGAAAACACAAAACAAATTATTAACTAAATATTTGGTTTGTGTTTTTTCCCAGTAGTAGTCCGAGTAAGACCGAGTGGCCGAGCGGTGCAGGCATCAGCCACAAAAGGCTGAGCGTGTAAGTTGGATTCCCAACTCGGACGATGGTGATCCTTTTCTTTGGTATATGACTCATCGAAAAATGTACAATAGTACATTGTGCATCAAGGGAGGTAAGTACGGAACTACTAACGAGAGTGTTAGGCTTTTATGACTCGAGTTAGTATTCCGATTACCGATTAATAAGCTTACTTGAATAAAGAATATTTTGACTTGACCGTGATGCATACAATGTTTTCATCACACTTGTCAAATGAAAAATAAGTTTTAAGACATAATATTATTTTCATCACACTTGCTGCCTGAAAAGTGAAATTCCCTAGGGAGTAATAGAAATGTCAGTACGTCATTTAACAATGTTATTTCTTAAAACTTATTTTTTTGTCGGCAAGTGAGATGAAAAACATTGTATTCATCACGGCCGGTAAGCGGAATACTAACTCGAGTCATAAAAGCCCTCCGCCTAACGGCGTCGGGCTTCTAATACTCTCGTTAGTGATTCCGTACTTACCTCCCTTGATGCATAATGTACTATAAATGACATACTGACATTTCTATTACTCCCTAGGGAATTTCACTTTTCTATCACTCCCGCTGCGCGCGCAAGCAATGGCGCGCTTAGACAGTAAGTGTGATGAAAAAGTTTTAAACTTAACAAATTAGTGTCAAAATAAAAACATTACTATTATGATTCAGTACCTGGTATACTATCAAGATGTCTTGCGACTGACAAGTTACGATATCGTGATGCCAAGATCCAGTACTTAGGGTCCATAACTTTGAATAACAATATTCTCCGAACTTAACAATTTTGAAACATCGGGTGAACCTTTACAGAATTATTGATTGCGGATAGCCTAAGGAGTCAGTTGTTTCATTATTCTCCCGTGTTAAGGCCTCACACTGTATTTTTAGTACATTGTGTATTAAGGGCGGTAAATAAGAATTTGTGAACAAGTGTGAAAGTAAACTTCTTCTTTACTTCACACGAGTTCATAATTATCTTGTTCCGCCCGTGGCACACACAATGTTTCTCATCACACCTGTGAGGCAAGAAAAGTAAATAAAATAATATATTTTCACAAAACTACTCTAAAATGGTCTAAATTACTGCGGCACTAGTGCGCCACCGCCGTCGCCCGCCTACGTCGTAATGTTGTATTAAAATCTTTGATTGCCCTAGGGCGTAATGACGCATCTACGGCGCGCATCGCCGCAGCGCATTGGCGCACTTACCGAACAGGTGTGATAAAAAATAATGAACATTTATGGGTTATAATGATTTCTAGAATACTAAATTGTTATACTTGTTATCATAGTAAGTGTGTTTCACTATTGTGTTGTACTCGTTTTTGTTAGCACTAGCAAGTAATATAATCTGTTATTGCAGTAGACATGTGCATTCTTGTTTGTACGTAGTTAACTATACAGGGTGTTTTCAAATTCGTTGCCGACTCCTAATGGTATGCATGCGCTTATGGTAACGAACAACTTTCCTTATGGGACTCATATCAAAATCTCGAAAAAAAAACACTTTCCGTGAAAAGTTGATCAGCCGGCCCGCTTTTTAAGAATAGTACATTTCGATACAACGCGCAAAAAAATTTTTACGAGGGTGAAAGTTGGAACTCGAGTTTTTACACGTGTATCGAACAACTTTTTTATAACAAGTGCCTTAAAAAGAGAAATTTACGCACGTGAACCGTGCGCAAAGTTTACTTTTCCGCACTAGTTAGGAAAAGGCGATTTGTTTTGTTTCCCAGAAAGTTGTTCATTATTATGACATGCATACTCTAAAGTATCGGCAACTTATTTGAAACTACCTTGTATAGTTTGTAAAATATTGTATTTTATATACCTACATTTTGTACATTTATCGTTCTTTGATCTTTGAACCTTGCAAGAAGATAGTTCTTCTTAGTGTTTTATTTCATTGCCCTATTTTTAGCCAGAAGCTTTGAAACTTTGAAAATTAAAACATGTCCGAGTTAGATCTTTTTTTACTAAATTAATTATAAATTCTAATTCTGTTAATTTTAACTAACTAGATCCTAGTTATCTGAATAAATAATTTAATAATTATTATTATATTTATCCGGGGATTTCATTGTGAGAATGGCTATAAGAGGAATCTGAACTTCATAGTTGCATTTTCCATAGAGGACCTTACGCATTTCCATACAAGCTTTTTTAAAACCTGTATGAAATATGTTATAAAGTACTTATGAAAATTAACAAAATAATCGTCTTTTTTGTTACAGGTAAGTGGATCATCGTTTGTAAGATACTTTTGAACATAAAATATTAAAATTGTTGTATGTTATAATACCTAAGTTATAAACTGATGTTACATGCTAATTACAAACCCTGAGATATTAGTTGGCGGAAATGTATGGAACGTATTTTTTTCTCGAGTCGGTTATCGGTCCCATCGGAAAATTCCTCAAAATGAGCTCAAAACTGAGATTCTAAAATTTTGCAGGTGAATAAAAAAATCACCCTGTAGTTCAGTAGTGCTATTATCTGAGGCATATTGTTTATAGTCTTCCCAGTAAGATAAGTGTAAAACAGACTCCCGCAGGTAATATAATATGAGCTGTAAATTGTTATGCAATTGGCCCCTTTTTCTACAGGTATAATAAAACGAAGTAGGTAACAAAAGATACTAAGAAAACTTAGAATTGCCTTCATTCGTTCCCTACATAAGGAGCTATTATAACACTAAAGACTCCTTTAGTGTATCTAACTTCGAAAGTCGTTTAACTAGTAATGTTACCTACTCTTAAAGTCTCGAAACTACCATTATGAACCTAAAGCCCATATGAAAGATCTTGACATCGGCTGCAAAGAAGGACGTAAAATGTCGACAAAAGCATGTCGCTTAGGACCTTTTTAATGAACACAAGTGATAGAAGGCGATGGGCGAACTTTTGTGCTAGTTAGCTGTTTAAATTCACTTAGTGCTATTTCTGTCTTTCTGTTGGGGCCACAATTGTTGAGAAATGGCGGTTTTAACATATCAAGGAGTAACTATTAGCAATACGTGATTTCGATAATGTTGACTATTTTGGATGAAAAAATAATAATGGGGTCATTCATGTTATGCAAAAATATGTGAAACTGTTTGGTGCTCTTTTACTAAAACATAGCTACAAGGAGCAGTGAAACAGAAGGTTGCTCTTTTTGCATCCTTATTGTCCGGAATTTTGAACCTTTCTGTGTGTAAAATAACTTTTTCGTCTGAAGTCACCTAAACCAACGTCTCAAGTTTTTTGCAAACAATTTGCGCGGCCCCTAACAGATACATTTTTGTTCCTATTGGAAACTAGCCTATAGGTAGTTGGTTGAAAATCGCTACCGCCTACCGCTGATCTCATGGCCCCGTGGCAGACAGATGGCGTCCATTGTCAGCAACCCCCACTGCAGCTTGACAATTTCACGCCTTTTAGAGTTCACGGGTTGGCAATTGGGTTAGAGATGTCTATTTCGTTCATATAAATATAGTCGTAGCTAGTTCAGTACCGTAAAACCCCGTGTCTTCGCCTGGGATACCTATATTCGCCTGTTTTTATTCTTTTTGAAAATCCCGCCTAAGTTTTAGAGCATAGGTCACACAAAACTATTAAATAGAAAGTGTTTTTTACGTATGGCAATATTCTCGCATCAATTGTGGCTAACTTAACACCGTATACGATCAGTGCAGTGTTTTCGTGGAAGTGACAGCACGTTTTTATTTTTGGCTGTGCGAAACTTAGGCATAACTAGGTACTGGTAAAGAAGAGTTAACAGTAAGTTTTTTTTTTGTATAATACTCGGCAACTTACGCTTATTCTTATGGTATTATTATTTTTTCCCGCTATAATTACTTGCGTATTTTTTGCAATTTTTGCATGCAATAAATTTTCCCACCTCCCGCCGCAAAAACGAATACGCAAATAACTATAACAAACCACCACCAATAAAACTATACTCGACACGTGTTTCACCTCTCTACGAGGCATCATCAGTGGCCTATACCACAAAACTTTACAAGCGTACAATTCTACAAAATTGTATAAATTCCCATACAAAAAGTTAACAATTTTGTAAAATTGTACGCTTGTAAAGTTTTGTGGTATAGGGGCCAGGAGTTGACGATGTTGTCGGTCTGGTGTCCGGTAACGGAAAAGCGAAGCAATATTGTTCATCCTTTAATATGGTCTTCCGCAAAGTAACGCCTGATTCAAGAAATTCAAAAATTAAAGCCCATTTTATTTTATTCATTCAAACTTTCACGGTTTTTACTCATATTTTAACGACAAACGGGTCTTAGTTGCGTAAACTTACGTTTAATTTATTTTCTAATGCCTGCGACCCGTGGGTGTATTCCGAAACGTCAAGATAACATTAAACGTAAGTTGTCGAGATTAAAATCCGTTTGTCAGAATGGTATAAAACTATAGTTACCTACTTACAAGAAAATATTTAATTACTGAAGCTGTGTTATGAAGTTTCTAATTTAATAAATCATGAAAAAAAAAGTATAAAACGGATACACTCGCGTATATTAATTAACTTTAAATTCATCCCGACGTTTCGAACGTAATGAGTAGCCCACAGACCACGAACCCTGTAAAGTGTTCGAAACGTTGGGATGAATTTAAATTTACTTAAAATTTATACGCGAGTTTATCCGTTTTCATAGTTTTATTTCATGTGTAATCCTCGCGGTAAACGAAGAAAATTTTAATTAATCATTTTAAAGTGGAAGTACTTATTATGTACTAGCTTTTGCCCGCGGCTTCTCACGCGTAGATTTTGGACTTCTATGAAAAAAAATATTTTCAACCGACTTCAAAAAAGAAGGAGGTTACCATTTCGATTGTATGTAGTTATATATTATGCATGTTACACGGTTTCCTGCAAATAATGAATCCTATTTTGTTTTTTTTTTCTCAGGAGATTCAAAAGTGGGCGAAATAAGTTTAATATTTGTGATATTTTTTTTTGGGTTTCGCCTTGACTTGTCGACGATCATTTAATCGAATGTTGTTTAAAAGACAACGGTTCAAGTATTTTCATTTCATCGACAAGTCATTCTGTCGAAGAATAATTTTCAGTAAATTTTAATCGGGGAAGTTTGAATGGTGCTTGAGGTTTTCCTTTACGGGTTCTTATTTTAGTTTGGTTTAAATTTAGTAATATTTATTCCGCAGTTCTAAACTAACCCTGAACCTACTTTGATAGCTGTTTGCTTATATGTGGGGTCACAGTTGTAACCTAACTTAAACATATTTTAATAGCCTTTCGTTTCTATGTGGGGTCGCACTGGTCGCAGTTTTAACCAAACCTAAACCTACTTTGATAGCCGTTTACTTTTGTGTGGGGTCGCAGTTCTAACCTAAACTAAACCTACTTTGATAGCCGTTTGCTTTTGTGTGGGGTCGCAGTTGTAACCTAACCTATTTTGATTGCCGTTTTCTTTTGTGTGGGGTCGCAGTTCTAACCTAAACTAAACCTGCTTTGATAGCTGTTCGCTTATGTGTGGGGTCGCAGTTCTAACCTAAACTAAACCTACTTTGATAGCCGTTTGCTTTTGTGTGGAGTCGCAGTCCTAACCTAAACTAAACTTGCTTTGATAGCCGTTTGCTTATGTGTGGGGTCGCAGTTCTAACCTAACCTAAACCTACTTTGATAGCTGTTCGCTTATGTGTGGGGTCGCAGTTCTAACCTAAACTAAACCTACTTTGATAGCCGTTTTCTTTTGTGTGGGGTCGCAGTTCTAACCTAACATAAACCTACTTTAATAGCCGTTAGTTTCTGTGTGGGGTTGGAGTTCAAACCTAACATAAACCTACTTTCAAAGCCGTTCGTTGCTGTGTGGGGTTACTATTCAAACCTAACCTGAACCTCCTTTGATAGTCGTTCGTTTTTGTGTGGAGTCGCATTTCTAATCTAACCCAAAACCTACTTTGATAGCCGTTCGTTTCTGTGTGGGGTCGCAGTTCTAACCTTTCCTAAACGTAAGTAGAATCTTACCTTATTACATTCTGTTTGAAGTCTGTTTCATTGAACAGCATATTAGTATGATATAATTAAATACTTAATTGCAAATAAACTACACGAATTAGAAAGCTGAATTTACAGTGAGGCGGCCCGCGTACCCGCGCTGCTTATACATACATATACTGTCCGCGAGCTGTCAAACAAACATTTGAAATTCGTTCGCTTTGAATCATATGTCGCCATGCAAAATTGTAGATATTTTTAACGAACAAACAAATAAATATGGTTTTGTCTAGACTTAAAAACTAAAACCTCACAATTACGTTTTTTTTTCGGGTAGGTGAATAAAAGATAGTAACATCTTGTTCACAACATTTAATACTTTAAAATTTAAATTTTAAACTTTTGGCCTTTAAAAGTAATCTAAATTAATGCTATATTAACGCTTATCACCTACCAGTAAATTCCTTATTTTTCTCCAAAAGTTACACAAGTTTTTTTAAATTTTGCACTTTTGACACAACACAATGGCTGAACTTGATTCAATTCAAAATTCCGTGGCGGACCTGGCAATCATGTTTAAGGAGCAGATGGCTGAATTCCAGTCAAGTCTTGATAAGGCAGATCCGGCCAACCCTTCGGTTACATCAGTGTCCGTCGGCTTTGAGGCGTTCAAGAAGTTTGTTTTGAGAGCCCTCGAGTCGTTGCAGAAGCAAGTGGATCTTGTGACGCGCCAGGTTGACCAAATAGAAACACGTTCTCGTCGCAACATGTTGCTGGTACACGGTATTGCTGAGGCGGAGTCTGAAGACACAGCAGTTCTTGTGGTGAATGCACTTCAGGCTGCTCGAGAAGACTTGTCCGCTGTGCATATAAGCAGGAGCCTTCGTTTGGGCGGGCGGACTCGACGCGACAAGAAACCACGCGCCGTGCTTGTTGAGTTTAAAGAAACTGCTGTCCGGGATGACGTGTGGTTCAAAAAAGTCGGGCTGAAGGGTTCGGGAGTGACGCTGGGCGAGTTTTTAACTAAGCCGCGTCACGCTGCTTTTGTGAAAGCCCGCGAGCGCTTTGGAGTTCGGAGTTGCTGGACGTGGAACGGTGACGTATTTGTCCTCGGCAAGGACGGAGTGCGACGCCGAGCCAACTGCGTGTCCGAGGTCAGGGCGCTGCCGTCTCCGTCGGAGCCGCCTGCTGCCCCAGTCGAGCCTCCTGCGGCTACAACCTCGACCTCGGCCATCAAACCCGCTTCCCGAGATAAACCGGAGCCAAACAAGAGACCCAGGCGTGCAGCTTCTAAGTCCCGGGTATAACGCCATCGCTTCGTATTCTTTCTGTCTTTTCTTTTATTCGTATAATAATTAATTTCACTTTCTCACTATATTTGGTCGTGTAACACATTTAAAATTCTACCCTTTTTTATTTAATTTCTTGTTTTCGATCATTATTTCTAAATTCTAAAGTAGACGTCTGTCATGTGTTATGTCAACCATGACATTTTCATTTAGTGTTGCCATAGTAAAATTTGCGTTTCGTTTCTCAATGTTTTGTTAATTGTAATATTTTAATTTGTAACAATGTTATTCTCCTGATCTGCTGGCAGGTAGCGTTTGTATGATTACACGCAAACCTAACCTAGTATTTAAATTTATTATAATTGTTATTTATAGATACTTATTTGTATACAGTTTATATTTATGTTCAGCCATAACAGCGAGTCTGACGATGATTCTTTTTTATCCTTTTCTACGAACGATAGTGGTTCTGACGATAGTTTTAGGAGTTTGCCGCCTTCGCTTCATGATTTCCTTAATTTAGTATTTAGTAATGTCGCAAAAAAGTTCAATATAGTTCATATTAATGCTCAAAGCATTCCTGCGCATTATTGTGACCTAAGTGCTACCTTCGATTTAAATAATGTCCACGCCGTTTTGGTTTCAGAATCATGGCTTAAACCTTGCTTGCCCTCCACTTCCTATTCATTACCTGGTTTCCACTTAATACGTCACGATCGCTTGGGCAGAGTTGGCGGTGGAGTTGCAATATACCTCCGTTCTCACATTCCCTTTTCAATTGTTTGCACGTCGGCACATTCTCCTTCCTCTGATACAGCTGAGTATCTCTTTCTCAATATCTCTCTCTCCCACACGAAACTTCTTCTAGGGGTCTTTTATTCACCATCACTTACTGTTGACTACTTCACACCTCTGGAGAAACTTTTAGAAGACCTCATGCCCTCTTTCGATCATCATGTAATAATGGGTGATTTTAATACTTGCCTCCGCAAAGACGACCACCGGTCGCGGTCTCTTAAATCCCTTGTAGGGGAAGTACGTCCAAAATGACATATAGTTTTGTTTTTGTGTCATAACTTTTTTCCTGGTATTTCACAGCACTGCCATAGTTTATATCGATAATATTTGGTCCTTCAGTTATCGAAACACATACACACTTCTATCAAAATATCAACCAAAAAAATATTAAAAAATAATTAGCGGAGACTAGTCAAAATTCATTTTGTCCATATGCATCGGACAAAATGACATATTGCTAATGGACTAAATGACACATTACAAAATTATTGCTATAAATCGCAAATGAAACATCTATTTCTTCTTGGATTGCTGGTGCATGAAATGTGAACCCAAATTGAACACTTTACACACGACAATCGGTCTTCTCCGGGCTAAAAGTGTGAATGAAGGTCGTTACAAGATATACAAGTGCAGTTTTCTTCATCGCTGTAAGAAACGATAGGAAAATCGTCTTTATCATTAATATCTTCAAACGAGTTCAGTGTCCTTGCATTCTTATTTTACCGGGAGAGCTTTAGGAGGATTTTTGTAGTTCATCAAACATTTGAGGAGCATAGGCCAACACTAAGTATGCCACACACCCTATGTTATTTTGTCCAATTTTATGTATGTCGTTTTGTCCGTATAACAATTTTCAAAAATAAAAATTTAAAATAAATATGTAAAGGCTTCTTTTTCTAACAGTAAGTTGTGCAATCTAAAGATAAATGATTGCGGCTTGAAAAAAATGGTACAGCGAAGGGTACAACACCAAAAAAGATAACATTTGATCAAAAACTTTATAGGCAAGAAAAAAAGTCACAACGCGTGAATACTTATTTTCCGTCATGCCAACGGCACTAATTAAGTAGATGCGTCCAAAAGTTGCCAGGCCATAGAAAACCGTTATTGCTGCATAGTGTCACTGTCAGTTTCGTTTTAAAGTGCGCCAAATTCAAAATAACCCGCATGTGTCGTTTTGTACGTATGTGTCATTTTGGACGTATTTCCCCTACATGCCTGTAAATTGAATATCCTTCCTTCTGGCCCTACGCACTATTTTCCAAATTGCTCTCCTTCTCTCTTAGATCTTGCTCTTTTGTCCTCTGTATCCCATGTTGCCAAGTTTGGCCAGCACGCTGCTGATGGCTTTTCGTACCACGACCTTCTGTACTTGTCTTATAAAGTTAGACCTCCTAAGCTGAAAGCCAAAGTCCTCCTTCAGCGCAACTTTGGTAAGATGGATATTCATAAGCTGCGCGAAGACGCATCGAATATTGACTGGGATGCGATATCTAGAGCAGCTACTGTAGACGATCAGGTGTCTCTTTTTAATTCCTTACTCACGCAGCTCTATGATGTTCACGCCCCAGTCCGCTCGATTAAAGTAAAACATCTTCCTGCCCCTTGGCTAACAAACGAAATTAAACTCTTGCTGGTTAAGAAAAATATGGCTAGAGCAAGATACAAGTTAAACGCTACGGATTCAAACAAATCTCGCTACCTCTCGTTACGTAACCGCTGTAGCACCATTTGCCGGAATGCTCAAAGACGCCACATTCACCAGTCTATTGAAGATGGTGACCCGGGAAAAGTTTGGAGATTCCTCAAAACGTTGGGGGTCGGGAAATCACAGCAGGATTCCTGTCCTAATGACATCGACTTTAATCAACTCAATGCTCATTTTTCTAGTTCTACCACCTTCAGTGGCCCCGACAAGGCTCAGACCCTTCAGCATCTAAATTCTCTATCAACACCTAACTCATCTTCATTCTCTTTTAAGCCTTTTGCCGCTGGTGACATTAAAAAGAACATACAATCCATATCATCCGATGCCGTCGGTGTCGATTGCATTAGCCGTAAAATGATCCTTCCTCTCCTTGACCTACTTGTCCCTGTAATCTCCGTCATTCTCAATCGTTCTATTTCCTCTAGCTCTTTTCCGTTACTCTGGAAAGATGCTTCTATTGTTCCTCTACCCAAAAAGCCCAATCCGTCTTCTTTTTCCGAATATCGTCCAATCTCAATCCTACCTTTCCTGTCCAAAGTATTAGAGCGTCTCGTACACCAACAACTTGTGTCGTACTTGAACCTACATGATCTCCTGAACCCACTTCAGTCTGGTTTTCGTCCTGGTCATAGTACGGCTACTGCTCTTGTCAAGATTACTGACGACATTCGGTATGGTGTGAACAATCAGAAGGTGACAGTGTTGACGCTGCTAGATTTCAGCAATGCGTTTAACACTGTTGACTTCGATATTTTACTTGGGATTCTGTGTTCTCTTAATTTGTCTCCAGCGGTAATTGAGTGGTTCCGTAGCTATCTCGTTGGTCGTCGTCAGCGCATAAAGGTTGGTGATTTTCTTTCTTCTTGGTGCGACACGTTGGCCGGTGTCCCACAAGGCGGCGTGTTGTCTCCTCTGCTGTTCTCTATTTTCATTAATTCGATTACTCATAACCTTTCTTCCAATTATCACCTTTATGCTGACGACCTTCAGATTTATTCACAAGGTGTAACTGGTGATCTTACTGCTGTAATCGACACTGTAAATAAAGACCTTTCGAAGATTGCAAACTGGAGTCGAGACTTTGGTTTGAATGTCAATCCGGCGAAAACACAGGCTATCATAATTGGTAGCTCCAAGCAGCTTGCGAGAGTCGATTACAGCAGTGTTCCTCCCATATTATTTAATAATGTTCTGATCCCTTATTCGCAACAAGTTAAAAATCTCGGTGTCATTATGGACAGGACCTTATCTTGGGGACCTCAGGTTGGTGAAGTCAGCAGGAAGGTGTTTGCAGCAATAGGTTCGCTCAGACGTTTGCAAAATTTTCTACCTATTCCTACCAAAGTTGCTCTTGCACAAACTCTTCTCCTTCCCATTTTAGACTATGCCGACGTCACGTAAAAATAAATAAAATAAAAATAAAAATAAAAAAGCCTTTTATTTCTTGTCACTTAATAGTAAGAAGTTACATGGCAAAGTTCGAGTACATTTAAATATTAATTAATTCATTAGTTACAGTCATGTCAGTTATTATTATTATTTGTATGTATACTATTTCCAACTTATTACATTAGTGAATATTGTAGATGTAGGTCAATCCATATAACTATTTAATTTTCTTTTTATATGCAACAACAAGAACCCCTTATCGGGTGAAGGCCTCCTCCAAGGACTTCCACTTTTCCCTGTCCGATGCTTTGTTTATCCAGTCTTTTCCTGCACTTTTTATAATGTCTTCTGTCCAGCGGCTGTGTGGTTTTCCTTTCCGGCGTTTTCCTGTAGGGCCTCTCCAGGTAGTGACTGTCAAAGTCCAGCGTGAGTCAGTAAGCCTGGCGACATGGCCAGCCCATCTCCATTTTTGCCTTTTTGCGTGCTTGAGAGCATCTATAAGTTTAGTTATAGCTCTTATATTTATGTGCGGTATTCTTTGTACTTTTTTAATGTTTGTTAAACTCCTCTCCATTGCTCTCTGGCATGTAATTAATTTTGACCTTATTTTTGAAGTGAACGGCCAAGTTTGACTAGCATACGTCAGACAAGGTAAGATACACATGTCCATGACTTGTTTCTTTATTTTTACATTCATGTTACTTTTAAGAATTTCTTTAAGGCTCCAAAATTTGTTCCAGGCTGATTTTACTCGGCGTTCTACTTCTTGTTCATGTCGTAGACTATTAAATGACATCTGTTTCCCCAGATAGATATAGCTATCGACATACTCCAGCAGTGTATCGTTGACCTTTATGGGTATTTGGGCACTGTTTGTCATAATTTTTGTTTTTTGAAAGTTCATTTCTAGGCCAATCTTTTTGCTAGCTTTATGTAGAGTTTGGATCATGTCCTCTAGCTCTGTGTATTGCTCTGACATCAGTATAATATCGTCGGCGAACCTTAAGTGGCTTAGATATTCGCCATTAATATTTATTCCTTTGTTGTTCCAGTTGAAATTGCTTATTATTGATTCTAGTACAGCTAAGAATATCTTCGGAGACATTGGGTCGCCTTGTCTCACGCCTCGTTTGATAGATATTTCCGGTCCCAATCTGTCTAACTGTACTCTACTGGTGGTATTTTCATAAATGTACTTTATTATATTAATATAGACTGGTTCCACATTGCACTGGTTCAGAGCGTTCCATATTGATGAGTGCGAAATTGTATCGAACGCTTTTGCATAGTCAATAAAAGCTAAATACAGAGGTCGACGGTATTCATTGTATTTTTCTATAACTTGTTCCACAGTGTGGATGTGGTCCATGGTTGAGTAGCCGCTCCTAAATCCCGCTTGTTCACATGGTTGGTGTCTGTCAATATTTTCGCTTATTCGAGATAGTACAATTGATGAGAATAATTTGTATATGCATGACATCAAGCTTATTGGCCTGTAGTTTCCTATATCCAGTGGGTCTCCCTTTTTGTATAGTAGTATTATGTTCGACTGTCCCCATTCTGTAGGTACTCTCCCTGTTTGTAAGATAAGGTTGAATAAGTGTGCCAAGGGCGTAGCTAACAAAGGGGCGGCAGCTTTCAGCACTTCATTGGGTATATTATCAGGCCCAGGGCTTCTCCCTGTTTTTAATTTTTTAATATGTCTTAATATTTCTAATTCGTCTATTATTAACACACTGCTTGAATTTGGTACAAATATGTCTGATAATTCTGGCTCTTGACAGGTGTAAAGGTTTCTGTAGTAAGTTGTAGCTGTTTCAAGGATTTGGCTACGAGATTGTGAAAGTTTTCCAGAGTTTTTTAATTCTGGTATCCAGTTTTTATGGGTCCGTAGTTCTTTGTAAGCTTTTTTGACACTTCCAGCAGAATATAGATGATTTTTTATTTTAAATTCTCTGTGTTTTTTATAATCTTCTTTAATGCTTTTACTAACTTGCTTGTAAACATGGTTCAGTTCTGATCGTAACTCTTTTGATTTTGGTTTCATGCTCTGAAGCTTTCTTCGCTTTGTTATTAAATGCCTAGTGGTTTCTGACAATATGCCTGTAGTTGTAGTGTACCTGTTTTTTTGTACATGTTTCAAACATGTCTGAATACAAGTAATAAGCTTGTCGTGGTATTTTTGTGATGAGTCTTCTGGTGCCAGGTTCATAAGCGTTTCTCTTTTCTCCACAAAGCTTGCTAAAAAGTCATTTTTTTCAGTTTCAGTTGATAAACACTTGGTAGTATTGTTTTTAAAATTGTGTCTGCATTTTTTCGGTTGTTGAAGTAACCATGTTGCTCTTACCAGTCTGTGGTCAGATGAAAAATTGATGTTATTGATAACTTCAATATTAATAATGCATTTTTTTTGATTAGTAAGGATGTAATCAATCTCATTTTTTGTATTTTTGTCTGGAGAGATCCAAGTCCACCTACGACAGGGATTTTTCTTAAAATATGTGTTCATAATTGACAGATTTTTCTCACAGCAATATTCAATCAACAGTTTGCCACGCTGGTTTCGGGATCCATAGCCATGTTGTCCAGTAACTCGATATTCCTCAGGTTTGGGTTGGCCCACCTTCGCATTGAAGTCTCCCATTATTAACACTTGTTTATCTGCTTGCTGATATGCTTTGCTGACTGTTTCATAGAAATGGTCCATCTGGTTGCTTGTGGCTATTTCAGTAGGGGCATATACCTGAATAATAGAAAGTTCAAGATTATTAATCTTTATTTTTAATAAAGCTACTCTTTCTGAGAGTCCTTGAAAGCTCACTATGTTATTTTTTAATGATTTTTTTATCATGAAACCAACTCCATATAGACCTGGCGTCTGGCCTGTATAACATAAAATAAAATCTGTGTGTTCTTCAATCTCGGTTCCCAACCGCCGTACTTCAGAGAGACCGATGATGTCATAGTTTATAGATTTTAAAGCTTCTGAAAGTTCTAGTAGTCTTTCATATGTCCTAAGCGTCCGAACATTGTATGTGCCTATATAAAGTCTATTGTTCTCTTTATTTCTGGCTATTTTGTTACTAAGCACTTGTAAGTTCTTACCACGAACAGGAGTTTTCTTTGAGGGTGTGGTTTGTGTTGGTGTCCTTGGAGGGTGGTGGTCTAGCACTCCCTCGGTGACCAGCCGTGGTGGGAGGCGGAGAGGGGTTCTTGTTACTAGTTTTTTGTTGTCCTATTTTCATATTGATGCTCTGGTGTTGTAATTATTGGTACTGGTGTTGTAATTTTTTCCGTCGCCGACGTCACGTACCTTGACCTTACTGAGGAACAGCTCAGCAAGCTTGAGCGCATTCAGAATGTTTGCATTCGATTCGTATTTGGGCTGCGTAAATATGATCATGTCTCCCACTTCCGATTGCAGCTCAAATGGCTTCCCATTCGCCTTCGCCGCAACTCTCACATTCTGTCACTCCTTTATTCTATCCTCTTCAACCCCGCAACTCCCCTTTATCTCAAGCAGCGCTTCAGTTATCTCCGTTCTGCGAGGTCCTCCCAGAACTTACTCCTATCCGTGCCATCTTCCTCTTCAAAATTCTATAATAGCTCTTTCACTTTTCAAGCTGTTCGGCTTTGGAACTCTCTACCTGTTAACGTAAGGTGCGCGCAAACTCCAACTGCCTTCAAAAAGCTGCTCAAATCACACTACTTATCTCCTTCGTAATATTTTTGTTCTAATTCCTATTCTGTTTGGCTGAAATTGATACAATATTTATTTTATCTATGTAAGTATATGTATGTTTATTCTGTTTAGGTATATATGTATGTTTATCTGCATGTTTATTTTTCTTATGTCATAGTTAAGTTCTGATATTTTGCTACACCTACCAACAAACGCTTATTAATTATGTTTCGCTACCTAAAGGTTGTCTGGAAGAGATTGCTCTTTAGCAATAAGACCGCCTGTTGTCTGCCTCTAGATTAGTTGTCTTCTTGTATAATGTTTCTTTTGAGGTGTACAATAAAGAGTATTATTATTTCCTTTATTGATCTTTTCTCTTAGGCTAGGTGTTTTATAAACATGTCTATAAAAGTAAAATACAATACAACATACAAAAACAATACAAAATATAAACACTTTATAAAAAACCTAACCTAGGGTGCCGCCGGCAACGGAGCGGGCCCAAGCTGCCGGTGGTTAAGGTCGCAGAGAGAGGAACCGACGGACTATCCGCGCCGTGTCCAGGACTACCGCCTTCTGCATCTGACCCTTGATCCAGCCATCTAGCGAGAGACTCTTAAGATGTTGGTCGAGACTCTTCGCTATTAAACCGTTCGCTGTAACGACTATCGGGACTATGATCGTCGAGTCAACATCCCACATGGCGGTTATCTCGTGGGCCAAGTCTAGGTACTTACTGGACTTGTCCTTCTCGGCCTTCACGAGATTCTCATCATGGGGGATGGTGACGTCGACGAGCACAGCCCGGCGCTGCGATCGATCTACCAGCACGATATCAGGCTTATTGGCTACAATAGTCCTGTCCGTGATGATAGGTCGATCCCAATAGAGCGTGGCACGACCATTTTCGAGAACTGGTGCAGTTGTGTACTTATAGTATGGCACTTCGACGTCCACAAGGCCGTATCGAAGAGCAAGCTGCTGGTGTATAATACTGGCTACGAGGTTATGTCTGTGCAAGTACTCGGTGTTAGCAATCTGAGAACAACCGGAAATAATATGCCTGAGTGACTCTCCGGGACGGCGGCATGCCCGACAAATGTCGACCGTACCGTCCTTCAGGATATATTTCCGGTAGTTATTCGTCATGATAACCTCGTCAGCAATTGCACAGGCAAAACCCTCGGTTTCTCCGAAGAGGTCCCCGAATCGTAGCCAGTTCACCGACGCGAGCAGATCCACGTCAGGTCCCGTGAGGGCCTTGTAGAACCGCCCGTGTAGCTCCTTGCTCTTCCATACCGCCCTGCGGTCCTCGGTGCTTAGTACCACAGGTCTGCGCCAGTTCTCTTTTGCCAAGGAGAGCGGCGTGAGGTTCCGGTCTACTGCCACCACGTCACGATGCATCCCGCACTCATTGTTAAGAAAATAGTTTCTGAGATTGTACACCTCGTGGTTGTGGAGGTTTTTGGCATTTAGGAAGCCGCGGCCCCCACACCTCCGCGGGATGTACAATCTCATAACTGATGAGCGCGGGTGTAGCATTCGATGTGTGGTAAGCAGTGTACGGACCCTTCGATCCAGGGCGTCCAGCTCGGTCTGAGTCCACCTTAGTATGCCAAAGGAGTATGTGAGTATGGGCATTACCCAGGCGTTGAAGGCGCGCACTTTGTTGCCTCCTGACAAAAGACTGTTAAGTACTTTTGTGAGCCGGCTGAAAAAGCGCTCCTTCACCGCCTGTCTAATTCCCATATCTTCAATACCCAGAGACTGTGACATACCAAGGTATTTATAGGTTTCTGCTTCCGAGATAGATCTGAACGACATTGTCTCAGAAAGCTGTAAATTTGTTGAATTTACTACTTTCCCCCGCTGCACATGCATAACCGCACACTTATCGACACCAAACTCCATATTGATGGCACTACTGAAAACTTCTGTGGTTCGCAGTAGCTCCAACAAGTCTTGGCTATTTGGCGCAAATAATTTGAGATCATCCATGTACAGAAGGTGAGAAATGACTTCACCCTCTCTCCGAAGCCGACAACCTAGTCCTGAATCCTTCAGCAGGGTGCTGAGGGGATTCAGAGCTAGGCAGAACCATAAGGGACTCAGACTGTCACCCTGGAATATGCCTCGCTCGATCCTTATGAAGTCCTGCGGGCCAGAGGGGTCATCTCCGCCTCCTGGTTGACGAAGGACTGTGGTCCACTGCCCCATACACGCGCCGAGAAAGGATCTTAAAGCTGCATCAACTTTATACAGCTCCAAGACCCTCTTCAACCATGAATGGGGCACCGAATCATAGGCCTTCTTGTAGTCAATCCAAGCGGCGGAGAGGGCCCCTTTGTTACGCCGGACTTGCTGGCAAATGGTCATGTCGATGAGGAGGAGCTCTTTAGTACCACGGGACCCAACCCTACATCCATTTTGAGCAGAGGCCAGAACATTGTTCGCAACAATGTGCGTGTTAATTTTTGCTCTCAAAATGGATGTAAGGAGCTTGTAGAGTGTAGGCAAGCACGTGATGGGTCGGTAGTTTTTCGGTTCCGTGGTACTACCGGACTTGTAGAGTAGGAAGGTTATACCTGTTGTTAAGGAAGGAGGCAGGGAACCAAGCTCAAGGGCTTGTTGGAATTGCGCTGCTAATCGCGAGTGGGAGCACCGAAACCATTTTAGCCAAAAGTTGTGCAATCCGTCCGGTCCAGGACTTTTCCAGTTCTGGGCAGGGCGGATGGCACAAGTTACGTCATCGGCGCTGATGGCAACAGCCTCCATAGGTTCGATACTCTCGCACTCACGTTCAACAACGTTCATCCAATCGCCCTCGATGTGTCCGACGGGCACCGACCAGATGTTACGCCAGAAATCAGTCATGGCAGTAGCATCCGGCAGATGCGCGTCGGACAAATGATGATCGGTTCCCTCCCACCTTCGGTATAACTTCCTTTGGTCACTTTGGAAGAGACGGTTCTGTTGAAATCGATCCACACGCTCTCTGTAGCGGCGGATACGGCTTGCCCATGCATTAACTTTCTGCTTCAGAAAGTCAATGCGCTCTGTGAGGTTGGCCATGTAGTCGCAAGGCATGATGCCCGTTCCCGCGAATGCCTGGTTCACAAAGCGCATTACTCGGGGGCGGCTATTGCCCCCCCTGAAGCAGATCAGCTTTGCAATGAGAGTCCTAAACGAGTCGATACGACGCTCGATCCGCACTTGCCATGCGGGGACACCCCCGGCGGTCCTAGGTGCACGGTCAGCGTCCGGAAACTTGACTCGAGCAACACGGCACGCCGCGATGGCCCCGCAGTACATGATCGAGTGCGTATCGTCCAAATCTTTACTGGATCGTATGTACGGCTCCAGTAAAGCGTTTAGGGCTCCCATTAATGCTAGATTGCGTCTATTCATGGGCAAGCGTGGTAACCGTGGCCTAGAATTGGGTGTGGAGCGATATTCCATAATCGTCTCTTCCAAAGTCCTCCTCAGATGCTCATCAGTTGCAGTACTTACACTCTGACTCGCGAAATATTCCTCATCGGCACTGGGATCACCCCGCGGCGTCCCCGGTGCCAGGTCGGGTGTCGGCACCGGATCCGGCAACGTGGCGGGCGGGTCCCGCGCCGAGGTGGAAGCTGCACGAGTCGAGAGAGCCTGCAGGCGAAGCCGATCAAGTGTCGAGTCATCCAAACATTTAGAACGTAGAATGACCCGCACCTGGTCCGCTAGCCGTTGCTCCGATACGGTGATGGCGGGTTCAAGAGCCTGAAACAGAGGCAGAATCCTGGAACGGTACGCGGTTAGTCGGGTTCCCCCCTCTGTAGCCTCGTAGTAGGCGCGCATGCAGTTCTCATTAATTGTCTGAGTCCATCGCATGCGACGCACTACACCACCGGCAGCGGGAGCCGTGGGCGGGGCAGCATGTCCCGCGGGCCCCAAGCGTGCCGGCAGCGGTGGCCGTCCGCGCCGCGCAGGTGGTCGTGGCGGCGGCGGCGGCGGTCCGCGCTCGTCGCTCGACTCGCTGGTGTCGGGTGCAGTGGCGAATTCTTCACCCGACAACGATTCCGAAGAGGAGGAGGATGACGAGGCGGACGTAGGTGGTGGGCGTGCGGATTGTGTGGACGCTTGACTCCGTGTCTTACTCCTCGTCTGCATGTTTTTCTTTTAATCAGTTTTTAAACAAACTACAAATACAAAATCTTATTTAAAAAGTATAACTAAACTAAAACTACATAAAATCTAAAATAAAACTAAATAAAATCTAAAATAAATCTAAAACAGGCCCCTGCGGCATGGTACCCAGGACGCTGGCAGCATTTCCTCGCTGGATTGCCAAGCTAATGCGTTGAGCGAGGAAGCTGCCAGCTCTTGGATCTCCCGTGGCGTCTCTGAGTCTCTTCGATAGGTCTTTGAAGAGACTCAGAGCGCTAGGACCCCACGGACCAAAGGTCTCGACGCCGAAAGGAACGAAATTATATTCGGCGCCGAGACCACTGTATTTTCCCACCTTGGATTTTTCGGCCGCCTCTGCTGCTGCCGCTGCCCTCGCAGAGGTTCGGTGGAGATGAGACGGGGCTAGCGTGTCTACGCAGGTTGCATCCCACACCAGCACCCGTCCCATACTCCACGGAACCAGAGACATACCATCAGGTCTCTTGCCGTCAGTTCTGGATATGCCGGTCGGCTCTAAGAGAGCCGGCACACCAACTGACGCAAGAGACCGTCGGATTATGTCATTGAGGGCAGTATGCCTTGAGAAGCGGCCCGCACTTAGTCGGCAGGAAAGTCCGTGGTGTCCAAGGCGGTCAACGTCAATTCCACAGGGGCAACAATGTGGGGCGCAGACCGGGACCCCGAGGCGAAGACTAACTGAAATTTGGAGAGTTTTAGGGTCTAAAAAGGTACCAGTATTTGGGGAGGGGTGCGCTCGGAGCCAGTACCCAGCTTCCTTGGTGGTTACGGCTAGCAGCCTGGCTTGCCCCTCCGTGCTGGATTGGCTGAGAAGGGAGGAAAGGGTTAATTTAGAAGCGATGTCATCCCAGCTCCTTTGAGATTTCGGGTGATCGGGAAAATTTTGACCAGGGCAAGCTATCGACCAAGCATTTTTGGCGTCAGCCAAGCCCGAAGTCTCACAGTTTGAGCGTAGGATTTTTCCCATGAGACTGAACGAGCTGTGGGCTGACGACAAAAAGGCTGGTAAAGCGACACTCGAAATTTTGCGGATCCCTATGCCACCGTACCGTATGGGAAGGGATGCTTGGGTCCAGGACTGCTCGCTTAGCTGAATATTTAAAACCGACTCTAAATTATTTTTGATGAGACAATCTAATTCTGACAAGAGATTTTGATGTTTCCAAAGAGGGCAGCAGCGTAGCACATATGTTAATTTAGGGACAAAAAGACAAAATTTTATAATACTCAGAGCATAATGTGACTTAATCTGTAACAAACGATGAGAATGATTTTGGAATTTGGTAACATAATTTTGAACTAAATCGGGAAAACTTTCTTCAAAGATGGGAGACCCTAGGAGGTACAGGTTGCTTTGGTCGACTATTTTAATGTTAGGCGCTAATTCATTAAATTTTTGTTTTAATTCGTCGATGTTTTCGCAAGAATTTGGGATAAAAAGTTCGCATTTGTTGAAATTTAGTTCTAGTCCAATTGATTTAAATTTGTTTATAATAACTGTAAGATCTGAAAGTACGGAGTCCACATCACCTCCTAGGGTCCCGTCATCCAGGTACCATACATTGAATTTTGAAGACAAATTTTGAATAATTTTTCTTTTAGATATGTACATGTATGTTGGCGTGTACGTGAGTGGTCTTCAGCGGTATTACTTGTACCGCTAAAATAGTACAAAGATGATCAAAAATAGCCAATAAATACATTTTTTATCAAAATTGCAGAAAAAATTGTAAAAAACACGTCTGACGTTGACAGCGTCAATTTTTTTTTTTTTTTTTTTTTGTATTATTATTATTATTATTATTATTAATTACCTTTTATGTAGCAAACTGCATAACTTACCAAAATTTAATATTAAAAGTATCTACGTATTCATCGTACCTATGTTACTCGTATATAACATGGTATGTAGATAAATACCTACATCTTCATTGGCAAGAACACTTCTATGAAGTTTTGAATTAAATAGCCCAACGAATCTGGTTCCTTCTTACAAACTTTAACCATCCATTTAACCCCCATAGGGAATAAATTTTCAAAAAACCTGAAACACGTGTTTACTTATTTATTGTTAAAAACATTCATGTGAAGTTTCGAATAAAATAGCCCAACTAATCTTATTTCTCCATACAAACTTTAACCCTCCATTTAACCCCCACAGGGAATGAATTTTCAAAAAACCTGATTTAAGTGTTTACCAACCAATCTTATTTCCCCATACAAACTTTAACCCTCCATTTAACCCCTTTGGATGAATTTTCAAAAAACCTGAAACACGTGTTTACTTATTTATTATTAAAGACATTCTTGTGAAGTTTCGAATAAAATAGCCCAACTAATCTTATTTCCCCATACAAACTTTAACCCTCCATTTAATCCCCACAGGGAATGAATTTTCAAAAAACCTGATTTAAGTGTTTACTTATTTATTGTTGAAAACATTCATGTGAAGTTTCGAATAAAATAGCCCAACTAATCTTATTTCCCCATACAAACTTTAACCCTCCATTTAACCCCTATAGGGAATGAATTTTCAAAAAACCTGAAATAAGTGTTTACTTATTTATTGTTAAAAACATTCATGTGAAGTTTCGAATAAAATAGCCCAACTAATCTTATTTCCCCATACAAACTTTAACCCTCCATTTAACCCCCATAGGGAATGAATTTTCAAAAAACCTGAAATACGTGTTTACTTATTTATTGTTAAAAACATTCATGTGAAGTTTCGAATAAAATAGCCCAACCAATCTTATTTCCCCATACAAATTTTAACCCTCCATTTAACCCCTTTTAGGGATGAATTTTCAAAAAACCTGAAACATGTGTTTACTTATTGATTATTAAAAACATTCCTGTGAAGTTTCGAATAAAATAGCCCAACTAATCTTATTTCCCCATACAAACTTTAACCCTCCATTTAACCCCCATAGGCAATGAATTTTCAAAAAACCTGAAATAAGTGTTTACTTATTTATTGTTAAAAACATTCCTGTGAAGTTTCGAATAAAATAACCCAACTAATCTTATTTTACCATACAAACTTTAACCCCCCATTTAACCCCTTTACGGGACGAATTTTCAAAAATCCGTTCTTAGTGCGCCTCTAAACATTATAAAGAATCTACATGCCAAGTTTGAACTCTCTAGGAGCAGCGGTTTGGGCTGTGCGTTGATTTAAGTCAGTCAGTCAGTCAGTCAGTCAGTCAGTCAGTCAGGACATTGCCGTTTATATATATAGATAATTATAATTACTAGCGAATAGAATTGTCACTGACCATGTTTGATAGAAGATTAATGATGAGCAGCAGCGTCATCAATGTCATCATGGCAGACGCATGACTTGCCCCTCGCCCATAATCATAGGCCATATAATTCCTAATGCGCATAGTTAATAGAGTAGGCCTATATCCAGCAATCGACTAAGACTGAAAATATCCCAAGTTATTGTTCTTTCTTTCTAATGCATATGCTTAGAAAATGCTCTTTTTAAGGGTAAACTTATGCACAGAAAGTGATTTTTTTTGTACGTGTTCACGCGTGTTTGTCCACGTGTGCTGGAATGAATTTTCGTAGTACTTTTCCGCGCGGCCTAGTTGGTACTGCCGAGATACGTAGTCTGGTCTTCCTTGTATAAAATGCATTGTAAAATGATTTATGATAATTATGATACACATGTTAAAATGTAAGCTTTTTTCTAACTCGTGTCGGTTTTAAAACACTCGCTTTGCTCGTATTTTATAGTCACCGACACTCGTCCTGAAAAAAGCCTACTTTCGACACGTGTATCATAAATAACTATACCCTGAGAGTATTAAAACCTACACGTATAGGAAACGTTACACGTGTTTCCACCCCGTCTGTAAATAGAGAAAAAGGTGACATTCGTGTTTATGTACATCTTCTACTCGTATAAGCACGGGACAATGATAGATCATCCGTGAAAGGTATTCAATAGAAACGGAAAAGAATTACTGTCGAGGACACTGAATTATGGGATACCTACTATAATGTTTACGGGTCAAAGTTCTTTTCGTTGTCTTGTTTCGACTCAGTATATAAGAAATCCGGTGCTCTTGTATTTCTTTTTCACGCTAGATTATAATCCATACATAAAAAATTTAAAACAAAACATCATCTCATACAAAAATCACAACTGTGTCACGTTTTTAGGGACACAAAATAAGACAACAAAAAAGAATTTTGACTCTTTAAATACAAAATCGTCTGGTAATTTACGGTTGACAAAACTACTTATGAGTTCCTTTGCAAAGGTATCGTAATTCGTGAACAACATTCTCAAACGTAAACGGACATCTCATTCATCTGGCTACGTTTTCTTGGAAGTGGCTGAATGATTTGAGGTTGGTTTTGAAAGTCTTATAGAGAAACTGGTGCTGTATCTGACGACCGAAAATGGTACCAAAAGATGCAGCCACTTCCAAAAAAACGTGACCAGATGAATGAGATGTCCGTTTACGCTCTGAGAAATACCCATTTTACTACTTTGTCAGCCCCCGTACCCGTAGCCTAGTTGGTAGTGACCCTGCTTACGAAGATGGAGGTTCCGGGTTCGAATCCCGGCGAGGGCATTATTTGTGTATTTATTTACCACAAATATTTTCGTTCTTGGTTATGGCTGTCTATGTATTTAAGTATCTGTATGTCTATTACATATATCTTCGCCTGTTACCCACATCACAAGCCTTAATTGAGCTTACCGTGGGACTAGGTCGATTTGTGTAAGACGTCCCAGATATTTATTTATTATTATTATATTAAAATGTAAAAACACCGATCAAGCTTAAATTCCTAGAGATATCGTATTTAATTGTCGTTACGAAACTGACTGAAATTAAGATTTTTTAATGTAAACGCTAACTGGGTGCCTCTAAAAGTGAAAATGGCCTCCTACGTCAGTGTTAATGTAATAAAAATACGTCAGTGGTAAAGGGCTACAAATGCGAGCGATACAAGTATCTACATATATCTCTATCGTTTCCAAATTATCTCGAAACAGAACGAGCTAAGTGGGATTGAAACTAGTTATGTAACAGGATTACGGAAAAACCCGGACAATGCCAGTGGGCATTCCTTCGTTACAGGCCTACTCGGCTTAGTGCTCTTACCACGAGTTAGGCCATAGTATGATCCATTCTCATCCAAGATATGCTTAACAAAAGAGCGTGTCGAACACAGGTTCCAACGTTACGTCCTGCCTTTGCAAAGCGATTTGACCGCTACGTATCTAATTTTATTTACAACATTGTCACTAAATACGTAGATATTTAAGAAAAAATCTGTATTCATAGCCAAGCATAAAGGAGTGGCTAGCCAACGTAAATTACGACCAAATAGAAAAAATATTCAGACTCGAAATAGCCAAATTTTTCTGATGCAAAAGTCACAAATCTGTCATATTTTTAGTTCTTATGATCATTGTGCGTATTCAGTTGTAAACAAAATAGCATTTTACCAAACGTTATGTTCTGTCAAACGGCTGAAGCTTTTTAAGCAATTCTTAAAGTTTTTGGTTGCCGCGATACAGGCAATACAGGCATGCTTATTGCGGTTACCAATAACACTACTAACACTTATTGTTCAATACAATCTTTTCATTTTCATTTTTTCATTCATCACTCGCCTTTGGTCTCTCACTCACTCGATGTTCGTTCCACTCTAATATTTATCTTCCACCATGATCTATCCATCCCACTCATCTTTGCATATTGGGGCAATTTTTTCAAAGTTATCCCTCCCACTTTATTGTATCATAGTTATTTTAATATGTAATTTCTACTCAAAATTGTGAGCTCTATCAATCACAAAAGGAGAAAACATTGTTCCAATATTTAAATACATTTTTAGAAATTTCCATTCCATAATCACCATACAATATGTATGAAAAAAAGGTTAACACAATGAAAAAAAAACCTTGAGACGATTCTTCTCTCTTATTAAGATTGAAAAAGCACGCAATTCTGAGTGGAAATCATATTAAAAGTTCGATATCCAATAAAAAGTGAGAGAACTATGGCCCAGCGGTATCGGCGTCAAAATAATCTTGGTAAGGGTCCAGGCGTGGAATTTTCGTATAATCCCTCGCTGGCAGCTAGAAGGTTTACACAAAAAGTTTTTTGCCTTATCCGCTTTCATTTGTTTTTCGAAATATAGTAAAATATGTTCTTGTTTAGTGGCATCTTCATGATTGGTTCTCATTACAACCTCAATCATGTGCAAAGCATTTCGAACAAATACGTAGGGAAAATGAGGTGGGTTACAAACAAATAATATAATTACCATACAGAGAATTATGTTCCAGTTTTTCTGTGGGCACTGTATTAGTTCATTTCAACGAAGCCTTATTTTGCAACCAATATCATAAATCCACATACTGTATATCGTCGGTTGATAACCAAATCTCATTAAGTAAGAAATATCTACTTGAAATAAAGCTCGTATCTGAGTTATAATTCATTACTAACATACGAGGTTGCTAAGAAGTAGTTCCGGTTTTTATAGTGAGTTTTAACTGTCAGCGACCTCTCATCTTTAATAGATTTAAGATGTACATTAAGAAATGTATTTGATATTTTATCTTTAAGTCATCTCATACTGTAGTCAATTTCCTTAAGGAAACCTAAAACGGGGAGTTAGTTCTTCTAAGACAGTACCAATATAGATTAGGTTAAGCATATTAGTTAGATTTAATCCATGTACATAAATTTTAGTTTTGAAAATAAAAGTAATTAAAAAAGTACCAAAGTTCCTACATTTCATTTTGGGGTTAGAACTTTCCGTAGCATGCACATTTCCAACATATTTTACAACCGCTCTTTGAGCTCCTAGATCAAAGCCATCGACACGGATACGTATGCCAGGAAACCTATCTACACGGCTAACAGGGTTTCCTGTTCCATAGGCACTATCGAAGTTTACTCATTTTGGAGGTTGAATCACTAGCAGTGTTTTCCATGCACATGCACATTTCCAACATAGATTGCAACACAGTAGCCCTTTGAGGTAGTCCATCAAAGCCAGATACATGTCAGGAATAGCGATGTAACGAATATCGGTTTTGGAATATTAGTGAATGCGAATGCGAATATTAGGTGTTATACAACATACATGCCGTGTGGTGACGACAGTAAGAATACATTTGACACCACCTCAACTCCTCCTGCGGGTGTTGTAAGAGTCGACTAAGGGATTGAAGTGTCACAAGATTGATAATGGGCAGCAGCGTCATCATAGTGGACACATTACTGCGATCGCCAATCCGCTTGCCCAGCGTGGCGATTATGGGCATTTACCTCCTAATGCGTCTATACACATAGTTCATAGGAGAGGCCTACGTCCAGCAGTGAACTAACATAGGCTGATGATGATACAACATACATATACACAAACATTAGATAATGCTGGTAGAAAATGCCCAAAGGTCCGCCATTTATACTCTTTTATGTGCAATATTGTGCAATAAAGTTGAAAATAATAATAAACATCCATTCAAAATCCAAAAATATTGCACAGGCGCAATGAAACGCAAAGAATAGGTCCTTTTGCGTCAATATCTTTGGTTAAACAAATATTTAGCAGTGATATTTAGGGACATTTTTACCAGAAATACCTATTATACTGAATACTTACTATTCAGAAGTAAATAAAAATATTCGCAATATTTGCGTAATTAAAGGATGAACAATATTGCTTTGCTCTTCCGCGATATTGTTGGTGGTTTGTTATAGTTATTTGCGTATTTATTTTTGCGGCGGGAAGGTCGGAAAATTAATTACATGCAAAAAATACGCAAGTAATTATAGCGGGTTACACTAATTAACTACACATTCTGTATCGCGGAAGAGCAAAGCAATATTGTTCATCTTTTAATATGGACTTCCGCAAAGTAACGCCTGATTCAATTAATTATTTGCGTAATTTTTTTGCGAATGCGAATACGAATGCGAAGATTTTTAAACATGCGAATATTCGCGAATGCGAATGCGAGTATTCGTTACATCGCTAGTCAGGAAACCTATCGACATACGGCTAACAGAATATCCCGGAATCCGGGAAAGCCTTTGTTCGAAGCCGCCGGCAAATCGGGTTACGATGAACTGAATGAAAATGACTGAATGAACATGGATATTTACCGGAATGTAATTACTGAGTTTTGGTGCATGAAAGTTCTGTGTGTAACTATGTCAGCATATGAGGTTTGAATATTAAATTTGATTTAACCAGTTATTGAGTCCTCCATAACCTAGTCCTGACTCCTATTTCACCATAATTACAAGTGTGGCAATTGTAAAATATATCTGTTACTGACGGCACAGGCCTCCGTAGGTCACAGGCAACGGCTACCGCTTACTGTCAGACGGTCCATGAGCTTCTTTGCTAGAAACATAAAATTATTAGTAATAACTTTATGAAATCGTGAACAAACTGCTTTTTATTTTCAGAAACCCGTGACAATAATTGTCACGAGGTTTAGTATACGTATGTACAATTTTTATAAAATTTCGACTTGAGGTTTGGCTTATGTCGGAATTTCGCTACAACTGTCATGTCGTTGCTTCACAAAAAAGTAGTTATTTACTGCAGTTTTATTAAATTTTCCTCTACTTCATTTTATGGTGGCAATCAAACGCACGGCCCTTCCGATGGCAAGCGGTAACTGTAGCCTATAGACGCCCCGATTGGAGAAACAACTTACAATTGTAGCAGTCGTCAATTTGGTAAAATTGAGGCCTGGTACTGGGTACTGTGGATCAGTACAGCATTTCTAAAATCAATCCTAAATAATACGTCATCATCATCATCATCATCATCATCATCAGCCTATGATAATCCACTGCTGGACGGAGGCCTCTCCTATTAACTATGCGTATAGACGCATTAGGAGGTAAATGCCCATAATCGCCACGCTGGGCAAGCGGATTGGCGTTCGCAGTAATGTGTCCACTATGATGACGCTGCTGCCCATCATCAATCTTT
This sequence comes from Thaumatotibia leucotreta, assembly GCA_025490895.1. Classification (NCBI taxonomy): domain Eukaryota; kingdom Metazoa; phylum Arthropoda; class Insecta; order Lepidoptera; family Tortricidae; genus Thaumatotibia; species Thaumatotibia leucotreta. The sequence goes on along the minus strand of JALPQI010000171.1, from coordinate 264,881 downwards.
TATAAAATAATGGTCAGTGACACTTCAATCCCTTAGTCGACTATTACGACACCCGCAGGAGGAGTTGGGATGGTGACGAACGTATTTTTACTACCGTCACTACACGGCTGTGAACCAGTACATCATTTCTAAAATCAATCCTAAATAATACGTCCTGGAAAATCAAAAAGTCCACTAAACAAAACTTCTGAAGGTACATGATCTGATACAATTTTCATCAAACCTATTTTTCATTACCCTTTGAGCCGTACGGGTATATTTAAAGGTCAGGCCCAGTGACATTTGTAGAATTCATTTGTTAATTAACCTTGTACACAAAAAAACCTTTCAAATGCTTTTTTTAGAAAACCCAGTAATGCGTTTTAAAATATACTGGACATTGGTCCAGTCAACGATTGCGTTAGGAGAATAAAAAAAAATGTAAACAAATATGCATTTGCATGTGACGTCTTTGACACATATCATATCGTAAAACACGTTCGCAGATATGTTTTTACGTTAATATTATAAGTATTAATTTAAGTATAGGTGAAAAACTTAATAAAGTCACCTGTTGTATGTGTGAGTGACGTGTTCGAATAGGCATTTGTTTTGTTTGTGTTACTAATTTCAAATATGTGTTCTCTATTCGAATACGTCACTCACACGTACAACAGGTGACTTTCTTAAGTTTTTCACCTATACACATCGTTGTTTTGCTTTTGTCTCTCACTATCACAATGATTTTCATCATATATTGCAACGATTGCAAATCCTTATGTATTGACATTGTACCTATTGTTTTATTGCATTCATACCAACTGTACATAACCATTAATTATTATTTTTTCTTCTTTCAAATTGACATGTAATAAGATTGAAATTATTGCGAATAAATGAGTGAGTATGAGTATGAGTATCAATAATTTTAACTACCATACAACATGCATTTAAAATGTACAGTGCTTTAGTTTATACTGTCATACTGTATATTTTTTGTTTGAATTAATAATAATAATAATAATGTATAATACGGCATTTACGGGGGCCCATTTAGTCGGCGGCAAGTCACCGCCTGCCTCGATAGCAAAGAGAAATCATTGTTATGGCAGGTGTCCGGACCTCTTTTCTATAGTTCCATCTCTTATCCATCCAACCTTCATCACCATTACCCACTAGTCTTTTCCATATAATCTCCAATAGCCTCTATATGCCTGCTGGGACCGGTTCACGGATATCTATTTTTGTGCCCGTGAATGGGTTGCAGCAGGTGTAAAACACAGCAAATTTCTCCAAAGGGCCTCTACGTGTTGGATCTGTATCCCCGCGCAAGCCTATCAAAAGACCGGGATTTATAGGCCCGTGATCAAAGAGAGATACAAATAATGTATAACATATCTGAGACCTATTTCTCGAAAGCTTGTAACTTGTATTATAAGCGAAAGTCCTTATCTAATTAATAGTGATAAAAAGAGACTTCCACTTGTATTACAAGTTACAAGTATTATAAAACCAAGATTGTGTAGTAAGATAAGAGTGCGTGATTATGGAATAATGCAAGTGTTTAGGTTTGTTTAGATATTTTTAGGGTTCCGTAGCCAAAATGGCAAAAACGGAACCCTTATATGTAGATTCGTCATGTCCGTCTGTCCGTCTGTCGCAGCCGATTTGCTCGGAAACTATAAATGCTACAGAATTGAAAGGTAAGGATATGTGTTACTTAAACCGATACTGAATTATGATATTATATTGTTAAAAAAATAATTGGGGTTGACCCACCATACATGTAACTGAGGGATAGAATTTTTTTTATGTATATTAGCGTGTGGGGTATCAATAGAAAGATCTTTAAAAATAATATCAATAAGGTTTATATGTCACATTTTTATTTCAGCGAACGGTTTTCGAGATATCAGCACTTAAAATATGAAAAATGTATCCCCCCGCTCTATTTTTTTTAGTTGTTAGTTGTTTAAAGAGTTAGAAAAACGCATTACTGTTCACGACTCATGTTTCACCCTGTATTTGTAAAAACCTAATTCATTCTCAACTTAATCTGTCTCCATTTTTCCTTAAAGAGGTAATAAAAGATCATCCACTATCCCCATAACTGCATTTAAAGAACTTCTTAAGAGTTATGCAAACGTCGTGTAAGAACTTTAGTTCTTTTGCTGTAAGGTTCAATATTGGATGAAGATGAAGCAAATCGGAATAAGTTTTATTCGAAGTTTGAAGTGAACTTGGACTAGTTTAACGGACGGACGAATGAGGGGATAACTTTGAAAATACTGAGATTTAAAAGGGTCGCAGCACAAAGTAATGCCAGGCACAAAATTATGGTGCATTTACAATCTGCCATCCTAGTGAAGAAAACAGTACCTACTTCTTATGAAACTCCATAGCAAGGGCAAAATGCAGTTTTTGCTAAGGAGTGTGCCAATACTGCTTTCTACACTAGGGCGGCTAATGTTGTGCATAATCCTCTCCTATCTGCTTTTAACAAAAACGTCCGAATTAATTTCATTGTCCCAATATAGTGCAGTGTCTGTTGCACTGCAACTGATTAAGGGGTGAATATCTGAGCGTTTCAACTACCTAATTTTGGTGGTATCATTTTTGTCGAAGTTTCTATTCATTACACTGTGCTCCTTTGTCATTTGATGGAGGCACGGTACCTTATACAAATGACGAAGTATAACATTGAGACGTTTAGAAACTTCGACAAAAATGATGCCACCAAAATTAGACGGTTGAAATGCTCAGATATTTACCCTGAGATGATAAAGTTAATTAGGTGAAAATAATAATTTTTAAAAATATGAAGTAAAAAAATTATAGGTAAAACATAAGTCGTGGTCAGAAATACGTTTCTCTAACTCTATGAACAAGTAACAATTGAATGCCCCGAAATTAACTTAACAAACACTGGCCAAGACATGCCGGGCCATGCTCAGTGTAGGGTTCCGTAGTTGTTTTACTACGGAACCCAAATAGACATGTTTTTAATTATTTTTTGTGGTTGTTCGTTCAGTTGCACTCCTATTTTACTACAATTAGTACCTACGGGAGCATCTATGTATGGTGATCAGTTCTCCTGGTCTTATATAATAATAATAATAATGTTCTATCTTGTACATCATCATCATCATCATCAGCCTTTGATAGTCCACTGCTGTGCGTAGGTCTCTCCTATTAACTATGCATATAAACGCATTTATACGCATAATTAATAGGAGAGGCCTACGTCCAGCAGTGGACTACCATAGGCTGATGATGATGATGATAAACGCATTAGGAGGAAAATACCCATAATCGCCACGCTGGGCAAGCGGATAGACGATCGCAGTAACGTGTCCACTATGATGACGCTGCAACCGATCATCAATCTTTTATCAAATAACGGTTAGTGACACTTCAATCCCTTAGTCGACTCTTACGACACCTGCAGGAGGAGTTGGGGTGGCGACAAATGTATTCTTATTGCCGTCACCACACGGCAATCTGTACATGAGGTGACAATATACCTATGTGATAAGGGTATTACAGTTAATACGATTTTTAATACCTTTACTAAATTATACCCTCAAACCTGCTTAATAAGCAGAAACCCGTAATTTGACAATGGAATATATTTATTGGGGTCACAAAACTCGCAAAGCGTTGGGCGATCACGAATATCACGGTAAAGATTTCTAATAATAGCTGTCAATCTTTATTTTCTATAGTTCGCACATCTAAGGTACACTGAAAATTTTAAAATTATGTGGCCATAGAGTTTAACCATTTTCAAACATTTGACTAGAGGATCTCTGGGTGCTTAGCCAAGTTGCCAATGGCTAACGATTAATCGTCAATCGTAAACAAAAAGCAGCTAACTGTCTTTTTCGCACTAATATATAAAATATTTTAAAATAAAAATAAAACCGCCTTCAAAACTTCGCCCGAACTAAAAAGTAAAAAATAATTTTAGTTCCTACTTCTTAAGATTTCCTTCCCAAACCTTTAAACTTTTACCCTATTCATTGAAATAAAATATCATGGCTAGGTATCCTACAGATTTCTTAGAAGTCGGTGCCAAGCCAAATACGTTCATAGGTATATATTAGATAGAGCTTTGTAACTTACTGTCACTCCGATTATGTTTTTATCAACAGAATGATCTACCTCAGTCATTTTGATGAAAGCATAACCGGAGTGACAGTAAGTTATAAAGCTCTATCAAATACAGTCATTTTATACTCGCGAAGTGAACATACCTATATTTGGCTTGGCACCGACTTCTAAGAAATCTGTAGGATACCTAGCCATGATATTTTATTTCAATGAATAGGGTAAAAGTCTAAAGGTTTGGGAAGGAAATCTTAAGAAGTAGGAACTAAAATTATTTTTTACTTTTTAGTTCGGGCGAAGTTTTGAAGGCGGTTTTATTTTCATTTTAAAATATTTTATTTTTTGCTTTTTAGTAGTGTAAAATCGTTATTTAGTATGCTCTAAATACTTATAATTAGAATGTACTGCACTTTAATAGGCCTGAAAACCTGAACTGGATAATTTAAAAACTATTCAAAGAATTATCCCATTATCAAAGAGATATACATTGTATCATAAGCAGGTATGAATAATTTCAAAGATTATAGGTAACAGCCTTAGCATGCCAATATTATTTAAAGAATCACTAACCGCTAACCAACATGTCATAACTACCTACTAAGCAAACACTTGAATAGATCTCGAAAATGTATGACAGTTGTTATATTTAAAGAATTATCCTCCAACTCCTAATCGTTAAGGAGTTATACCTTTCGTCATCAGCTCACCAACATGAGACTATGACCACCTAAAGGCAAATACTCGAATAGCTTCCAAAATACATGAACTATGTTATATTTAAAGAATTATCCCCCAACTCCTAATCTCTAAGGAGTTGTACCTTCCATCATCAGCTCACCGACATAAAAGGATGACCACCTAAAGGCAAATACTCGAATAGCTTCCAAAATACATGAACTATGTTATATTTAAAGAATTATCCCCCAACTCCTAATCTCTAAGGAGTTGTACCTTCCATCATCAGCTCACCGACATAAAAGGATGATCACCTAAACGCAAATACTCGAATAGCTTCCAAAATACATGAAATATGTTATGTTTAAAGAATTATCCCCCAACTCCTAATCTCTAAGGAGTTGTACCTTCCATCATCAGCTCACCGACATAAAAGGATGACCTCCTAAAGGCAAATACTCGAATAGCTTCCAAAATACATGAACTATGTTATATTTAAAGAATTATCCCCCAACTCCTAATCTCTAAGGAGTTGTACCTTCCAACATCAGCTCACCGACATAAAAGGATGATCACCTAAACGCAAATACTCGAATAGCTTCCAAAATACATGAAATATGTTATGTATAAAGAATTATCCCCCAACTCATAATCTCTAAGGAGTTGTACCTTTCATCATCAGCTCACCAACATGAAAGGATAACCACCTAAAGGCAAATACTCAAATAGCTTCTAACATACACGACATATGTTATACTTAAAGAATCATCCCTCAACTCCTAATTGCTAAGAAGTTGTACCTTCCATCATCAGATCACCAACTTAAAACGTTCATGACTAGATGCAAATACTTGATTAGTCTTTGAAAATAAATGAAAAATGTCATATGTGCCTACAACATTTGAAGAGTTCCCTCGATTTCTCCAGGATCCCATCATCAGATCTGAAATCGGTGACAATGGGACCAACTAGAAGGTATACTCTTTCAAACAAAAAAAGAATTTTTCAAATCGGTCCACGCGTCTTCGAGTAATCGGGGAACATACATAAAAAAAAAAAAGATTTCGACGAATTGTAAACCTCCTCCTTTTTGAAGTCGGTTAAAAAGAGTGACACAGAGGGAAAACTACGATACACTAGCAAACGCTAGCGATTGGCAACTTGGCTAAGCACCCCGGAACGTCTACTGATCTCTATCCCAACTAGCAAAGAAGTCATATAAATCAAGAGTTATACGATCTTTAGCCATATAAGAGTTTTATAGTCGTTTTTAGTTTACCTGTTAGTCAAATAAACGTTTTAAATCTGATAGTTTAGTCGTCCTACCAAATAGTCTAATTACTATGGCAAATAAACGTTTTTGCGACTTAATTATACAACAATCATGTAGAGGTTTTAAAGAAAACGTTTACTTAATGATGTTCAAAGTCGTATAAACGTTTTCGTCTTATAAAGGGTTTTGAAAAAACAGAACCGTCGTAATAAGGTCATTTTTACAACGTCTATATAATTTTATTGTTGTATAAGTGATATCATAAAACCTTATCTCGACAGTTATATAGCGGTATTGAGGGTAACTTCAATACGACAAAAAGATTTCAGCGGGACTGTTATCTACCTTTTATTCAACAGTTGGTTGTATTAACGTCAAACAAAAACTTTGAAAAACCTTTAGTTGTTCCCGAACCCGTTATATTCCTTTTATTGAACTATATGTTTTTAAATTGATTTTAAGTTACGGTTATAAAACATCATGCAATTTAAAGTCGATTTGAAATTAATATTATAAAACATCAGTCGCCATTTCGTGAGCATCACAGTACTATTTCAAAGAAAAAAACCATGAACGTTACATCATGGAAACGGTACAAACGAAGTGGCGGACTAGTAATGGCGGCTTAGTAATGGCGGACAATTTGTAGTCGTTATAAAAACCTTTACTTAAGATAAAGTTATATTGTAGTCGTATAAGTATAAATCCATGACTTGTTCCAAAATGGCTAACCTTAACTATAATAAAATATGAAGAAATACTGTTATAAATTATAATTATTTCGAATATATTAAGAGCGCGACAGCAAAAAACTGTATATCATCATAAACTTTAACAGTAAAGTGACCTTCCCATACGAATTCAGCTCAAGCCAAATGTGCAAACGCTCAATATATAGAACAATAATTTCTATTACAAAACTTATAAAATTACCTTGTATTATTTTTCCATACACTTTTTGTCACACACACCAAGTTTTGCGCGTATCTAAAATAAATGTCAGGAGCAGTCCGATAAGCAATGAGTAAGGATTACACTAAACCTTCTATAAAACAAAATGGTCAGTTATAAAACATTTATTTGATATTTAGGTCGCGTAAAGGTTTTTGTTGTACTCTTTATACAACGTTTTAGTCATTCCTTAATCGTTACAATACCTTTAATAAACGATTTAAGTCGCCATGCAAACCTTTATTTAACCTTTATCTCACCAATAAGTCTTATAATTTGGGCCACTTTCGCCTTTTATAACCGTTTACTTTACGTTTATATGACCAACCAAATAGGACTACAAGTTATATGCAAAACGTTGTCTCAACTTTTATATGACTATATTTTTCTAGTTGGGATGTAAATAGGATTTTAGTAGGTGCCCTGAAACGATTAACAATGCTCCAATTTTGAACGTGACATTGTCATTGTCTAAGCTGTAGACAGACACAAAATGAGACCACAATCGATCGATTGCAAAATAGTGCATTGTGTATTAAGGGCGGTAAATAATTATTTGTGTTACTGATCTTTTTCCTAAAACTTATTTATAAATATGAACTTCAAACGTATGCAGTGGGGTCGGTCAAGGGACTCTCCGGGCGATGCAAATCTGCCCTCTCTGGAAATAGATCGCGTCAGCCCAAAGTGAGAGGGCCGTCGAATACTTTCATAATGCTCAGTCTCCACTGGGTTGTCGAATTTCTGTTAATAATTATGCTGGGTCTGTATAGGTGTTTTATGATTTACCATGAGAATACACATTTAAGGAAAAACAATGTGTTTAGCGAAGCAAAACTAGCAATGTACATTTTACTGTACATATATACAAGATGCAGAAAGTTCTAGAACGTTTCTGAAATTACTGGAAATTTTCATGTGAAAATTCTCATGCAAGTTACCAATGAGAACATTATATTTCGTAAAAACATTAGTCTGCTAGATAAAACAACATTTAGCATTGGAGAAACTTAGATCTTCTTTATATTTCTTGCCTGTTTTACTTTATTAATACATAATACATAATTAAATAATGTAATGAAATAATATTACAATGAATATTTCGAGTATGTAATGTGTATGTAAGGATAAAGCGTCGATCGTCGTGATGCGGCGTGAAACTATGTAACATGTAAACCGGCCAAGAGCATGTCGGACCATGCTCAATGTTCTGCTCAGGGTTCTACAAAAAGCTACCGCTGGACCGGTTATATGCCTGTATCCCATTTTTGGTAAAAATCATTATCATCACATCATCATTATAATATCAGCCGCAAGACGTCCAACTGCTGAACATAGGTATCCCCTAAAGATTTCCACAATAAGTGCGCGGTCCAGCGCCGCCCGCTACTCACGCTGAGCCTTCTGGTACGTGGTCACCATTCAAGAACCTTTCCGCTACGGCCATCAATTCTATGTACAACGCTCACTACCACTTCAATTTAGCGATTCGGAGATCTATTTATATCGGTTACTTATAACTAAACTAATCGGCAACTCACACACACATTTTTTTAGGACATATGCCTTACTAAAGCCTTCCTATCCTCTACTATAGTAATACCTATACAATATGGCACTCCGATACTAGGTAACCCCGCTTTGATCCAGCCTCCGCCGGGCCGCATTAAGCTGTGTCTTGTCCACAAGAAAAGCGTTGTTAAATATATTTTTGATTACAGGCTGATTTTTTTACTATCGCGCCTACCGATCACAATCAGCAGGATATTCACCCTCACACTATGCACTATGGTGGCAGACAATCTCGTACTGTGCGGTTTAAAAAGACTTTTCACCCGCGTACGCCCCGGAATGAACAAAAAATATAGTTATCCACTTAAAAATACCTTTAATAAGCGAAAAAAAGTAATGTATTTTTTCCTAATCAAAATGTGACGCTGGTGAAATGTGCAAAATGTGAAATGGTGACACGTGGCTGGATCTTTGTATGGTTACTAACACTTAACTCTTTCAATGTCAGCAAAATGTTAAATAGAACGTAGCCTATGAACGCCTGCAATAGGAGAAACGGTAATTTTACAATTGTCGCACCTTTCACTATGGTGAAATAGGTCCAGACCGATTTCGGTCGACGCAGCATGTACTTGTAGTGGCGGAATGACACTCTTAAAAAAAGAATTAAAAAAAAGCATTTATTTCAGCCAATTCAAGTCCATATGATTTAGTAGATAGGTACTTACAAAACTATGGTTAGCTCAAACAACTATTTGCCTTAAACTTAAGTGCAGATCAGACCAGTGCCTTATCAGACTACTGTCCCACCTGTCAGCCACGACCGACAGGAGACTGTGGCTGCTGCTGCGCACTCTGCGAAGCGTCACGGCGCAGCGCTTGCGTAGCGTTACGTAGAAACCGTCCACATATTGTGCGTCCGCGAACATGCCGGATACGCTGCAGTGCCGCGGCAGCCGCGGCAGCCCCCTGAAGGCGTTATTATAATTGGACACGCAGGGCACTTAACAGGCTTTAAAGGCTAAAGTCAGGCCTGCTACCGCGAACATCGAAATTTACAAATTTCGGGGATTTGTCTCTCTCCAATCTCACTCCAATGGCGTCATTAGAGTGACAGAGAAAAATCCCCAGAATTTGCGAATTCGGTGTTCGCTGTAGCTCAGACCACGGCATTACATTAAAGTGTCCTCCATACTTTCGCAGACGCGACGGCGCATAATTCTGCAGCCGAATGCACTCCAATATCGGAGCTTCCGATATTAAAGTCTAGAAATTGTACAATGTGAATTATGTGAACCGAGTTATTTATTACTGCAGAACATAATAATATATAATGTGTTGTGTTTTCTTACAAGCATTTATTTAGTTGCACCATATTGCGCTGATTGAGCTGGAAAGGTTCCGTTTTTCAGTTTTGACTAGCCTTATAAAATCCAAAGTTTTATATCACATACAAATCATCAGCCTATCTCAGTCCACTGCTGGACGTGGGCCTCTCCTATGAACTATAAATATAGACGCATTAGGAGACAAATGCCCATAATCGACACGCTGGGCAAGCGGATTGGCGATCGCAGTAATGTTTCCACTATGATGAATGATGACGCTGCTGCCCATCATCAATCTTCTATGAAAGAATGGTCAACGACTCTTCAATTCCCTATTCGGCTTTTACGACACCCGCGGGAAGGGTTGAAGTGGTGAGAAATGTATTCTTACTGCCGTCACCGCACGTCTGAAGTTTTATATGTAAATAATATGAAATACTGCCCCAACATAAACCTATCCAGAACTTCTAAGTACTTATACCCAAAATCGTTAGTACCTGGTTTCCAATACCGATCAGGGGCATTAGGGTAAATAGTTCCCCCCACAGGGCGTATTTCTCCCTTATATAACGCATCCCGCATTCGGTAGGCGCAGCTCATGATAATATCAAATGTGATCGCAGTATATCTATTGATAACAGTAGGATATGTGTTTTATTGCGCACTAACCCCCTTATTTATAGACGCCTCCTAACTTCACAAGCCTCTAAGTATTGTTTGTCCCTTTCACTCTTGGGGACATTGATAAGAGTGAAAGAGACAAACAATACTTAGCGGCTTGCTAATTTAGCAGACGCTTAATTATGAATAAGGGGGTAAAAAGGTCACACACAAAACAATTTGGGGTACGTACGGTGACGTGACAGAATAACAACAAAAAAACGCGATTAACAAAGAAAGTATTACGCATTTGGTATAGCTATCTCACACCGCTAGCTAACTTAGCTCTCTCAAGATAAGGGTACAGCCTGTACTGTAGGTACTATGAGTTGGAAAGTAAAGGGCCTACGTTACCTACGTTAGTTTTTATTCGATACGTCGATAATGCATTATGTTGCGCTCGCACTGACATACTGGGGCGAGCGCGATGGCCTGTTTTACGTATCGAGTAAAACCTAATGTTAACTGTTCTGAGTCTATGTGTGCGTGCGCAAACGCGTTTATAAGTACATTGTCTTCTGTACCTGGGCGGATTTTTATTTTGTTGTAGTTTTTTTTAATTTTCCAAATTTGTATATTTTCATATTTTTTCTATTCAGAATAGCTCTTTCGATCCTCATTAGCAAAAAAAAAGTGTCCCGAGAATTCCATAATTTTTTTTGTCTTCCACTGTGTTACAGTCGAAGAAAGTGTATGAAAAATAGTAACTCAATGGAAATGTTTTTGCGACATTTTTTTATTTCTATCTATATCGAAAGAGCTCGTGATTCTGAGTAGAAAAATTTAAAAAAGTCCAAATTTGGAAAATTTTATAAAACTACAACAAATTAATAATCCGCCGACCTACTTAATATATACTTTATATGGTACTGGTACAAAATAGTCTATTTACTTTCCTACTGTAGCCGTCAAGATACTGTGGCCAACAAAATACAAAGGTATTCTGAACGGGATCAGCATTCTTTATTGGCAGTGTAGCCGAACCGAATGTTACAGCATAATATTATATGGATAACTTACTGACCTTACCTTTTCGTTTTATTAAGCTTGCTAAGTTAGCAGACGCTTATGAATAAGGGGATAAAAAGGTCACACAAAAAATAATTTGTATAGGTACAAAACAACCTGTGGTCAAATCAATACGACAACTACAGAAACCAACTAAAGATTGAAGAATCTTCAATATACATATGAATGTCAGGATTGGATGCTTAGCCAAGTTGCAAATCGCTAATGCTTAGTAGCGTATCGTAGTTTTCCCTCTCTGTCACTCTTTCTAAGTGCGAGAAAGACAGAGCTAGCTGCCTTTTGTTTACGATTGACGATTAACCGTTAGCGATTGGCAACTTGGCTAAGCATCCAGTTACTCTTCAAGCCCCCCTTAGTCGCCTCTTACGATACCCACGGAAGGAGTATAAGTGGTGAAAAATGTCTCCTTACTGCCGTCACCACGCGGCCAAAAAGGACCTACATAAAATACGTTTAACTTCACTTTATGCTTCACGAATGAATTTCATAACTTTGCTTTTCTACCTTATAATAATCATTGATCTTGAAACCTAACAGACAGCCTGCTGTTACAGTCTGGCAAAAAAGATAAGAAATTTAAAAGTGGCAACATTGTAGTGTCGTCCCGTTTTCTTACGCATATTGATTTGAAAGGGACGACACTACGATGTTACTACTTTGAAATTTCTACTCTCTTTTGCCAAACTGTAACAAATACCTACTTTATTTTCGACTGACATCGCAAACTAAGTAAGTCGTGATAAAGCTAGTGTCATGCTCGCATAATGGTGTAAGCCAGTAGGATAGAAAGTAATAGTTATGCATTTAATACAGCTATCTTACATCGTCAAATCAAGCTAAAGGTACGGCTACCATGAGTTGGAATGTAAAGGATACGTCAGGTTTTACTCGACACGTAATGCATTCTATTGCGCTCGCACTGACACACTGACGCGAGCGCGATGGCCTGCTTTACGTATCGAGTAAAACATAATGTTAACTGCTCTGAGATATCGTGTCCGTGAGTGGTGTCTATGTGTGCGGGCGCGAACGCGTTTATTAGTACATTGTCTTCCGTACCTACTTAATATATACTTTATATGATACTGGTACAAAATAGTCTATTTACTTTCCTACTGTAACCGTCACGATACTGTGGCCAACAAAATACAAAGGTATTCTGAACGGGATCAGCATTCTTTATTGGCAGTGTAGCCGAATGTTACAGCATAATATTATATGGATAACTTACTGACCTTACCTTTTCGTTTTATTGAGACTTCTTTGAAGGTTATGACCTTCGTCCTTGGGTTTTAAGTTTTTATGCTACTTGCAAATTGCAAATGCAATACAATGTACGGATTAGGCATATGTTAATAACAGTTAAGATATACCTTACTGGTATATTTTAACTGTTTGTAAGCCTTATTTTACTGTAGGGTATACCAACATTTCATGAAAATTCGTAAGAACACCTTTTTGGACTTCTTACAAAGTGACCGAAGGGAGTGTTTTAAATCGATACGAGTTACCAATTTCCTTTTTGCACGCGTACCGTTCGACGTTTTTCAGTATAGATGGCCCTCAGAAGTTTCAACCTGACAAGAAATGAACCACACCTAGTGTGCAAGAAGGAAATTCGTAACTCGCATCTATTTAAAGTACTCCCTTTGGTCATGTTTTAATTTATTGCCACTTGTTTCGAACTTCATTGTTTCGCACTTGTATCGTTATATACTATTTTTTGGTGTATAAAAAAATATTCGATTACCTCATGCCGTAGTATTCGAATACCTAAATGGACCGAATATTTGAAAAAGCTGAATTAGAAACTCTGGCTGCACACCCCGTTTAAGCGTCCACTCAGCTACAATTCGCCTCTCAATGATTCAAACTCGAGCGAAGTACCCACATTGCGGTTATCGGCTCGTGGTGACCCATAATGAATAATTATGAATAATAATGGACCCAATCGGTACTCGATAAAGAGGTCGGGTCCAACGAATACAGCGATTATTAATTAAAACCTGACAGACAGTTTTAAGTGGTACAGTCGGCTTTAAAATTGGTTAACGATTTCGATCCTTGCGCCTCAGATGTCATATCAGCACTCATATATTATAACGACATACAGGTTTCAATCGCGTAAACTTACGTTTAATGTTAGGTACTGTAGAGGTTGTATAACAATCCTCTACATTACTGGTTACTTTCGGGTAAATTCTATATTTAAATGTATGACATTATAATCAACATAATAAATAAAATATAAAATTTGGTCACCCTTGAGGCTCCGGCCTCCGGGTCACGCTCGAAAACCAAGTAAATATAAAATAAACGTTTATTCTTCGAAGTCTACCTCTCAGTTTCTCATTTCTGAAGAGTTATTTTCCCTGATTTCCACCCTCCCCTTTCCGTTATAAAACCACACGTGCCGGTTTGCGGTGTCACTCCTTCTTCGTGGAAAATATTCCCACACGTACTAATAAATTCGGCAATTTCTTCATATGCCGGACTATTAAAAAGTGAAATTCTTTACCGGCACATGTGTTTCCGCATACCTATAAGTTGGGACCCTTTAAACGAAGCGTGAAGAAGCATCTAGCGGGCCAGCAAGGCGGTGGCAACTAACAGGTTACTGATTATCTCCTGTTCGTTGCCGCCGCGATTTGGCCTCTACTTTTCACTTACGATCAGGTGAAGTGGAGCCGATTTGTTGTGCCAAAATAAAATAAAAATTCACCTGCACCTCCCACAGTACTCTCACGTTTCGGGCATGGCGTTGCTTACACCCGTGGTCGCAGGCAGACTGGCGAGGAAATGAATCAACACCTTCTAGCTGCGCGGGTTTTGCTAACTACTGCTACTCGCACCTAGTCTTGAATAGTCACTTGTAGACTAGGGTAGTCTGTCTATCTATTTATGCCGCTGCAGGACACCATCGCGTGTGCCGATGGGCGTCGTGTTTTGGCAGTTCCGAGGCAATCAGAATTCTGCCGGATCAGACGACGCAACGGGGCCACGTCGTTATGTCGCCTAAATCAAACTAGTTCTATTTAAGTTGTTTTAATTTATATTTTGTAGTTCACAGTGCCTTGGTTTTATAACTGTGATGCTATATAAATGATTTGAATAATTAAAATAGGTACATGTAATTTAAATGACATGAAGTCAGCAGTATTTCTGATTACGAGTACAACTTGAAGTTTGAATTATTCTGTGTCAATTCGCGACATTGCTAATTATCGTAACAAATAAATCTGGATGCTTAGCCAATTTGCCAATCGCTAGCGCTTGGTAGCGTATCGTAGTTCTCCCTCTCTGTCACTCTTGCATATTAGTGCGACAAAGACAGTTAGCTGCTTTTCCTTTACGATTGACGATTAAGCGTTAGCGATTGGCAACTTGTCTATGTCTAAGCACCCTGATTTGATGCTTTGTAAAGGCTAATCAACTTTACTCACAGAGCATGAAAGCATCTTACTGGCACTATTTATTAGCGTGGGTTAAGTGAGTGGTTTTATCTCAACGCTTACCACCTAATTAACTCCACCCACCTCGCAATACAATTTTCTCAAAAATCTAAATGATAGAAAACTTCGAAACCTGCTCACAAATATCTGTCAACACTTTGAGCGCGGGGAACTCCCGAGGGGAGTTCTCTGTGGGAGGTCCATTTTCGCTACAAAGTGGAAAAATCACAGGATCGGCTACGAGCGTAGCGCGTAGCACGCGACCGCAATGAAAGTGTTAAGGAGAACGATAATAAACAGTTATTGGATTTATCACAAAATCCGGTGGATTTCAACCATTAGGTACATCACAATAGTGCATTTAGATAGACTCTAATGGTTTTTTATTAATTCAAATATTTGCCCAAATCGGAAAACTTAAATGTAGGGAATGGTTCAACATTTTAACCCATGATAGTCTGTTAACCTTTATAGCCAGAAAAATCTCCTCAATTATATTAGCTTTTATCCATTTCTGTTACAGAAAATCAATATAAGGATTAATAAATATGAAAATATAGAGTAGAATAAATATTTTTTGGAACAACTTAAATTATTTTATAAAAATATTTTTTGTGTTGTATTTTTTAAAAAGTAACACTGCTGGCATCAGCCGCGAAAGCTGAAGACGTGGTATTAAATCCCTTCTCCAGCTTTGGTAAACTTCGTATTTTTTTAGAATATCTCCTATTTAAGGAGGTAAATATTATATCAATGACACCACGAGTCTTAATATAAAAACTCAATAGGAGCAACCTCCGCCAGCCCAACGCCCAACAAATAATAGGTTTTATTTAAGACCCACGTAAGATATCTTTCTAATTTTTTTACCAAAACTAAATCGTTCAATTTGATCAAATCAAAACTAAAAAATTGTGATTTGCAACTTAAATTGTGACTGCACTATGATTTGGTCAAGATAACAAACCAAAACGAGATTTTAAAATTAGAACATCCCTCCAGAAGTAATTCGATAAGTCCCGTCCGGACCTGAAGAAAGTAATTACTTGTCCTTTTTTTCGTCGCGCTCGAAATTACAGACAATTTTCCGAGATTAGTTCGCGACAGCTCAGTGAGAAAATACAGAAAGATACAAAATACTAGATCAATAGAAATATCTTATCCTACGTTTTTAATGCTTCAACCAAGTCGCTCACAATGAGAGAGACTAATTGGGATTTAAAAATCGCTTATGGTAAATCCGTCGTCTTTATAAATGCTCTTAGAAGAGGGAACAATTTTTTAAAAACACAGACATTTTTGCAATTTTTCTATCGGCTTTGGTATTGCAAGTAGAAGAGCTTTTTCATTTTCTAAGAACACCCAATTAAGGTAAAATTATAGTACATTGTGCATCAAGGGAGGTAAGTACGGAATTACTAAAGAGAGTGTTAGAAGCCCGACGCCCGAAGCCGTAGGCGGAGGGCTTTTAATGACTCGAGTTAGTATTCCGCTCACCGATCGTGATGCATACAATGTTTTTCATCACACTTGCCGACAAAAAAATAAGTTTTAAGACCAAATATTATTAAATGACGAACTGACATTTCTTTTACTTCCTAGGGAATTTCACTTTTCTATTACTCCCACTATGCATGCAAGCAATGGCGCGCTTAGACAGCAAGTGTGATGAAAAAAACCTTAGGTAATTTCAGTCAGATTTGTTACGAAAATTCAGAACTAATTAAGCACTAAATTTCACTAAAAACTCGGTTTTGGTGTTAATTTCACAAACTATTAAGCGCTTTAAAAACGTCGATAGATATTTAATTCCTAAAGTCATCGTTCTTACTTGTCGTTACGAACCTGACTGCAAATAGTGTTTTATAAACCTACCGCTAATTGGGTGTCCTACAAGTGAAAATGCCAGAATTGAACGTTGCCTTGAGACGTTCGATTCTGGTATTTTCTGGCATCTCTGTCACGAAGCATAACAACAAAATCTACATTTTTGTTAGAAATAACGATCAATTTACATAATATTCTATATACAATGTATAAAAATCATAATGCATAATAACCTTAATTATAAGGACTGTAAAATAATTATAATGAAGAAAAAGTAAGATATTGAAGAAAAGTAGTAAGCGAGCGAAGCGATCAAACAAAACCTTCCTAGGTTAAAAGCCTTCTCTACGACTCTTCGAGGTTATATTTACTCAGCCCAGTAACACAGTAAGTGAAGTGCAGAATTGTGATTCTATCTTATTTTTATCCACATTTTGATATAATATTTAAATTATTATGTAACCATATCTAAGATTGGCTCTAATGGCATTGTACCGAGGATGCTGGCGACATTTCCTCGCTGTATCGCAATACTGATGCGTTGTGCGAGGAAGTCGCCAGCTTTTCGGTCTTTAGTTACGTCAACCAGACGTTTCGCGATATCAGCAAACAATTTGCGTGCGCTGGGGCCTGCATAATATTTTTTACATATAAAACTACCGCTAATTAGGTAATTAGGTCTTTGGACACCTGTCCAAGATAAACATGCGCAATCGGAGCTCACATGTTAAATTGGTCAATTCTCATTGGTGACTTTGTAAGCCATTGGCTATATTTTTAAGTACCAGGAGTAACTCTACTCTACGATACGTTTGGACATTAAGTTTTAAATGTTTTTTTTTAAGTTAATTTACATTTGGATGAGATTTTTAATATTTCCTCGCGATAGTGAGGGGAAAAAGTTGTATTACACTTGACGGCAAAGTTTGTTCAACTCTCGTGCCTTGAGACCTTTGAAATGCTCAAGATTCCAGTGTTTGAATCACTCGCTACGCTCGTGGCTCAATTTTCGAATCTTTTGCTAGCTCAAGTCTCAATATTGGCACGACAGTTAAACAACAACTTTGCTCCCTTGTATGATAAATAACTATTAAATCGCTCCCCCACGATTACAAGGTTCTGTCGTAATTTTTTTTGACTAAAAATGTGACCATTGTCACACCGGCATTTAGATCGAGTTGAATCTATATATATAAACGGCAATGTCCTGACTGACTGACTGACTGACTTAAATCAACGCACAGCCCAAACCGCTGGTCCTAGAGAGTTCAAACTTGGCATGTACATTCTTTATAATGTTTAGAGGCGCACTAAGAACGGATTTTTGAAAATTCATCCCGCAAAGGGGTTAAATGGGGGGTTAAAGTTTGTATGGGGAAATAAGATTAGTTGGGCTATTTTATTCGAAACTTCACAGGAATGTTTTTAATAATAAATAAGTAAACAAGTATTTCAGGTTTTTTGAAAATTCATTCCCTATGGAGGTTAAATGGAGGGTTAAAGTTTGTATGGGGAAATAAGATTAGTTGGGCTATTTTATTCGAAACTTCACATGAACGTTTTTAACAATAAATAAGTAAACACGTATTTCAGGTTTTTTGAAAATTCATTCCCTATGGGCGTTAAATGGAGGATTAAAGTTTGTATGGGGAAATAAGATTAGTTGGGCTATTTTATTCGAAACTTCACAGGAATGTTTATAACAATAAAGAAGTAAACACGTGTTTCAGGTTTTTTGAAAATTCATTCCCTATGGAGGTTAAATGGAAGGTTAAAGTTTGTATGAAGGAACCAGATTCGTTGGGCTATTTAATTCAAAACTTCATAGAAGTGTTCTTGCCAATGAAGATGTAGGTACTTATCTACATACCATGTTATATACGAGTAACATAGGTACGATGAATACGTAGATACTTTTAATATTAAATTTTGGTAAGTAATGCAGTTTGCTAAATAAAAGGTCATTGTTAGGTTTTATTTTTTAAGTCTAGACAAAACCATATTTATTTGTTTGTTCGTTAAAAATATCTACAATTTTGCATGGCGACATATGATTCAAAGCGAACGAATTTCAAATGTTTGTTTGACAGCTCGCGGACAGTATATGTATAAGCAGCGCGGGTACGCGGGCCGCCTCACTGTAAATTCAGCTTTCTAATTCGTGTAGTTTATTTGTAATTAAGTATTTAATTATGTCATACTAATATGCTGTTCAATGAAACAGACTTCAAACAGAATGTAATAAAGTAAAATTCTACTTAGGTTTAGGAAAGGTTAGAACTGCGACCCCACACAGAAACGAACGGCTATCAAAGTAGGTTTTGGGTTAGATTAGAAATGCGACTCCACACAGAAACGAACGACTATCAAAGGAGGTTCAGGTTAGGTTTGAATAGTAACCCCACACAGCAACGAACGGCTTTGAAAGTAGGTTTATGTTAGGTTTGAACTCCAACCCCACACAGAAACTAACGGCTATTAAAGTAGGTTTAGGTTAGGTTAGAACTGCGACCCCACACATAAGCAAACGGCTATCAAAGTAGTTTAAGGTTAGGTTAAAACTGCGACCACTGCGATTCCACGCAGAAATGAACGGTTATTCAAATAGGTTTAGGTTAGGTTAGAACTGTGACCCCACAGATAAGCAAACGGCTATCAAAGTAGGTTTAGTTTAGGTTAGAACTGCGACCCCACACAAAAGCAAACGGCTATCAAAGTAGGTTTAGGTTTGGTTAGAACTGCGACCAGTGCGACCCCACATAGAAACGAACGGTTATTAAAATAAGTTTAAGTTAGGTTTCAACTGTGACCCCACACATAAGCGAACAGCTATCAAAGTAGGTTCAGGGTTAGTTTAGAACTGCGGAATAAATATTACTAAATTTAGACCAAACTAAAATAAGAACCCGTAAAGGAAAACCTCAAGCACCATTCAAAATTCCCTGATTTAAATTTATTAAAAACTATTCTTCGACAGAATGACTTGTCGATGAAATGAAAATACTTGAACCGTTGTCTTTGAAACAACATTCGATTAAATGATTGTCAACAAGTCAAGGCGAAACCCAAATAAAATATCACAAATATTAAACTTATTTCGGCCACTTTTAAATCTCCTGAGAAAAAAAACAAAATAGGATTCATTATTTGCAGGAAACCGTGTAACATGTATAACTACATACAATCGAAATGGTAACCTCCTTCTTTTTTGAAGTCGTTTGAAAGCATTTTTTTTCATAGAAGGCCAAAATCTACGCGTGCGAAGCCGCGGGCAAAAGCTAGTTAGTGATATGCTTACAATAGTTATGTATATTATACATATTTCATTAAATGGTTAACTATTGTAAGCATATCACTACCCTTGTTTTAATGGTTGAGAATAATCTAGTAAGTTGCCATGTGGTGACGGCAGTAAGAATACATTTGCCACCACCCCAACTCCTGCGGGTGTCGTAAGAGTCGACTAAGGGATTAAAGTGTCACTGACCATTCTACAAGATTTATGATGGGCAGCAGCGTCATCATAGTGGACACATTACTGCGATCGTCAATCCGCTTGCCCAGCGTGGCGATTATGGGCATTTACCTCCTAATGCATATCATCATCATCATCATCATCATCATATCAGCCGAAAGACGTCCACTGCTGAACATAGGCCTCCCCCAAAGATTGCCACAATGACCGGTCCTGCGCCACCCGCATCCAGCGGACTCCTGCGACCTTCACCAGGTCATCGGTCCACCTTGTGGGGGGCCTACCCACGCTACGCCTTCCGGTACGTGGCCGCCACTCAAGAACCTTCCCGCCCCAACGGCCATCGGTTCTACGCGCAATGTGCCCCGCCCACTGCCACTTCAGTTTAGCGATTCGGAGAGCTATTTCGGTTACTTTGGTTCTGCTGCGGATGGTCTCATTTTTAATCCGATCACGCAGAGAGACTCCTAGCATAGCCCTCTCCATTGCCCTTTGGGTGACTTTGAGCCTTCTTATGAGACGCATTGTAAGCGGCCACGTTTCAGTACCGTATGTCATCACTGGCAACACACACTGATTAAAGACTTTCGTCTTCAAACACTGCGGAATATTGGACGAAAATATGTGTCGTAGCTTCCCGAACGCTGCCCAACCGAGTCGGATTCGACGATTGACCTCTTTCTCGAAGTTGGACCTACAAAACTGAATAGTTTGCCCTAGGTATATGTATTCGTCTACAACTTCGAGTGTAAAGTCTCCGATTATTACGGGAGTTGGTGCTACATGGGAATTCGACATGATTTTCGTCTTATCCATGTTCATCCTAAGACCAACTCGCTCGGAGGCTTTACTGAGGTCAACGAGCATAGTACTTAAGTCCTCCAAGGTCTCAGCCAAGACTACTATATCGTCAGCGAATCGAAGGTGAGTGAGGTACTCGCCGTTTATGTTGATACCCAGCCTTCTCCAGTCCAGAGTCTTAAAGACATCCTCCAGTGCAGCGGTAAACAGCTTAGGGGAGATGACATCTCCTTGCCTAACTCCCCGCTGCAGCAGAATAGGCTTCGAGCTCTGGTCTTGGAGTCGGACTGACATTGTGGCGCTCTCGTACAAACACTTCAACACCTCGATATAGCGGTAGTCGACTTGGCACCGTTGGAGAGACTGTAGTACTGCCCATGTTTCGATCGAATCGAAGGCTTTCTCGTAGTCCACAAACGCTAAACAGAGGGGCAGGTTATATTCTTCGGTCTTCTGTATAACCTGGCGAAGCGTATGGATGTGGTCTACGGTACTAAAGCCTCTTCGGAAACCGGCTTGTTCGGGAGGCTGGAAGTCATCAAGCCTGCGTGCAAGACGATTCGTAATGACTCTTGAAAACAGCTTATAGACATGGCTCAGAAGTGAGATGGGTCGGTAGTTCTTCAATAAAGCGTTGTCACCTTTTTTGAAGAACAGTACCACCACACCTCTGTTCCATGCCTTTGGCGTTCTCCCTTCCAGTAAGACGGAATTGAACAACTTCTGAAGGGCCGTAAGGATCGGTTTACCACCCGCCTTCAGAAGCTCAGCTGTAATTCCGTCCTCCCCAGGCGCCTTGTTATTTTTGAGCTGTTCAAGAGCCATTCTAATCTCGCACAGGCTGATGTCCGGGATATCTTCTGTATAGTGTCGGGTCAGTCTAGCTCTGAGGTCTTCCGGTAGATCAACTTCAGGTCTGCTAGTTGACGTGTACAGCTGTTCATAAAAACCCTCTATCTCACTCAGCAGCTCAGATCTGGATGTGACGATTCTACCATCCTCAGTCTTTAATTCGGCGAGCTGGCTTTGCCCAACAGACAGATCCCTTGCAAAAACTTTAGAGCCCTTGTTCCGCTTGATGGCTTCTTCTATACACTTGGTACGGAATTGGCGCATATCGCGTTTGAGGGACTTAGAGATTTGTCTGTTGAGCTGCCGGTATAAAGTCGCATCAACTGAGGATTGTAGAACCAGTTCACTCCTTTTTTCCATTAGCTTCTGAGTGGAGTCGGAGAGCTTTCTGGTCTTATTTGTCCGCTGGGCCTTAAAAAACTTAGACCCAGCGCTATGGACAGCTTCCACAAACCCGTCGTTGAATACGTCCACGTCATCGCCTAGGCAATCGAAACGGTTTTGGAATTCCAGCTGAAAGCTCTCGGGGTTTTGGAGATGGAGTGCAGGACGGAGCGTAGACTTCATCAGTCGCGAGCGTTCTAGCTTAGGACATATATTCAACGTGCCTCTTACCAGGCGGTGATCGCTACCGGTTTTAACCGTACTGATCACAGAAACATCGTTGAATATATGTCTCTTCGTCGACATGATGAAGTCGATCTCGTTTTTAGTTGCACCGTCGGGACTCATCCAAGTCCATTTTCTGTGAACGCGTTTCTTAAAGAAGGAGTTCATCATGTAGAGTCCCTCCTTCTCCAAGAAACCAGCCAGCAGATGGCCCCGGTGGTTCCAACGTCCAACCCCAAATTGCCCCACCCTCAGTTCGTCACCATCTCTCTTGCCCAGTTTCGCGTTGAAGTCCCCCATAACAACGGTGAAGTAGGTTCTGGAGCTATGCATGGCTTTTGAGATATCATCATACATAGCCTCCACCTCGTCGTCGGAGTGTGTCGAAGTCGGCGCGTACACCTGTATGACCTTCAGCGAGTATCTCTCAGATACTCTGAGTATAAGGTACGCCACCCTAGCCGACACACTCTCGATCTTCACCACGTTGTTTACGAGGGACTTGTGGACGATGAACCCGACACCTCCCTGGGACTGTTGGTCGCCCTCCCGGAAATAGAGCAAGTTGCCGGACTTTAGGATTATCGTGTCCTCGCCCTCTCTTCGGACTTCTGACAATCCCACAATGTCCCAACGCAACTTGCTCAATCCTTCCTCCAGTTCCACTAACTTTTCGTCGGTCCGCAGTGTACGTGTGTTGTACGTTGCCAGGGCCAGAGGTCGTCGGTGGTGGTAGCCGGATCTTTGCCGGAGATTCTTAGCACCCCTGACCCCGCTAGCACCTTGGCCGCTACCATAACCAGGGCACCGGGGGTCGCCGGAACCTAGGGGCCGCGGCCTTGTTTGTAAATCCATGGGGGGTAGTTGCCATAATCGCCACGCTTGGCATGCGGGTTGGCGATCGCAGTGTCTCCACCGCACTTTAGGGATGCTGCTGCCCATCCCCCGGTGGTCTTGGTCGTAGTTTTCAGACATACCCGGGTCAAGTGTATGATCAGTAACACTTTAGTCCCTTAGTCGACTCCTACGACACCCACGGGAAGAGTTGGGGTGGTGACAAATGTATTCTTACTGCCGTCACCACACGGCAATGCATATAGCATAGTTAATAGGAGAGGCCTACGGCCGGCGGCCCTACGTCCTGCAGTGGACTATCATAAGCTGATGCATACATGTTGTACGACATTTAGTTCGAGTTGAATTACCCCGAAAAATAGTTAACCATTTAATGAAATATGTATATTCTGGCTCAGTTTTATTGCTTTGATGGCTGAGGATAATCTAGTCAGAATTTAGTCTGTAATACGGGATTTGTTTGAATAGCAATTTCTATTGACGTCAATTTTCGGTACAATTTGAGAATGCCCAACATCCTCACTTTGCTGATGACCTCTTAAAGTCATAATATACGTTGCTGGAGGCAGATGGGGCATTAATCAGTGCCAGTTTCACAGCGGGTAGCCGGTTCTAACTTAAACTGTCTACGGTACAAGCGAGAGCGGATTTAGAAACCTAGGAGACAGCGCGCACTCCCATGGTGAAAGATTAGCAATGTGAAATTTGCATAATAATCTAAATTGCGGGAATATACTCGGAAATTTCCAAGAATTTTCATGAGAATTTAAGAGTAAGTTTTCAATGAGAATGTTTCCATGAGAACTTATATAGTAGTGTTATGAAGAATAATGTATTTTATAATTGAGTAAATAAGGCGTGAAATTGAAAGGTATGTAAATACAACGGCTTTGACGTGATTAGCTTGCTTGTCAAAATTAGATTGCAGAGAATATTCTCTATAGAAGTTTCGTAACTTATGAAACTTCTCCACAGTACATTGCTATGAGAATTTTGTTTTGCAAACGCAAAGCAACGAGGTACGATGTGACGCAAAAAAATCAAACAGCCGTCGGCTAAAGGTGCGTTCAAGCCAAAAGAGCATTCGCTGTTCTATCCCCCGCTCTACGAAATCAACCAATCACGTTTTGTGTACCGATCGAATTTCGTAGAGTGGGAGGTTAGAACAGCGAATGCTCTTTTGATTTGAACGCACCTTTAAACAAGTGTTCTTTTTATGACCAATACTACCGCGGCGTGCAGGTGACGCTACACGACGCTCATGAAACTTCTCGGAAAATTTCGAGTATGTTCCTGCAATTTAAAGATTATTCTGCAACTTTTACATTGCTAGCTGCAACGTTTTCTTTTATACGATCACAGATCAGTATACGCTCCTGAAATTGTTAGCAACTGGCGCGGTCTATACTTCGCTGGCAACAAGAACAAACACTTGCTTAGAGTCTAAATGTTATTTTGGCTGTACTTGATTTTTACTTATTTATGGATGGGTTATAAAAAAATATACATAGTTCATCATCATCTCAGCCATAAGACGTCCACTGCTGAACATAGGCCTCCCCTCTGGACCTTCACAAGTACCGGTTAGATATGACCTACATCCGGCGTGTCCCGGCGACCTTCATAACGTCGTCTGTCAATCTTGTGGGCGGACGTCCTACGCTGCGTTTGCCTAGCCGTGGTCTCCACTCGAGCACTTTTCGACCCCATCGACCATCTGCTCATATACATAGTTAAGGGTTTTTAATGACAATAAAATTAAGCATCGTAATTTTTGTATTACGAAGATAAATTTTATGAAACAACTTTAGCCAGTGTAAAAATTTTTCTACGAGCGATCAACAATACGCACCTACATCTCCTTCATTTGCCGCTTTTTCTACTAATAAAGGTTGTTGGACAGACTATAAGTACCATATATTATAGTTTGTATCACTAATTTTCTTGCAATCGACCCTTATCAAGTTTAGTGACATGTGTCACTAGTACGTAACAGCAATGAAAACAACCTATAAAAAATGGATAATTAAATTGCTCTTGCACAGACTCTTTTACTTCCTATTTTAGATTATGCTGACGTTGCTTATCTTGATCTCACTGTGGAGCAACTCAATAAGCTTGAGCGTCTTCAAAATGTCTGTATACGGTTCATATTTGGGTTACGCAAGTATGACCATGTCTCCCACTTCCGATCTCAGCTCAAGTGGCTCCCTGTTCGATTTCGTCGTAACTCTCACGTTTTGTCGTTTTTGTATTCAATCCTTTTCAATCCCGCAACTCCTCGCTATCTCAAAAACCGCTTTAGTTATCTCCGTTCTGCTAGATGCTCCCAGAATTTTCTCCTTTCTGTCCCCTCATCCAATTCCAAATTCTATAATAATTCTTTCACATTTCAAGCTGTTCGACTATGGAATTCTTTGCCTGTTGAAATAAGGAACGCACAATCTCCTTCTTCAAGACTCCTCAAACTAAATTTTTTGTCTGATCTGTGATACTTTTATCTGTTCTGTTTTTGTTTTATAATGTTGGCATCGTTAAACTTATTTATATATATATGTATATATATATGTATGGTTTGTGTATATGTGATTATAATACTTATACATGTATTTGTTTTTATTTTAGTATATTATTGCATATCGGATTACTTGTGTTCTGTATTGTTACATTTTCTACACCTACTGACATAATGTAAATGTAATTATTTCCGCTACCTAAAGGTTGTCTGGAAGAGATCGCTTCTTAGTGATAAGACCGCCTGTTGTCTACCTCTAGTTAAGTCGCTACTTTTTTTTGTAATTGTTTTCATTTATTGAGGTGTGCAATAAAGAGTTTTCGTATTGTATTGTATTGTATATTCATAAGTCTTTAGAAATTTGGGTTTTGAATAATTGCTAGGAGCTTTGTGTGCTGGTGGTAGGGCCTCGTACAGGGTCCGCCCGGATAGATACCACCGTTTTACCCGTTAACCTGCGGCTAAATAGCAGTGTTTCCGCTACTGTGTTTCGGTTTGGGGGTAATGTAGCCGGTGAAATTACTGGCATAGATAGAGGCAATCCATCTAAGTTCTTAGGGTAGGCATAGGTAATTTTTGGTCACTATGTCAATGGGCCTCAGTTCCTGCTTTCCATCAGGTGGGCTGAGAGCTCAGTTGTCTACCTTCGTCGCATAAAAAAAAGCTTTTGCCTTGTGCCACACAAAGTGTAGTAAATTGCACCCGTCTGTCCGTCTCACCTGTAATCCACAGCCTAAATAAGGCACACTTAGCACTAATTGCCATGCATGATGGAGTCTACATTCTAATCTATAGTGTAATTAACTAAGATGAATTAATAGAGGGTCCTACGTGCTAGGGTGTAGAATCTAGAAACTACTAAGTAAATGGGAAAACTCGGGCTGTTTCGTAGGAACATTTTGATTCATTCATTAAGTGTCTATAAAAATAAGTTCTGTTGATGTTCTTACTGGTTTTTCTCAGGACAGTGGTGTAGGGTTCGAACCGATAGTAGTTTTTATTTTTCCTTTTTAGGGTTCCGTAGCCAAAATGGCAAAATTATAACAACGTGAGACTGAAACATATTTAAATAATTATCAAACGGATGATGAGAATCCCCTAAATGGATCGAAACATGTCGAGCAATTATCGAGAAATTACGTGAGTAACCCGTTTGATAAGAATTTTAAAATGAAAAAGATGTCTGTCTATTCCTCTGTCTGTCTGTCCGTCCGACCGTCTGTCCGCAGCATAGCTCAGTGGCCGTTAATACTATAAATCTGCAATTCGGTACAGGTACCTACATAATAATAATGCCAACAAAGTGCTATAATAACAACTAGAAAAAAATTTTTTTTTTTCGCGTACGTCCCCAACTGGTGAAGATGGGATGATTTTTTTTGATTTGCTGTAATCCTATAGTGTACGGTATCATTAAATAGGTCTCGTAAAAAGAATATGGGTCATAAATTTTGTTTTCTTCTATAACCAATATTTTCGAAGATAATCGCTCCAGAAAAAAAAAATTGTATAAGTATATTATTGTATATAAATTGTTTAAGTTAGAGGGGGGCCTCTAACTTTTGAAAAACTATTTCGAACATAATCGGCCCAGCCGTTTTTGAATAACTACGGAACCCTACACTGAGCATTCGGCTGTCCCAAATCAAAACCTAGCAAGGGACATTTTTTGTCAAAATACGTTTTTTTAATGTATCTGCCCCAAATGTTGAGCTGCGTCTAATGCAAAAACACCTGTATTTCTATCTCAATTAGAATCAAAGTTACGAGACCCACCAAACCTAGCAAGGGCATTTCTTACATGCCACCAACATATTCAAAATCCTAGTAAGTAACATTTTCAAGTCCAAAAACCTGGCAACTGCATGCTATACTAGGTTTTTAAGTTTGTAAATGGAACACACTAGGTTTTTGAATATGGAAATTGTTCCTTACTAGGTGTTTGATTTTAATAATTGCCGAAGGGACGTACAAGGAATTCAAATATAACAATAAATAAAACCTATCAAGTCAGTAATGAGTGAAGTTTGCGTTCTAATGGTCGCCGCTCCCGCGCTCCCTGCCTGCGGTTTTTGTCACCGCCCCGCGGGTGTCGTAAGAGTCGACTGAGGAATTGAATTGATATTGACCATTTAGCTATCGACGATCGATGACGGGCAGCAGCGTCATCAAAGTGGCCAAAATATTAATGATTATAACTAAAAGTGTATGTGAACTCAAGGCTTAAGGTTTAAAGTTGGTGACGAGACCAAGATTGTGTTCTAAAAGTGCGCGATTATGGAATTATGCAATTATTTAGGCTTTGTTTACAATCATTTTAGTTTCTACTGACGATTGGTATAGGGCGTTTTGGTTGTTAACCGACAAAGAACCGACCAAAAAAATGTACTATTTGATAATAAACAAAATTGGATCTTCGATAAATCATAACGTCACTATCATTACGGTCGTGCATCATTTGTCGGTATTGTCCGTTGCCTCTCTATGAAAGAACCCTGGACAAATTATCAGAAGCTTCAAATTACGACGAAGGTATTGATAAAACAAATCAAATAATGTCAATACTTGTTGGCCTTGTTGCTATTATATTGTGTTTGTCATTTCTTTCTATTTCTTTCCACAACTCGACATCAAACGTGCCTATTTTGCGTGGTTCCGACGCTGGTCCAGTACTTTTTGGGGACTTTACATACACTCTGTAATTTCTTCGCAGGTGTCTGCAGGTTTCCTCACGATGTTTTCCTTCACCGTAAAGACTTGTGAATATCAAATAATATTTCGTACAACAGTTTTTGAAAAACTTATTGCTGATTGAATGTTTATTGCCGTTTTTTTATTTTCGCTGGTAAGCCGATAGACGCGTGTGTAGTACTGTTTATACACGTGATATTCGAATGGTATGCACAATTATTGCACATGCATACACTCGTAGCAGAAGATGATACAAATATTTTCTCCTATCAGGATCGAAAAAGCTCGCGGTACTGAGTGGAAATCATTATTAAAAGTTACGAAAACAAAAACAAGTGCGAGACAACTTTAAATAAAATGAATCGTTATGGCAATGACCCTACTAAGGGGAGGCCTATGTCCAGCAGTGGACATTTATCGGCTTAGAATGATGTTTTTGGGAAGTTTCAATGTGTAGTAAATTGTTAGCAAGTACTTTGCAGCGAAGCTCTGCGGGAAGGACTGGTAGTCAGTAATTTCAAAATCATTGAAATCCCCTAGATTGCAATTAAATAGGGTGCTTTGCAGTTATTTCATAAGTCGTCTTATTTGAAATTACCATAAAACACACCGTTATTTTTATCATAATAAAGATTCATTCCGAAATTACCCGAGCAGAATTTCTGTAGTTTGAAATTACCCCAATGCACTATACTACAATTTTACCTTTACCTTATTAAAATGGTAATCCTAATCCGGATTTCAAAGTAAGCATTTGCTTGATTTTATATTTGATATTTTAAGAGTTTACTGCTTACAAGCAGTAAAATTTACCATTTTTGTACCACTTGCTAGGTTTCAGTTTTCTAATTGACATAACATTTCTATAATTTTTTTGTAATCAGTTGTTAGTAAGGCACATAAAAGTTCTAAAAAGATACATATATTAAGTTTCAATAGTTTGTCTTATAAAGCAAGTTATACTTCTTTATATAAGACAAAGTCTTGTGAAATAAAGGTCTCTGCTACTGTTTTTTTTTAACAAAATGTTTATTTGCCTCTCCTGTAAAATTTCGCTAAATACACTTACTAGGCTTTGATCTGGGACAGCCGCATTGCCCGACATGCTTATGGCCGGTTTTTTTTATTGTGTCAGACTATTTGAAAATGCTTATTTATAGGTTTACCTACTCGATTAAAGAATAGTTTGACTTTGACTTATTATTCGCTCTTTGTGATTAAGTACTATTGTACATATTAGATGTCACATACCAAAGAAAACTGTATATCCAGTAAACCAATAATAAAAATAAAACAATTGAAATTACTGTAAGAGAAGGACAAAAACAAATAGGAATTTTTCTTCTCTACAAATTTCATAACGGCTGCCTTAAAATATACGGCAAATACAGTCTACAACAATCTAAAAACACGCCGAAACCTACAGAAGAGCAAACACGAAGTCTAATTTGCATGAGTGTGCACAACTCCTTAGCGCCGTGTGTTTTAGGGAGGAGGGGGGGTCTAGGGGGTCGTTAACACTCATGGTACAGCTGCCTTTATATGCAGGATGTCCCAAAACTATGGGACATGAAGGGCAAGTACAATAAAATATCATAGATAGGATAATTTCTAACCCCCCTTTTCATTAACGTTTGCTAACTTAACAAGCCGCTAATAATTGTTTATCCCTTTCGGTCTCAACAATGTCTCCATAAGAGCAAAAGGGTCAAGCAATTATTAGCAGCTTAGTAAATTAGCAAGCGTTTATAAGACTTTAATATTATTTTTGAAAGTTAGTAATTCTGTATTCACAGAAGGTAACGTCAATATACTTACCTCGTCTGAGAATCGAACCGACTCAAATCACTCAAATGTGAAAAAAAACACCTCCTATTTTTATGGTGCCAATCGAGGGCATGCATCTACATATAGGTACAAATTATTCTAAAGTAACATAATAACTTAAAAGAAAGTAATAGGGTGAAATCATTACGATTGGCAAAAAATACTGTTCTTTCCTCTAAAAATAGCTACTTGTCATACAAAATGTATGAATGTAGTAAGAGTAACAACTCGCTATTAAGAATAATAAGTACATTACGCTACAGGTGTGGAAAACTTGAAATTCGAAATGAGTGGCGATGTTTTAAAACACGACCGAAGGGAGTGTTTTAAATCGACACGAGTTACGAATTTCCTTTTTGCACGTGTCTCGTACGACGTTTTTTAGTACAAATGGCCCTCCGAAATTTTAGACCTGAAGTAAATTGAGCCACTTCTCGCACTAGCGCGTAAAAAAAGTGCCACCTGTACTGAAAAGGTTATTTGTACCAAAACAGTCTATCATCAATTGTTTTAATACTTTTTCTTCATGTCCCGTAGTTTTGGGACATCCAGTATATTGATCGGAGCGACATCGGTGTTTATTTACTAACATCTGAGCTGGCCTTTATTGTCGTGACATTAGAGTCCATATTCATTGTTAGAGTTCAGATATTTTCGAACGGCATGACCGCTCGGATATATCTGATGCCGACCGTACGTGTATTATCAAACCGCGATTAGAATGGGATTCGAAAGTACTGTTGACACAACCGTGTATGAGTCAATCTAGGATATGTTCATAGTTATATTCACATATTTATAGTTTAAGTGCAAAAACTTACAGACAATAAATTAATTAAGCACTCACTACATCTATAAACAACTCTTTTCTTGGTAAATGTTGTATCATTTTTTGTGTCAACAGTACTCCCGAATCCCTTTCTGATTCCGGTTTGATAATACATAAGTACATGAGGCAGATGTTTTGGCTTTCAAAGTCAGATTTACGTTTGTCGCATTTGTCTCTGAATGTTATGGACTCGTAGAAACAAATGCGTATAATTCAATTAAAATGTTTGAGATCCCTTATAAACGGCTTAAGAACGCCACCTCTCTTTAGATACCCCCTCATTCATAAACGTTTGCTAACTTAACAAGTCGCTTATAATTGTTTGTCCCTTTCGGTCTTAACAATGTGTCCATAAGAGCAAAAGGGACATTGTTTGTCCCTTAGCGGCTTGTTAAGTTAACAAACGTTTATGAATGGGTAAATCTTTAAGAATTATTCTAGACAATAAATCTCAGGGCTTTCTAATGGAATATAATCTAAATATGAAATTATCTGTGAAAACAATAACTTATATCAAATAGCTTCTTTTAGTTTTCTTTATTACTAAAATAAATTGCTTGATCAATCAATTCTAAGTCCTATATGGACTATGATTTACGAATATAAATTATAATTAAGTGATCCTCTTATTTTTCGTGGTTTGTCCAAATACTTAAACGCTAAAGACCGTTAAAATCCTCAAAAAACAAAACTCCTACTAGAATTACATTGAAAGCAAATCTGTCTAACTTGAAACCTGAAACTAGGTATTCAAAACTTAATGAGTATACCCTAAATACGCGACAGCAATCTTCACAGAAGGTCTAGAGGTATTTTGATTACAAAGCAAAAGCCCTCAGGTGAAAATGTCTGGGCTTAGGAATTCATTTGTTCCTGAATTACCGCTGTTTCCATGTCATCATCAGCAGCCTATGATACTCCACTGGTGGACGCAAGAATCGGAACCGTTATTTTCTCCATACAAAAAGAACGGTTCTTTTTTCGTTCTTTGGTATATAAATTGTAAGTTAATGGAGTAATTTAAAAATATGATATTGTAAATTACATAAAATATTGAGCAGTACATAAAGAGTATAAAACATTTAAAAATATTTGGCTATTTCCAGTTTTTTTGTAAAATACCGGTTCCGATCCTTGGCTGGACGTAGGCCTTTCCTATTAACTATGCGTATAGTATAGACGCATTAGGAGGTAAATGCCCATAATCACCACTCTGGGCAAGCAGATTGCCGATCGCAGTAATGTGTCCACTATTATGACGCTGCTGCCTGAATCTTTTATCAAATAATGGTCAGTGACACTTCAACCCCTTAGTCGACCTTTTACGACACCCGCAGGAGGAGTTGGGGTGGTGACAAATGTATTCAATGTATTCTACCTGCCGTCACCACATGGCTGTTTCCATGTAACTTGTTGGTTCCTTTCAATCTTATCTATATATCTATTTATTCATTTAAGAACGTATTTAAACCGCAGTTGTATTTTTTTTATTAATTTATTATTACGTAAGTTATAGGGACGTATACTAGGGAATGAGATAGTAATATTCACCTCTCATTCTTTAGTATAGCTCCGTCCCTAGAACTTACGTAAGAACTCACAGGTGTACCTACGGCCGCTCTAAGTGTCAGTGAGACAATATTCAAATTCTAGTTAACAAAAGTCCAAGATAGAACTTTGTTAAATTGGGGCAACGATTTGTCATCAACCAACATTTATAGATTGTATCGAAAGAGAAGGCATTTGGCGGCCAAGCACGCCCATAGATAACACGTGCATTCACTTTTCAAACATTCTCTACTTCGGTTTAAAGACATTTATTTCTCATAAGAACAGTTCACTTACGTGAGATTACAAAAATAATAACATTATGTAACACATCTTACGTCTTAGGTATCTTAACATTAAACATTATGATCATGTTTTGTCAGCCTCCGTAGCCTAGTTAGTAGTGATCCTGCTTACAAAGCTGGGGGTTCCGGGTTCAAATCCCGGTGAGGGCATTATTTGTGTATTTATTTATCACAAATATTTGTTCCTTGGTCATGGCTGTCTATGTATGTAAGTATCTATATGTATGATCTATCTATTATTATATCGTCGCCTGGTACCCACATCAGAAGCCTTAATTGAGCTTACCGTGGGGCTAGGTCGATTTGTGTAAAATGTCCCAAGATATTTATTTATTATTTATTTATGTACAAGTATATTCTTATACTTAACTTAATTTTAAACATGCTTTCTGTTTGAGATTCTTTCAAATGTTTCGGTAAATTATTATAAATTTGTACGTCTTCAGATATAATGTTGTGTATGAGTATAAAAAATATCGCACTTTCGCGAAACAAATATGTCTCGATTACGTTCTTGACGTTCTATTACTTTTGCGAGAGCGGTTTAAGGGTGCGGCTCCACTGACGCGGAGCGGAGCGGTGCTGTGCAAAATTGATCAATTACATTCTTCAAATTCGAATTCGGAACACTGTGATGCGGTCTTATTGGCCAAGCTCCCACAGCTCCGCTCCGCTCCGTATCAGTGGAGCCGCACCCTAAGAATTTTCTTGCAAAATAATCCGGTTTTCATAATATTAAAGGTCGCCATCAAATAGGTATATCGCAGCGGCCTGGATGGTCACAAATATCAGAGCAGATCTCTTGCTATGACGTTAGAGTGCATGTTTAGATATTTTTGAGCACTTTGGAAGCTCCGATATATTTGATGGCGATTGTTCTTGGTGTAAGGCCGTGCGGTGACGGCAGTAAGAATACATTTTGTCACCACCCCTCCTCCTGCTGGTGTCGTAAGAGTCGACAGAGGGATTGGAGTGTCACTGACCATTTTTGATAACGATTGATGATGGGCAGCAACGTCATCATTGTAGACACATTACTACGATCGCCAATCCGCTTGCCCAGCGTGGCGAATATGGGCATTTACCTCCTAATGCGTCAATACACATATTTTAATAGTAGAGGTCTTCGATGATGTGTGTACGTGGTGTTAATATTTCTTTGTGAGAGATTAGTAATGTAGGTTTTTTGCTACTTCGTTATTAGTCGACAGAATTGCCCAGCGTTGAGATTGGGCATTACCTCCTAAATGCGTCCATAACTCCATACGCATATGTAATACGAGATACTTTATATTATGGGTAAATAATGAATATTATATTACATTATGAATATTATACAGGGTGGAACGGAACGACGATCCTTCCCGCTACCGACCGAGTCTACCAACCATTACGATGAACTTTCAGTATGGGACCAACATCGAAAACGTACATAGAAAAGTTATTTTTCCATACTATTGAACTCTATCTAATCATCATCATCATCAGCTTTTGATAGTCCACTACTGGACGTAGGCCTCCCCTATTAACTATGCGTATAAACGCATTAGGAGGAAAATACTCATAATCACCACGCTGTCCAAGCGGATTGGCGATCGCAATAATGTGTCCACTATGATGAAGCTGCTGCCCATCATCAATCTTTTATCAAATAATGGTCAGTGACACTTCAATACCTTAGTCGAATGTGGACCTACAAATAAGCAGTTAGCTACACTCCTTTGGCTTTGCGCCTAACATTTTGCAATATGCCCAACTGAAACATTAGTTCCAGTAATAACCAGTTAAGCTTACCCAGCAAACTGTACCCGTCTTACGACACCCGCAGGAGGAGTTGAAGTGGCGACAAAATATGTATTCTTATTGCCGTCACCACACGGCTATCTAATTACTCGCTTTGTATAAAGGGTTCATTTTTTTATGGATTTTTCGATGTTGGTACTGAAAGTTCATCATAATAGGCTACTTGACTCATATCAAATTTAGTGCAAAAAATTATTATTTACTGTAGTATTTATTGAAAAGATCATTTAATTTCGTTCTCTGAAAACGGTGTCGGCCATGATATGACGTCATAGGATCTTAAACTAACTTCATGTCAAACCTTATACGAGTGAAATTCGCCATGGACATATAGGCATGTTGCTTTGCTGTGACATTGAAATAACGTAAGCGACATGTCAAATGTTTGTTTTCGGTTTGAGTGACGTCACACCACAGATAATCCAAGCATTAACATGGCTAGTATCGTTTTCGCGCGGTAAGGAAAGTTTAAATTTTAAGTTATAATATTGCGGTTTTCTAGGTCGTGAAAAAATATATATTATTTATATTTTTTTTCCGTTAATCTGATATTGATTAATAATATACGACAAACTTTAAAAACGGGTCAAGTAGCCTATTGTAGATTCGGTCGGTAGCGGGACGGTTCATCGTTCCGTTCCTCCCTGTATAATATTATTATAAAAGACGGATAAACCGACATGGCGGTTAAAGGTTCCTAGTTTACTACGGAACCCTAAAAGGCTTCCCTAAATGTGGACCTACAAATAAGCAGTTAGCTACACTCCTTTGGCTTTGCGCCTAACATTTTGCAATATGCCCAACTGAAACATTAGTTCCAGTAATAACCAGTTAAGCTTACCCAGCAAACTGTACCCGTAGCCCTACCATGGCAATGTGCAGTCGAGGAATTTAATTTCCTACCCATTTTGTACCTTGTCACAGTGACAATCCATATGAAAGCTGCTAGGACTGTCATATTATAGCTACTATGACAAGGTACGAAATGGGTAGGAAATTAAATTCCTCAACTGTACAAGTTGTAGAACATTCTCAAAATTGCGGGAATATACTCGGAAATTTCCGAGAATTTTCATGAGAATTTAAGAGTAAGTTTTCATTGAGAACGTTTCCATGAGAACTTATAAAAAAATGTTATAAAGAACATTGTATTTCAGAATTGAGTAAACAAGGCATAATAGTACATTTCGATGCAAGTGCAAAATAGTACTTTTCTACCGCTACTACCGCCGGTAGCGCCGTTCGAAGCTTTACTTTCTATCCGGCTCGGCCTTCGGCTCGGCTTCACCGGCCGGTAATACACGAGCGAGCGGGACAGACATGCCACGCTGCACGTAGGGCTTCCAGAAATTCGAAATGTTCGAATAGGTATGTATTCGATTTTTTACTTTGGTGTATTCGAAAAGTTTTAATAATAATAAAATAATTTAAAATATAAATATAAAAAGTAAAATCCCTTTGATTTGAATATTTATGCCAAAAATTGCATGGCCATGTTATCCTGCAGTAGCCGACAAAAGTAACTAGGATTACAAACAGTTAAGATATACCAGTAAGGTAAACCTTATTTTACTATAGGGTAGGGTATACCAACATTAACTCATGAAAATTTGTAATAAGTCCAAAAATACTTTTCTAATAAAATAATGTAATTTGTAGAATTCGTATTAAAACTTTGTAATAGTTGCTGTAATGTGTGTAAAATTGTAAATTGCTTTTCAGTACAGGTGGTGTTTTTTTTACCCGCTAGTAGTGCGAAAGAATGAAGTTCGAAACGAGTGGCAATAAATTAAAACATGACCAAAGAGAGTGCTTAAATCGATACGAGTTACCAATTTCCTTTTTGCACGCGTATTGTTCGACGTTTTTCAGTACAGATGGCCCTCAGAAATTTCAACCTGACAAGAAATGAACCACACCTGGTGTGTAAGAAGGAAATTCGTAACTCGTATCTATTTAAAGTACTCCCTTTGGTCATGTTTTAATTTACTGCCACTCGTTTCGAACTTCATTGTTTCGCACTTGTATCGTTATATACATTTTTTTGGTTTATAAAAAAATATTCGATTACCTCATGCCGTATTATCCGAACACCTAAATGGACCGAATATTCGAAAAATCCGAATTAGAAACTCTATCTGCACGCCCCATTTAAGCGTCCACTCAGCTACAATTCGCCTCTCAATGATTCAAACTCGAGCGAAGTACCCACATTGCGGTTATCGGCTCGTGGTGACCCATAATGAATAATTATGAATAATAATGGACCCAATCGGTACTCGATAAAGAGGTCGGGTCCAACGAATACAGCGATTATTAATTAAAACCTGACAGACAGTTTTAAGTGGTACAGTCGGCTTTGGTTCACGATTTCGAACCTTGCGCCTCGGATGTATTATCAGATCAGCACTCATATTTTAACGATAAGCCCTGACGTTTCGGACATGACGTTATTAACACCCGTGGTCGCAGGCAGACTGACGATAAAATATAATATCAACACCTTCTAGCGAACTACCCGTACTTTGTCTTGATTATTCACTTCTATGCCAAGATTGTCTTTCTATCTATGTTATCTAATTTATTTCCGAATTAACTCCTCCGCCCACCTTGCAATACCATTTTCTCAAAAATCTTAATGATAGAAAACTTCGAAACCTGCTCACAAAAATCTGTCAACACTTTGAGCGCGGGGAACTCCCGAGGGGAGTTCTCTGTGGGAGGTCAATTTTCGCTACAAAGCGGAAAAATTACGGGATCGGCTACGAGCGTAGCGCGTAGCACTCGTCCGCAATGAAAGTGTTAAGGAGAACGATAATAAACAATTATTGGAGTTATCACAAAATCTGGTGGATTTCAACCATTAGGTACATCACAGTGTATTTAGATAAATTCTAATCTTTTTTCATAAATTCAAATATGTAGCCAAATAGGAAAACTTATGTAGGTTAAGAGGGAATGGTTCAACATTTTAACCCTTGACAGTCTGTTAACCTATACAGCCAGAATAATCTCCTCAAAACATTAGCTTGTATCCATTCCTGTTACAGAAAATTAATCAAAACAAGGATTAATAAATAAATACAGAGAATAAAATAAATATTGTTTGAGACGACTGAAATCATATATTAAATATTTTTTTGGGTTAATAAATGTTATTACTGACATCGGCCGTGAAAACTGAGGAAGTGGGTTTAAATCCCACCTCCAGCTTTGGTAAACTTAGGTATTTTTTCTTTTGTATATGACATCTAATATTTAAAATGACACTATTATTATTATATCTATAACAATACGATTTTGTAAGACCCACATAAGACATCTTTCTATTTTTTTTTACCAAAACTTAAACCGTTCGATTTGATCAAATCAAAACTAATTTAAAGTCGTGATTTGTTTGTGCACTATGGGATGGGCAAGTAACAAACCAAAACGAGATTTTAAAATTAGAACATCCCTCCAGAAGTAATTCGATAAGTCCCGTCCGGACCTGAAGAAAGTAATTACTTGTCCTTTTTTTCGTCGCTCGAAATTACAGACAATTTTCCGAGATTAGTTCGCGACAGCTCAGTGAGAAAATACAGAAAGTTACAAGATACTTGATCAATAAAAATATCTTATCCTACGTTTTTAATGCTTCAACCGCGTCGCTTACAATGAGAGATACTAATTGGGATTTACAAAACGCTTATGTTAAATCCGTCGTCTTTATAAATACTCGAAGAGGGAGCAATTTTTTAAAACAGACATTTTTTGCAATTTTTCCATCGGTTTCGGTATTAGGAGTAGAATCACGTTACTAGTAGAGTTTGCAAACATTAGAAAGTTTCAGTAGGTATACGCATTATTTGGTTTTTCATCTTGAGATATTCGAATATTCGAGTAGGTAATCGAATAGTTTTCAGTGTACATACATAATTATACATAAAATATTGAAAATATGGGTAAAATTACTTTTCTCAAACATGCAATGGAATAATATTGTCTTTGTGTTCCTTAAAATAGACTCGGAAATATTTAGCTTTTAGGGCACAGTAACTCACTTGGATGGAAATGCAATTTCATAGCACTTTTCTGGCTCAGGCCTGCAAAGTAACTTTTTTTTCAGTTCGACAACATTGTCATTATTTTTTTGGTATTTCTTTGTATGTTTGAGAAAACCACTGTACTGTACATGCCTCGGCGTGAAAACGGATTTTATGAGCTGCAATGTGAATTAAAGAAGTCTTTTAAAGGAGGTTTATTTAAATTGTTCGCAATTTATATTGACGTCTATTTTAGGCACGGTAAGTATGCGAATGCCCAATATCCTTACTTTGCTGATGACCTCTTAAAGTCATAATATACGTTGCTGGAGGCAGATGGGGCATTAATCAGTGCCAGTTTCACAGCGGGTAGCCGGTTCTAACTTAAACTGTCTACGGTACAAGCGAGAGCGGATTTAGAAACCTAGGAGACAGCGCGCACTCCCATGGTGAAAGATTAGCAATGTGAAATTTGCAGAATAATCTCAAAATTGCGGGAATATACTCGGAAATTTCCAAGAATTTTCATGAGAATTTAAGAGTAAGTTTTCAATGAGAATGTTTCCATGAGAACTTATATAGTAGTGTTATGAAGAATAATGTATTTTATAATTGAGTAAATAAGGCGTGAAATATACCTTGAAAGGTATGTATATACAACGGTTTTGGCATGATTAGCTTGCTTGTAAAAATTAGATTGCCGAGAATATTCTCTATAGAAGTTTCGCAATTTATGAAACTTCTCCACAGTACATTGCTATGAGAATTTTGTTTTGGAAAGGCAAAGCAACGCGGTACGATGTGACGCAAAAAAATCAAACAGCCGTCGGCTAAAACAAGTGTTATTTTTATGACCAAAAACGCTCATGAAACTTCTCGGAAAATTTCGAGTATGTTTCTGCAATTTAAAGATTGTTCTGCAACTTTTACATTGCTAGCTGCAACGTTTTCTTTTATACGCTCCTGGGTGCTTAGACAAGTTGCCAATCGCTAGCGCTTCATCGTTAATCGCAGCTAACTTTCTTTGTCGCACTAATATGAAAGAGTGACAGAGAGGGAAAACTACGATACGCTACTAAGCGCTAGCGATTGGCAACTTGGCTAAGCATCCTGGAATTGTTAGCAACTGGCGCGGTCTATACTTCGCTGGCAACAAGAACAAACACTTGCTTAGAGTCTAAATGTTATTTTGGCTGTACTTGATTTTTACTTATTTATGGATCGGTTGTAAAAAAATAAATATAGTTCATCATCATCTCAGCCATAAGACGTCCACTGCTGAACATATGCCTCCCATTTGGACCTCCACATGTACCGGTTAAATACAACCTGCATCCAGCGTGTCGCGGCGATCTTCATAAGGTCGTCTGTCCATCTTGTGGACGTCCTTACGCTGCGTTTGCCTAGCCGTGGTCTCCACTCGAGCACTTTTCGACCCCATCGACCATCTGCTCATATACATAAGTTAAGGGTTTTTAATGATAATAAAATTAAGCTTCGTAATTTTTGTATTACGAAGATAAATTTTATGAAACAACTTTAAACAGTGAAAAAAAAATTCTACGAGCGATCAACAATACGCACCTACATCTCCTTCATTTGCCGCCTTTTTCTACTAATAAAGGATGTTGAACAGACTATAAGTACCATATATTATAGTTTGTATTACTAATTTTCTTGCAATCGACCCTTATCAAGTTTAGTGACATGTGTCACTGTAGTACGTAGCAGCAATATACAAACAACCTATAAAAAATGGAATATTCATAAGTCTTTAGAAATTTGGGTTTTGAATAATTGCTAAGAGCTTTGTGTGCTGGTGGTAGGGCCTCGTGCAGGGTCCGCCCGGATAGATACCACCGTTTTACCCGATAACCTGCCGCTAAATAGCAGTGTTTGCGCTACTGTGTTTCGGTTTGGGGGTAAGATAGCCGGTGTAATTACTGGCATAGATAGAGGCAATCCATCTAAGTGCTTAGGGAAGGCATAGGCAATTTATGGTCACTATGTCAACGGGCCTCAGTTCCTGCTTTCCATCAGGTGGGCTGAGAGCTCAGTTGTCTACCTTCGTCGCATAAAAAAAAGCTTTTGCCTTTTACCACACAAAGTGTAGTAAATTGCACCCGTCTGTCCGTCTCACCTGTAATCCACAGCCTAAATAAGGCACACTTAGCACTAATTGCCATGCATGATGGAGTCTACATTCTAATCTATAGTGTAATTAACTAAGATGAATTAATAGAGGGTCCTACGTGCTAGGGTGTAGCATCTAGAAACTAGTAAGTAATGGGGAAACTCGGGCCATTTCGTAGGGACATTTTGATTAATTCATTAAGTGTCTATAAAAACAAGTCCTGCTGAGTTTCTT
This sequence comes from Thaumatotibia leucotreta, assembly GCA_025490895.1. Taxonomy (NCBI): domain Eukaryota; kingdom Metazoa; phylum Arthropoda; class Insecta; order Lepidoptera; family Tortricidae; genus Thaumatotibia; species Thaumatotibia leucotreta. The sequence goes on along the minus strand of JALPQI010000171.1, from coordinate 223,582 downwards.
ACTGGTTCTTCTCAGGACAGTGGTGTAGGGTTAGAACTGACAGTAGTTTTTCTTTTTAGGGTTCCGTAGGCAAAATGGCAAAAACGGAACCCTTATAGTTTCGCCATGTCCGTCTGTCTGTCTGTCCATCTGTCCGCAGCATAGGTCAGTGGCGTTAATACTATAAATCTGCAATTTGGTACAGGTACACATATTAATAATGCCAACAAAGGGTTATAATAAAAATTACAATTTTTATTTTCGGGTATCTCCCCAACTGGTGAATGGGGGTTGACTTATTTAATTTGCTGTAATCCTGTATGGGGTCATTGAATAGGTCTCGTAAAAAGAATAAGGCTCCTGAAAAATACCTTTTTTAAACGGTTTTTATTAACTTCACCGCGTATCAACTGTCGTCGATGCTTCAAATCTTATGATCGATTTTTCGACCACTTCTACTGCACCGAAATCAATAAAATTTGGAACTCTTATCAAGTCCCCATGACAATGCAATATTATAATATTTGTATCCTTGTATCCTCAAAGCCTGATGCTGCAGACGTACTGCTTACCTTAACCGAGAGTGTTAGACACGTGAAAATGAAAGTGTAGCATGTTTGGCATAATCAAATACTAACAGCCTGATCTTGACTTCCAACTCCTCACTCCTGATGCTGCAGTACTGCCTACAATAACCGTAAGGTTTATCTTTTATCGATATCTTGATTTTAAAGAAGTTCTTTAGATATTAAGGAGAAACATGCGAATTCAATACTAACATCCAACTCCTCAAATCTGATACTCCAGTGTTACTGCCTGCCACAACCGCTAGGTTTAGCGATATGTAGATTTTGCAGTACTGGGTAGAAACATACGGATTTAATTATCATCATCATCATACCAGCTGAAAGACGTTCACTGGTGAATATAGGCCCCCCAAAGATTGCCACAAAGACCGGCCCTGTGACACCCGCATCCAGCGACCTTCACCAGGTCATGAGTCCACCTTGTGGGGGACCAACCCACGCTGCGCCTTTCGGTACGTGACCGCCACTCGAGAGCCTTACCGCCCCAACGGCCATCGGTTCCACGCAATCCACGCGCTACGAGCCCCGCCCACTTCAGTTTAGGGATTCGAAGAGCTATATCGGTTACTTTGGTTCTGCTGTGGATGGTCTCATTTGTAATCCAATCTCGCAGAGAGACTCTTAGCATAGGCCTCTCCATTGCCCTTTGGGTGACTTTAAGCCTTCTTATGAGGCCCATTGTAAGCGACCACGGTTTAGTACCGTATGTCATTGCTGCGGCCCTCCGGCTGATAGACTCATAGGGTGACAGCGTGAGTGATTCGCGTAGGGCGAGCCCTCGCGCCTACGACCCTCCGGCTGATAGACTGACAGCGTGAGTGGTTCGCGTAGGAAGAGCCGTCGGGCCTGCGGCCCTCCAGCTGAAAGAGTGACAGCGTGAGTGAATCGTGTAGGGCGAGCCGTCGGGCTTGCGCCCCTCCGGCTGATAGACTCACAGCGTGAGTGGTTTGCATAGGGCGGGCCGTCGAGCCTGCGGCCCTCCAGCTGATAGAGTGACAGCGTGAGTAGATTGTATAGGGAGAGCCGTCGGGCCTGCGGCCCTCCAGCTGATTGAGTGACGGCGTGAGTGGTTCGCGTAGGGTGAGCCGTCGGGCCTACAGCCCTCCAGCTGATAGAGTGACAGCGTGAGTGGTTCACGTAGGGCGGGCCGTGGGGCCTGCGGCCCTCCAGCTGATAGAGTGACAGCGTGAGTGGTTCGCGTAGGGCGAGCCGTCGGGCCTGCGGCCCTCCAGCTGCTAGAGTGACAGCGTGAGTGGTTCGCGAAGGACGGGCCGTCGGGCCTGCGGCCCTCCAGCTGATAGAGTGACAGCGTGAGTGGTTCACGTGGGGCGAGCCGTCGGGCCTGCGGCCCTCCAGCTGATAGAGTGACAGCGTGAGTGGTTCGCGAAGGACGGGCCGTCGGGCCTGCGGCCCTCCAGCTGATAGAGTGACAGCGTGAGTGGTTCGCGAAGGGTGGGCCGTCGGGCCTGCGGCCCTCCAGCTGATAGAGTGACAGCGTGAGTGTTTCGCGTAGGGCGAGCCGTCGGGCCTGCGGCCCTCCAGCTGATAGAGTGACAGCGTGAGTGGTTTGCGTAGAGCGAGCCGTCGGGCCTGTGGCCCTCCAGCTGATAGTGTGACAGCGTGAGTGAATCGCGTAGGGCGAGCCGTCGGGCCTGCGGCCCTCCAGCTGATAGAGTGACAGCGTGAGTGAATCGTGTAGGGCCAGGTGTCGGGCCTGCGGCCCTCCGGTTGATAAGCTGACAGCGCAGGTGGTTTGCGTAGGACGTGCACTCCGACCTGCGCGGTCCTCCAGTTGATGTACAGAGAGTGCGAGTCTCTCGGATTCACGTAGTGCGTACCATAGTGCCGTCGGGCCTATGGCCCTCCGGTTGATAGATTGTATGGATTGACCCTTTAGGCCTTCGGTTCAGAGAATGAGTTTATATTTTATAGTCTCGAAATTCGACTTGTATAAAAATTTAAACTTGAAATTCTCAATAAACCAAATTGATTGATGTATTCCTTATTGTCAGATCTCTGTTATCTAAGGTACTTATTGTATGAATAACACGTCCATTTGAGATACTTCGGGCATTCAACCTTATATTAACCACGCCGAGCTTTTGGTTTTTATTTGTCAATCGAGATATTAAAATTAAAAAAATGATATTGGATTTCTAAAAATATCTATTCAGCAGGGATTCGCCTCCCGTTACACATAAAATAATGTCCATTACGTTTACACATGTGTCGTGATTCGTGATGAAAGCGCCAGAGTATAAACGCTACTGTCGCTACTTAGCATACATAATTGTATTACATATTACAAACAACATCGGTATAGTATCGGAAATTAAGTTAACAATTACACTAAAAACTTGAAAATAAAATAAGTAAAAAAAGTTTTAAGTTAAACGGTTTTTATTGCACCAAAAACTAGAAAATAAAAATTTGTTATAACTAACCGTAAATGCAACTTTCTGTAGATTACTCACTTGAAACTATTATCACTGTAGTTTTCCCAAGTCGGATGCTGAAAGCCACGTTTAGCCTCTATGTCAGTGGATTAAGCGTCACCTAATCGGAAACTTTTACTAAACTAAAATAAAAACGTGGGGCGTTAATGAAGAAAGAAACATACAGGTTCAAAATATGTAATTGTAGCTTTAATTTTGCAATTAATCATCCATCTGTTCCATCACTTCCACAGAGGTAAATAGCTTTTATTAAGGCCAGAACAATAGTACATTACTACCGAGGCCGGGAAGTGACTGGTTGCCGGCCGAGCGAAGCGAGGCCGGATAGTATTCGGACGGCAACCCGTCACTTCATGGCCGAGGTATGTATAATGCTTTTCTCAAACATGCGATGAAATGAAACAAAAAAATGTATCTTCTTTCTAAGAAATTATAAGTCAACTACATAACTAAGTCTTTGAAACACAACAAAAGTCAAATACGACAACGACACCTCATTTTTTTTTTAAGATTGACCTGTTTGAAAGTTGTAAATTTTTAATTTAAAAAAGCGTTATTAGACGACACGGTCGGTTGGGTCCAATTAATCGCATGCAGTGATCAGGGCCGACGGATCGCGCCGTATAATACTGCTTTTTAAATATTATTTTGAGTAGTTATTGTACATTTATTTTAAATGATATAATTTAAATACCTAATTGTAACTGCAAAAATTTGCCAATCATTTTTTTTTATACTAATATTACTTACAGATAATTACTGGCTAAAAGCCAAGATGCCAGGTCACAACCCTATGTCAAATGAAAATTAAAAAAGAGGTACTTGCCGGCCTAGGCCGGCAACGAGGTACTTCCCGGCCACTTTTTAGGCACGTAACTACAACATTTCATTGCATGTTTGAGAAAAACTTATTACACAATTGCTTTCTTGATTTATATGTGTCTTCTTAAATAACTATAGTGACTTAATCACAATTGCGTACCTACGCCCCACGTTTTTATTTCAGTTTAGTAAAAGTTTCCGATTAGGTGACGCTTAATCCACTGACATAGAGGCTAAACGTGGCTTTCAGCATCCGACTTGGGAAAACTACAGTGATAATAGTTTCACGTGAGTAATCTACAGAAAGTTGCATTTACGGTTAGTTATAACAAATTTTTATTTTCTAGTTTTTGGTGCAATAAAAACCGTTTAACTTAAAACTTTTTTTACTTATTTTATTTTTTTAAAGTCAATATTTTTTGGAGATAATCACTCCAGAAGACAAAAAAATTATTAATAGGCTTACTCGATTAAACAAGAGTTTGACTTTTACTTTATCTTTCACTTATTATTCGTTCTTTATGATACTATTGTACATATTAGGTGTCACATACAAAAGAAAGATTTTTCTTCTCTACATTTCATAACGGCTGCCTTAAAATATGCTGCAAATACAGTCTACAACAATTTAAAAACACGCCGAAACATACAGAAGAGCAAACACGAAGTCTAATTTGCATGAGTGTGCACAACTCCTTAGCGCCGCGCCGTGTGTTTTGGGAGGGGGGGGGGGGTCTAGGGGGTCGTTAACACTCATGGTACAGCCGCCTTTATATACAGGATGTCCCGAAACTATGGGACATGAAGGAAACGTACCATAAATATCGTAGATAGGATAATATCTAACCCCCGTATAAATTCATCATCGTCATCATCATTAGCCTATGATAGTCCACTGCTGAACGTAGGCCTCTCCTGTCAACTATGCGTATAAACGAATTAGAAGGTAAATGCCCATAATCGCCACGCTGGGCAAGCGGATTGGCGATCGCAGTAATGTGTCCACTATGATGACGCTGCTGCCCATCATAAATATTTATCAAATAGTGGTCAGTGACACTTCAATCCCTTAGTCGATTCTTACGACACCCGCAGGAGGAGTTGGGGTGGTGACAAATGTATTCTTACTGCCGTCACCACACGGCACCTTATATTCTTCTAAAATAACATAGTATTTTAAGTAAAAGAAAGTAGTAGAGTAAAATGATTACGATTGCAAAAAAATACTGTTCTTTCCTCTAAAAATAGCTACTTGTCATGCAAAATCTATGAACGTAATAAGAGTAATAACTCGCTATTAAAAATAATAGTAGGTACATTACGCTACAGGTGTGGAGTTACAAATTTCCTTTTTGCACGTGTCTCGTACGACGTTTTTTAGTACAGATGGCCCCCCCAAGTTTTGGTCCTTAAGTAAATTGAACCACTTCTCGCACTAGCGCGTAAAATCGCCATCTGTACTGAAAAGGTTATTTGTACCAAAACAGTCCATCATCAATTGTTTTAGTACTTTTTCTTCATGTCTCGTAGTTTTGGGACACCCGGTATATCGATCGGAGCGACAAAGTTATTTATTTACTAACATCTGAGCTGGCCTTTATTGTCATGTCGTTAGAGTCCATGTTTATTGTAAGAGTTCATTTATTTTCGAACAACATGACCGCTCGGATATATCTGATGCCGACTGTACGTGTATTATCAAACCGCGATTAGAATGGGATTCGAAAGTACTGTTGACACAACCGTGTATAAGTCAATCTAGGATATGTTCATAGTTATATTCACATGTTTATAGTTTAAGTGCAAAAACTTACAGACAATAAATTAATTAAGCACTCACTACATCTATAAACAACTCTTTTCTTGGTAAATGTTGTATCATTTTTTGTGTCAACAGTACTCTCGAATCCCTTTCTGATTCCGGTTTGATAATACATAAGTACATGAGGCAGATGTTTTGGCTTTCAAAGTCAGATTTACGTTTGTCGCATTTGTGTCTGAATGTAATGGACTCGTAGAAACAAATGCGTATAATTCAATTAAAATGTTTGAGATCCCTTATAAACGGCTTAAAAACGCCACCTTTCTTTAAATACTTATTCATAAACGTTTGCTAACTTAACAAGTCGCTTATAATTGTTTATCCTTTTCGGTCTTAACAATGTGTCCATAAGAGCAAAAGGGACAAACAATGATTAGGGGCTTGTTAAGTTAACAAACGTTTCTGAATGGGTAAATCTTCAAGAATTATTCTACACAATAAATCTCAGGGCTTTCTAATGGAATATAATCTAAATGTGGAATTATCTGTGAAAACAATAATTTATATCAAGAAGCTTCTTTTAGTTTTCTTTATTACCAAAATAAATTGTTTGATCAATCAATACTTAGTCCTATACACGGTGGAATTTAATCGGTGAACAGGAACCCATTTTTCTAATTCAGTAATCGATGGCGGTCACGTTTATGTAGTACTTAAGTGGAACCAAGTTTTTTTTTAGCATAACAATTTTTTATGTTGAAATTAAACTTTAATTAAAACTTATTGTCACCCTACTAATGGTTTAGTCTGAAAAGTTTAATACCTCTTTTCAAACTATCAGCCATGCATCGCTCTTATTTTACATAGGAATAGAGTCTATCGCAAAAATTAATGAGTGGTTATTGCTCATTTATGTTTTAAGTTTCTATGGCTGATAGTTTGAAAAGAGGTATTAGACTTTTCAGACTAAACCATTAGTAGGGTGACAATAAATTATAATTTCAACATAAAAAAAATTATGCTAAAAAAAACTTGGTTCCACTTAAGTACTACATAAACGTGACCGCCATCGATTACTGAATTAGAAAAATGGATTCCTGTTCACCGATTAAATTCCACCGTGTATAGACTATGATTTACGAATATAAATAAATAATTTTATTAAGTGATCCTCTTATTTTTCGTGGTTAGTCCCAATACTTAAATCCTAAAAAGCGTTGAAATCCTCGAAAAATAAAACTCCTACTAGAATTACATTGAAAGCAAATCTGTCTAACTTGAAACCTGAAACTAGGTATTCAAAACTTAATGAGTATACCCTAAATACGCCGCAGGAATCTTCACAGAAGGTCTAGAGGTATTTTGATTACAAAGCAAAAGCCCTCAGGTGAAAATGTCTGGGCTTAGGAATTCATTTGTTCCTGAATTACAGTTGTTTCCATGTCATCATCATCAGCCTATGATAGTCCACTGCTGAACGCAGGAACCGGAACCGTTATTATCTCCATACAAAAAGAACGGTTCTTTTTTCGTTCTTTGGTATATAAATTGTAAGTTAATTAAGTAATTTAAAAATATGATATATTATTGTTAATTACATAAAATATTGAGAATATATAGTATAAAACATTTAAAAATATGTGGTTATTTCTAGTTTTTTGTAAAATACCGGTTCCGGTCCCTGGCTGGACGTAGGCCTTTCCTATTAACTATGCGTATAGACGCATTAGGAGGTAAATGCCCATAATCGCCACGCTGGGCAAGCGGATTGGCGATCGCAGTAATGTGTCCACTATGATGACGCTGAACCTTTTATTCGACCCTTAGTCGACTCTTACGACACCCGCAAGAGGAGTTGGGGTGGTGACAAATACCTGGTGGTACCTGCCGTCACCATATGGCTGTTTCCATGTCATCATCAGCCTATGATAGTCCACAGCTGGACGTAGAGGTCTACTTCCTATTAAATATGCGTATAAACGCATTGAGAGGTTAATGCCCATAATCGCCAATTCGCCACGCTGGGCAAGCGGATTGGCGATCGCAGTAACGTGTCCACTATGATGACGCTGCTTCCCATTATCAATCTTTTATCAAATAGTGGTCAGTGACACTTCAATCCTTTAGTCGACTCTTACGACACCCGCAGGAGGAGTTGGGGTGGTAACAAATGTATTCAATGTATTTTACCTGCCGTCACCACATGGCTGTTTCCATGTAAGTTAACCTTATTTATAAACGTCTCCTAAAACAAGTCGAAAAGAATTGTTGGTTCCTTTCAATCTTATCTATACAGGGTGGTCCAAACCTTGACGTCAAAAAATTTTTTTTAGATTCCTCACGTCATGAGCTATCAGAATATACCCCATGTATGTTAGCCGAGTTTTTGTAGTTTTAAAGTTATGAATTTTTGAAAAAATTTTTTTTGAGAAATTCTGTAATGAAAAAATTTATTAATAAAAAAAAAGTTTGGGGTTTTTTAACTAGTTTCTTTTTGTAAAAGTATTACTACAAATAAATCATTTACTGACAAAAAAATTAGCGTCCTCACTTTGATACTTGTAGAATAGAAAAATACTAAATTCAAAATTTTACGCTAAAAATGCCTCAAAATACCATTAATGTACGTAAATAAAAAAATAAAACATATCCCAAGGAATTTTCGTATTCTAAAGACCGCCCTTGATCTTGAGCCTTCGTAAAAGAAAAAAAAAGTAATACTTAATGATGAGGATTTTTCGGAGTAGTCGGTCAAGTAAACTTAAAAATGCTTAAAATTTTAAAGTAGTAAAAAATGACTTGAATAACTACACAAATGGAGTTTTCGTGGTATTTTCTTCTTTGTTTATTGATAATAACAACAAAACAGACGAAATTTTACTTTATTTTTAAATTAAAAATTTAGAAGCTTTTTTTTAAGTTTATTTGACCGACTACTCCGAAAAATCCTCATTATTAAGTATCACTTTTTTTTTGCTTTTACGAAGGCTCAAGGTCTAAGGCGGTCTTTAGAATACGAAAATTCCTTGGGGTATGTTTTATTTTTTTATTTACGTACATTAATGCTATTTTGATGCGTTTTTAGCGTAAAATTTTGAATTTAGTATTTTTTTATCCTACTTGTATCAAAGTGAGGACGCTAATTTTTTTGTCAGTAATGCTTTATTTGTAGTAATAATTTTAAAAAAGAAACTAGTTAAAAAACCCAAAAAAAAAATTTTTAATTAATAAATTTCTTCATTCCAGAATTTCTCAAAAAAAAATTTTCAAAAATTCATAACTCGAAAACTACAAAAAATCGGCTAACATACATGGGGTATATTCTGATAGCTCATGACGTGAGGAATCTAAAAAAAAAATTTTGACGTGAAGGTTTGGACCACCCTGTATAGATAAGATTGAAAGGAACCAACAATCTATTTGTACTCTTAAGAACGTATTTAAACCGCAGTCGTATTTTTTAAATTTTTTATTAATTTATTATTACGTAAGTTATAGGAACGGGTTATAGGGAGTATACTAAGGAATGAGATAGTGATATTCACCTTTCATTCCTTAGTATAGCTCCGTCCCTATAACTTACGTAATAATTCACAGGTGTACGGTACGGCTCAAGTGTCAGTGTCTCAGTGAGACAATATTCAAATTCTAGTTAACAAAAGTCCTACATAGAATCTTGTTATATTGGGGGAGCGATTTGTCGCATCAACCAACATTAAAATTTATAGTCTGTATCTGTATCGAAAGTGAAGGCATTTGTCGGCCAAACACGCCCATAGATAACACGTGCATTCACTTTTCAAACATTCTCTACTTCGGTTTAAAGACATTTATTTCTAATAAGAACAGTTCACTTACGTGAGATTACAAAAAATAATAACATTATGTAACACATCTTACGTCTTAGGTATCTTAACTTTAAACATTATTATCATGTTTTGTCAGCCTCCGTAGCCTAGTTGGTAGTGACCCTGCCTACGAAGCTGGGGGTTCCGGGTTCGAATCCCTGCGAGGGCATTATTTGTGTATTTATTTATCACAAATATTTGTTCCTTGGTCATGGCTGTCTATGTATTTAAGTATCTATATGTATCTATCTATTAAATATGTAGTCGCCTGGTACCCACATCAGAAGCCATAATTGAGCTTACCGTGGGGCTAGGTCGATTTTTGTAAAATGTCCCAACATATTTATTTATGTACAATTATATTCTTATAACTTAATTTTAAACATGCTTTCTGTTTGAGATTCTTTCAAATGTTTCGGTAAATTATTATAAATTTGTACGTCTTCAGATATAATGTTGTGCATGAGTATAAAAAATATCGCAGTAAATTGCACTTTCGCGAAACAAATATGTCTCGATTACGTTCTTGACGGTCTATTACTTTTGCGAGAGCGTTATAAGGGTGCGGCTCCACTGACGCGGAGCGAAGCGGTGCTGTGCAAAATTTACCAATTACATTCTTCAAGTTCGAATTAGAAACACTGTGATGCGCTCCCACAGCTCCGCTCCGCTTCGCGTCAGTGCAGCCGCACCCTAAGAATTTTCTAGCAACAGAATCTGGTTTTCATAATATTAAAGGTATATCGCCATCAGATAGGTGGGGCCAACCAACTTTTTGACACTAATTTGTCCCGTAAGGCAGGTAGAATAAATGCTTATAAGTTGTACATGCGTTAGGCCCCACACAAGGTCATATCGATACATTTAGGTTCCAACTAAATAAAATAAATAAATATTTTTGAACATCTTTACACAAATCGACCTAGTCCCACGGTAAGCTCAATTAAATGGGTACCAGGCGACGATATATATATAATAGATATACGATAGGATAAGATATACTTAAATACATAGACAGCCATGACCAAGGAACAAACTGTTTTTCATTGTAAATAATATATGTGTATAGTATGAATCGACGTACATTTGTAAGTCCATGAAAAGTAACGCAGCACAGACAGAAAATATGTCGATCGAAAAGCTGACTGGCCCAGGTATATCGCAGTGGCCTGGGTGGTCACAAATATCTGAGTAGACCTCTCGCTAGGACGTTAGAGTGCATGTTTAGATTTAGATATTTTTGAGCACCTTGGTAGCTCCGATATATCTGACAGTGACTGTAGTAGGTATAAACATTTGTGAGAGATTGGTAATGTAGGTTTCTTACTACTTCATCATTAGTGGACACAATTGCCCAGCGTTGCGATTATTGGTCATGACATAAGCCCCATTTAGACGGTGCGAGTTTCTCGCCTCGATCATGCAATTATCGTAGCACGAGAAAAAATATCGTATCATGTAAACTATTTGTACGATATCGCACGAGAAGAGGCGATAATTGCCTCGCCTGTGATGATTGGACATATCCGTCTAAACAAGATCTGAATGCGAGAATAGTATTTCGAGTTCATGTACTAACTAACTAGAGCCGGAAACAATTACGCTGTTCCTCTTTGCCCTCCATGGTCTTCAACATCAGGTCCACTCCACTCCACCAAAATTATGGCTTCCACGAGAAAATGCTCAAGTTACATATGAAAAGCCTCAAATCGCAATGCACATGCCGTTTAAGGAGTTTCATCATCATCGTCATCATATCAGCCGAAAGACGTCCACTGCTGAACATAGGCCTCCCCCAAAGATTGCCACAATGACCGGTCCTGCGCCACCCGCATCCAGCGGACTCCTGCGACCTTCACCAGGTCATCAGTTTAAGGAGTTTAAATTAGCCCAATTAGCATTAATCCCATAATCAGACCTTGAAGTTATTTCATAAAAAGCTAATGATAAAAGTCTGAAATCAGATGAAAGATATGGAATTGGTCTTCTTTCTAAAAATATATCTATTTCAGATAAAAAAGTAATTAACAAAATCGGTTTATTAATGACGGTAATAAACATTTTAAAAATATTTAAAATACATTCGCACGAAATGAAAACTCTCCTTTTTGAAAACTCGATATTGAAGTAGTTTGTATAACAGTATGCTGGTAATGATAAGATAAGCAACTAATCACGTTTTAAGTTGACAGGTAAATCTCGTATGAAAATCGGTTCGCACCGATTCGTGCGATACTCGCTCGTTCGTGAAAAAATGTCGTACGAGAACGCGTTTAGACGAGTCAAGAAATCGTAAGCAAATATCTCGCTAGAATCCAGCTCCCCGTGTAAACTATTTCGCCTGGCGATAATCTCCGTACGAGTATCGAACGACATAATCGTAGGCGAGTTTTTGTTTCTCGCATGAATGTAAACATTTTTATACGATACTCGCCTGTCGATTATCGCATACGATAATGTCATACGAATTCTCGCCCCAAATCATGCGAGAAACTCGCACCATGTAAATGGGCCTATATCCTAAATGCGTCCATACGCATACGTAATACGAGAGACTTTATATTATGGGTATATAATTAATATAATATTATACGTTATGACTATTATACAGGGTGGAACGGAACGACGATCCTTCCCGCTAACGACCGAGTCTACCAACCATTACGATGAACTATCAGTATGGGACCAACATCGAAAACGTAGGTACATGGAAAATTTACTTTTCCATACTATTTAACTCTAACTAAATAATCATTCACTTTGTATTTGTATTTTTTTAATGGATTTTTCGATGTTGGTACTGAAAAATCATCATAATTGTAGATTCGGTCGGTATTGGGACGGTTCATCGTTCCATTCCAACCTGTATAATAATATTATAAAAGACGGACAGACAGACATGGCGGTTAAAGGTTCCTAGTTTACTACGGAACCCTAAAAGGCTTCCCTAAATGTTGACCTATAAACCAGCCGTTAGCTACACTCCTTTGGCTTTGCGCCTAACTTTTCGCAATATGCCCAACTGAAACATTAGTTCCAGTAATAACCAGTTAAGCTTACCCAGCAAACTGTACCCGTAGCCCTACTATGAGTTGTCGCTACTATATTAACACGCTATTTTTCTCTATCCATCCCACTCGTACAGTCAAGGGCATTAATATATATACACTTCTCCATACTGATCCCTTACAAATGTGTCTATACACGGTGGAATTTAATCGGTGAACAGGAACCCATTTTTCTAATTCAGTAATCGATGGCGGTCACGTTTATGTATTACTTAAGTGGAACCAAGTTTTTTTTTTAGCATAACAAATTTTTATGTTGAAATTAAACTTTAATTAAAATTTATTGTCACTCTACTAATGGTTTAGTCTGAAAAGTTTAATACCTTTTTTCAAACTATCAGCCATGCATCGCTCTTATTTTACATAGGAATAGAGTCTATCGCAAAAATTAAAGCATGTGAGTGGTTATTGCTCATTTATGTTTTAAGTTTCTATGGCTGATAGTTTGAAAAGAAGTATTAAACTTTCAGACTAAACCATTAGTAGGGTGACAATAAATTTTAATTTCAACATAAAAAAAAATTATGCTAAAAAAAAACTTGGTTTCACTTAAGTACTACATAAACGTGACCGCCATCGATTACTGAATTAGAAAAATGGGTTCCTGTTCACCGATTAAATTCCACCGTGTATACAATTATACATATATAGTCCTCCTCGTCGTGACCGACGACGGCGACCCCTACAACTTCCTCTGATGAGCACGTATATGGCTCGCGAAACCGAATTTAGTTTTAAATATCCGGTCACACTGTGCACAATAGAGCTGGCCCTGACTATTCAATGTGTAAGCGTAGGAGGGTTTAGGTCGGGTTTTCCGGAGATGACGCTTTTGGTCCAGGTGTTCCAGGCGAGTCTCTTCAAATGAGGCTACACCTTCTCTGACTCTTTTACGCCATTCCGGTCTCATAGACGCTAATTCCTCCCAGCGCTCTGACGAAATGTCTGCGGCTTTAAGGTTGCGCTTTAGTACGTCCCTGTAGCGCAGGAACTGCCCTCCATGACTCCTTTTACCATGAGCGAGCTCAGAGTAGAATACGGATTTTGGGAGCCTGCAGTCATCCATGCGACTAACATGGCCGCACCATCTTAACTGGCAGTTCATTAAGATAGCCTCCATGCCGGACATTTTGGATCTGCGCAGCACTTCTGTGTTGATCACACGATCCTGCCACCTGATGCGGAGAATGCGGCGTAGGCATCGCATGTGAAAGGTATCAAGCTTTCTGGTATCCCCCTTGTACAGACACCAGGATTCAGCAGCATAGGTGAGTATTGGGATCACCAGTGCCCTGTATACAGAAAGCTTGGTTTGAAGTTTCAGGTCGTGTGACTTCCAAACGCGCTGATTTAATTTGCCGAACGTGGCAGCAGCTTTGGCTATGCGTGAAGGGATCTCTGAGGCTAGGCAATTGTCATGTCGGATTTGGCTTCCCAGGTATTTAAAGCTTGTGACATTTTCTAGTGCAGAGTTCCCCAAAATTATTTGTGTTTCTTCTGCACTGCAGCCTCTAGGATATTGTTTGAGAACCTGAGTTTTTGTCACGCTTATCACCATGCCAAATCGATCACACGAGTTCTTCAGAGACGCCAACGATGCCTGTAGTGCATGTAAGCTGTCGGCCATCAGGCATATATCATCGGCATACAAGACTTCAAGCAGAGAGACTTGTTGAATTTTCCTCTTAGCTCTAAAACGTGAGAGATCAAACACTCCCTTGTCTGACCGCATGTTCAGTTGAATGGGCTCGATGGTATGTTTCAGTGCGTCATTTAATACCGCTGAGAAATAAAGAGGGAACAAAGTTGGAGCCATAACACAACCTTGCTTTACACCACTGGTTACGGGGAATGGTTCCGAAAATTGGCTGTTATGCTGAACCTTGGCTGTCATATTGACGTGAAACTGCCTGATGAGGTTGACTAGCTTTGACGGACAGCCAATTTTCTCTAAAATCACCCAGAGTGCCGAACGTGGGACTCGATCAAAGGCCTTCTCCAGGTCTACGAAACACATAAATAGAGGTCGGTTTTGCTCAAGGGACTTCTCTTGTATTTGTTTAACAACAAATATAGCATCTACCGTACCTCTATTTGGTCTAAAGCCACATTGATTCTCCGGGAGGACTTTTTCCGCTAAGATGTTCAATCGGGTGTTAACAATATGGGCCAGGATCTTACCAGCAGTGGAAAGAAGAGATATTCCTCTGTATGAGCCACAAACAGCTACATCTCCTTTACCTTTATAAAGTTTACATATAGAGGCATTCTTCCACTCCCGAGGCACCACTTCTTGCTCCCACACCTTGAGTATCAAGGCGAAAAGCCTGTTGAGTATATTTGGGCCGCCATATTTATATACTTCTGATGGAAGACCATCTGCACCAGGTGTTTTGGCATTCTTAAGTTTATTCACGGCCAAAATAAACTCCGTGAAAGTGGGTTGATCTGCAAGCTTCGTATCAACCGGAAAATCTTCAAGGGCACTCACATAGTTAAGGTCGACTGTTTGTGCAGCTGGATTTAAGACCTCGTTGAAATGCTCTGCCCAGCGTGAGAGTACCTCGTCTTGGCTCGTAAGTCGACGATCTCGAGAACGAGTGTAAATAGGTGCAGTTTTTTTAATTTGTGGCCCAAAAATCGCCTGGATACCCTCAAAAAATTTACCCGTTTGATTTGAATCAGCAAGGAGCTGCAATTCTTCCGCCTTGTTACGCCACCAGCGGTCTATAAGTTGGCGCACTTTTATCTTGAAACGCGCATTTATAGACTTGCAATCGGCACCAGGACGTCGCAAAGCGCGTCAGTGTTCGTCAGCTAGTTTCTGGATTTCTCCCTCAGACGAGTCGAACCAGTCTTGGTTTTTCTTCGGTGGTTTTCCAATAACGCGCTTAGAACTCTCGCTTAGTCTGATTGAGTATAACTTCCATGCCTCATCTACGGTGACTCCGATATCAGGATCATCAACGGAGCTGGTGCCGAAATCATCATCCAAAATCTTTTGAAGTGGTTTTGAGTGGACTAACTTCGGATAAGCTATCTTTTGGGATTTATGGTTTGCTCTTCTTGGTGCTTTGAGCTTAATTCGTAGCTTAGATCTTATTAGCCTATGGTCTGTCCAACCCTGTGCTCCTCGCATGGCCCTGGTGATTAATACATCACTGAGGTATTCCTGGCGTACAATCACGTGACTACTATATACATATTAATGCACTCGACTATGAGAAGGACAAATATCCATAGAAAACTCCCCATCGGCACACAAACCTCTTCAAGGTTTTGCCAATGATGGTTCTTGCCAACATTATTGTAATTCATAAAACTTTCTTATTCAATAAATTAAAAAAAAGTTAAGAATACGGTGTTACTACTGATCTAGTGGGTGTTACTCGATACGTATTATCAAACCGGAATCAGAAGGGGATTGGAAAGTACTGTTGAGACAACAAATGACACAACATTTACCATGAAAAGAGTTAATTATTGATGTTGTAAGTGATAAATTAGTCTGTAAATCTCTGCATTGACTTGTACACTGTTGTGTCAACAGTAGTTACTTTCGAATCCCATCTTGATGGCGGTTTGATAATAATGCATTCTATCGCGCCCGCACTGCGATATAGGAGCGTGTGCGATGGCCTGCTTTACGTATCGAGTAAAACCTAACCTTACCGATACTTGCAAAGTCAAAACCTTACTTTATATCAGGCTCGCTCACGCCAATACGCAGGTACGAGCGGGATGGATAGAAAATGCGCGTTAATAACATAGCGGCATCTCATGGTAGGGCTACTGGTTCAGCTAAGCCAGAAAATTGGTAAGCCGAGCGAGCGAGTGCGAACCTTTGTACGGGTGACCGCAGTACCTAAATCGTTCGTATATGGCTACGAACTTTAGTCTTCTGAAAAGTCTTCTCAATAGTAGGCAGTCGCTAGTGATTAGATTCACAATACCATTGGAAAAATTCGCTGTGATCGACGGAAGGTCGTCTGGTGTAATTGGAAGCACGTTGGACCGGCAATCCTGAGGAATCGGGTTCGAATCCCGTGACAAACAGAGTTATGCAGTTGATTTTTTCTATGGTAAGCACATTAGTACGGTCAAACCGTACATCATTTTATCCTAAACTCGCAAATCAAGTAGTATCTCTGCATTTTCGGTATGTTGTTTAGACACCATATGACAGTATAAAACTACATTTTGCAAGCAAAACAAAGTTGTGCTAGCTGCGTATTAGGTACGTGAAAAACGGCGAAATAGACGGTCATTTTTAACCGACTTCAAAAAGGAGGAGGTTAACAATTCGTCGAAATCTTTTTTTTTTTTATGTATGTTCCCCGATTACTCGAAGACGCGTGGACCGATTTCAAATATTCTTTTTTTGTTTGAAAGGGTATACCTTCTAGTTGGTCCCATTGTCACCGAATCCAGATCTGATGATGGGATCCTGGAGAAATCGAGGGAACTCTTCAAATGTTGTAGGCACACATGACATTTTTCATTTATTTTCGAAGACTAATCAAGTATTTGCATCTAGTCATGAACATCTTAAGTTGGTGATCTGATGATGGCAGGTACAACTCTTTAGCAATTAGGAGTTGGGGGATAATTCTTTAAGTGCAACATATTTCGTGTATTTTGGAAGCTATTTGAGTATTTGCCTTTAGGTGGTTATCCTTTCATGTTGGTGAGCTGATGATGTAAGGTACAACTCCTTGGAGATTAGGAGTTGGGGGATAATTCTTTAAATATAACATATTTCATATATTTTGGAGGCTATTCGAGTATTTGCCTTTAGGTGGTCATAGTCTCATGTTGGTGAGCTGATGAGGAAAGGAATAACTCCTTAACGATTAGGGGTTGGAGGATCATTCTTTGTATATATAACAAATGTCATACATTTTCGAGATCTATTCAAGTGTTTGCTTAGTAGTTATGACATGTCGGTTAGCGGTTAGTGATTCTTTAAATAATATTGGCATGCTAAGTCTGTTACCTTTGAAATTGTTTTTGTATTCATATAAGTTCGCCAGTTCAGGTTTTATGGCCTACTACAGTGCAGTACATTCTAATTATAAGTATTTAGAGCATACTGAATAACGATTTTATATTTACACTACTAAAAAGCAAAAAATAAAATATTTTAAAAATAAAAATAAAACCGCCTTCAAAAATTCGCCCGAACTAAAAAGTTAAAAATAATTTTGGTTCCTACTTCTTAGGATTTCCTACCCAAACCTTAAACCTTTTACCCTATTCATTGAAATAAAACATTATGGCTAGGTACCCTACAGATTTCTTAGAAGTCGGTGCCAAGCCAAATATGTTCACTTTGCGAGTACTTATGTGTATTTGATAGAGCTTTGTAATATACTGTCACTCCGGTTATGCTTTCATGAAAATGACTGAGGCAGACCATTCTGTTGATAAAAGCGTAATCGGAGTGACAGTAAGTTACAAAGCTCTATCTAATATATACCTATGAACGTATTCGGCTTGGCACCGACTTCTAACAAATCTGTAGGGTACCTAGCCATAATGTTTTATTTCAATGAATAGGGTAAAAGGTTTAAGGTTTGGGTAGGAAATCCTAAGAAGTAGGAACCAAAATTATTTTTAACTTTTTAGTTCGGGCGAATTTTTGAAGGCGGTTTTATTTTTATTTTTAAAATATTTTATTTAGTTACTGATTTTTATTAAAAAACTCTTACGTTTTTTGATATCACAAATGTTATTAAACATTTAAAGATCAATAAATTTCCAACAAGTTGAGCTAACATGCTTTACCCTAGGTCTTATAGTTTCAGAGATGCGAGACTTGAAGAAGTACTCTTTTTTGTAAGCTAGATAAAATTTTGTGTTTTGCTAACGTTTTCAGCTTAATATCGCCTCACCTAATTATGCTACTAAAAACAGGTAATAATGACCTATACTATATATAAATGAAAGAATATTGAGTGCGTTATAAGGTCATTATTACATGTTTTTCGTAACATAATTAGGTGAGGCGATATTAAGCCGAAAACGTTAGCAAAACTCAAAATAAAGCTAGTTTGCAAAAAATATTACTTTTGGAAGTCTCGAATCTCTGAAACTATAAGACCTACGGTCATGTTTAGTAGCTCAACTTGTTGGAAAATTATTAATCTTTTAACGCCCTTTAACATATAATGTCAAAAACGTAAGGTTTTTTTTTATAAAAATCAGAAACTAAAAAATGATTGCAAATTTCTCAGTTTTTCATATACTACGTAACTAGCACAACTTTTTTTTGCTTGCAAAATGTGGTTTTCTAGTGCCCTATGGTGTCTAAACAACATACCAAAAATGCAGCTATACTGAATGCTTTGCGAGTTTAATGTAAAGTTTGACCGTACTACATCTGTATTACGACATTGTGGGCTGTGATTCTTATTTTTGCAATTTTGTAGGATGTCCGAACCAATAAAGGAGCTCTTTGCCCTGCCGATTGCAACTTTCTGTGGGACACCCTCTCATTTTGTTTTGGTGATGGACCGATCACAACTATTTTAAAATAGCGGTTTAAGTTTGTATAGGTTGATAATGAAATTCATTACCGCGATGCATTGAAGAGGGAGTGACACTTGTCAATTAAAATTCAGGACCGATTTGGAAAGGCAATTTAGTATCGCGTGCGGCTTCAGAAGCAGGAGATTCAGAAGTCCAAACTGAAGGTTTGCCAACGAGCCATGGAGCGCAGCATTCTAGGGGTCAAAAGGACCGACCGTATCCGAAACACCATGCTGCACTCCAGAATGGGGCTAGCTGACGTAGGCAAAAGAACCGCTAAGCTCAAATGGGATTGGGCCGGCCACGTCCACCGTATGCATCCGGATAGGTGGGCTAGCATAGCTACCAAGTGGATGCCGGAAACGTGGCGCGGGCGAGGCAGGCCCAAGCGGAGATGGTGGGACGACCTTGATACCTTCCGGAACAACTGGCCGGAAGAGACATGGAATCGGGAGTCATAGAGAGTCAGGGGAGAGGCTTTTGCCCAGTAGTAGTGGGACACTCAAACAGGCCAGTAAAAAAAAAGCTTTTTAGGCACAGAAAACGTATTAACGAGGACGCAGTATTCCAAAATTAGCACACTGTTATGTCCAATTAGCAAGTTTGATAAGGCCGCAGTCTCCGTGGAGCGGTTACCTTGCCTCTATTTAACTTAGCAAAGGTCAAATGTGTGCCTTACAGATTCATAGTTCGCTGAGATACTAAACTGTGTCACATAGTTAATTCACATACATACAGGGTGCTCATGAGTAACCCGACAGACTTTACCAATGCATTTTTGATGTCGAAATAAGTAAAAAATGTTACATGACATAATTAAGCCTTAATCAAACACGAGTTACACCAAAATTTAATTGGTTTTGGCCCTTATCAGTAAGACACAAGATTCAAAACAGGTGGGAAACATATTCCCATTATCCGACGAAAAGTTATGTCATTTTCGTTTTACGATGCCATTTTATGACTGTGTTGAGTTATTTATACGGAGTGTCCACGGAGACGTGATCACTGATCAGTTTAACATTTTTTTTACTCCACTAGCAACTGAATGCCCCGAGTCTCGGTAAAAACACAACTTTTTAATAGTTTTATTTTCTTTTTTATTCATTTATTTTTCTTTTAATGATATCTGGGAGTCTTTAACTCCAGAGCTGAACTGAATATACAAACGATACTCCTTCTGGAGTATGTGTGGCTGCTCCCGCGTTTCCGCTTGCAGCTGTGGCCGGGTCGCATCCCACGATGGTGGGACGGTCGTTGCACCGTCATTTGGGGACGGTCTTGAGAGGCTGTTAAAACCCAAGAAGAGTGCAAAGAGTTGGTAGCTACGATCATTGAGGATCAAGGCTGGTTTTAAGAGCAAAAGACGAGACAAGTAAGGGGTAGGCAAACTACCTTAGGGTACTCAAAATCGATTGATAGAAGAACTGATCATAGTGAAAGCAATTTTAAATAAATAATAAAAATCTTGGGACATCTTACACAAATCGACCTAGTCCCACGTAAGCTCAATTAAGGCTTGTGATGTGGGTACCAGGCGACGATATATATAGACGGATACATATAGATACTTACATACATAGGGAGCCATGACCAAGGAACAAATATTAGTGATAAATAAATACACAAATAATGCCCTCGCCGGGATTCGAACCCGGAACCTCCAGCTTCGTAGGCAGGGTCACTACCAACTAGGCTACGGAGGCTGATGACAAAGCAACATTATTTTCAGTAGAAACAGAACTATAAATAATGTATGTCAAATACCGAAGAAAAAACAACCAAGTCACCAACGTCCAAGGTCGAACCCACGTGCTCAACTTTCGCGGCTGATGCCAGTGATGCCTGCACCGCTCAGCTACTCGGTCTTACTCACACAACTCACATTACTCGGTCACAATTACTTCAATAGAAACAGAACTGTAAAAGTATGTGTATTTGCGCTATCCGGCTCGAGTTATCAAACAAAACTAAACTCCCATTTCCCAGTACGAAACAACTTCAAACTATTTTCCACTTCATACATCGCCAACTCGGTAAAAAAGGGCAGGTTCTCACGGAATTTGTGTTTATATGTTAACGATTTTAAATGTCTCATCATCATATCAGCCGAAAGACCACTGCTGAACATAGGCCCCCTCCAAAGATTGCGACAATGACCGGTCTGTGCCACAAGCATCCAGCGGACTCCTGCGACCTTCACCAGGTCATCAGTCCACCTTGTGGGGGGCCTACCCACGCTGCGCCTTCCGGTACGTGGCCGCCACTCGAGAACCTTCCCGCCCCAACGGCCATCGGTTCTATGCGCAATTTGCCCCGCCCACTGCCACTTCAGTTTAGCGATTCGGAGAGCTATATCGGTTACTTTGGTTCAGCTGGTCTCATTTCTAATCCGATCTCGCAGAGAGACTCCTAGCATAGCCCTCTCCATTGCCCTTTGGGTGACTTTGAGCCTTCTTATGAGGCCCATTGTAAGCGACCACGTTTCAGTACCGTATGTCATCTTTAAATGCCTAAATATTATCATTATTATTGATAAATATTAAAATAATATATGTTTTATAAATATTTAAATAATTTCATTCAAAATAATAATTATAAAAATATATCGTTTCTTTCTTTTCTTAAATTGTTGGTACAAGTAAGATTAATAAAATTACCTTTATCATTTCTTTATTATTATTATTAGGTACTAAGCATACGAGCCCCGATGCAGTGGAGTTTGTCTAGTTCGAAACAATTTTTACAAATATTTGAATATTTTAAAAATGATCACATTATGCTAATGATAAATTGTATGAACGTTAGTCATGGTTAATGTACTACATTTCAAGAGACACAACAATCTGAAGTACGCTTTTGTTGTTTAATAAATCGATTTTAACAAACCAATGTCTAAATTATATTTTCGTTCACCACCGTAATTCCACGCTTATAAGCTTGAAGCAAAATTCGCAGTGCATCAGGTGTACCATGTCGTTTTTAATATTAATGGCGTTCTTTACATGAATTGATTATTTACAAAATTAAAAACTGTGGAAAAAATTTAAAAAAATTACTCTCGTAAAATAGTTTTTTTTTATTCTGATTTATTAAGTCTAAATATTTTATACTCAAAGAAACTACTTTAGTACTACTATCGAATAGTGAAGGTTGTGTCTCTAAACCCTTTCCCCCGGATGAACGGGATAATCTCGAAAAACTGTCTAACTGGACGAGAACATAATTATGCATCGGGGCTCGTACATTGTATATTTCACAACAGGTAAACTCTTCTCACTGAACTTTTGTTAGAAAGTTAGGTAATTATTTAGTTTTGAAATTAAAATTAGTATAATCTAATAGCGTTCATAGTTTGGCTAAATGTATAAGGTTTGGTTTAAAACTACGCAAATCAAAGAAAAACTATTTGGTAGTTATTTGTTGAAAAATGCAAGGTAAGTGATTTCATTGACATTATTTCTATATACACCGTGTTTTTATTGATTTCCGTTAAATTAAAGGGAAGCTTATTTAGGTCAAAAATAATAAATTTCTCTAAGAAACTAGTGTCTTAACTCTTACTGTTATTGAGTTATTAAAAAAAAATAAGTTTAATGACTGAACAAGTGTATTGCAACCTTTATTACATCCTATAGTTACTTATTTTGACATATGCCGTCAGCAGCCGTCAGTCGCCTGAGATCTTATTCTTAAGGTTCTCTCACACTTGCCGTTACAATTATTATGTATGAAACAAAATTTTTTTTTTCGAAATTAACAAAAGCCGATATACCAGGCAACTTCTATTAATGCCCCAAGTAACCTATCCAATTTAACGGAAATCAATAAAAACACGGTGTATATACTTGGGATGGACAGCCTGGGTGATGGAAATACACTGTATATGTCGCAAACAAAGACTGAAAAAAAGATCATTTTATATTTTGTAATAAATACATATTATGAGCGTTTATCCTTGTTATATGAATTATGTGATTCATTTCAAAGAAATGAAATACAGGAAAATGGTAAATACCTATAGCATAACATAATAACTAAACATTTAGTCAAGAGTTGTTGTTGTAGAATATACAGTGCTGAAATATGTAATAATATAATTAATTATCATTTAAATAATTATACGTCAATTGGTGGTGTAATATGTGATGAAATTATGATTTAACATTGGGATTGTTTGGATTTAAACTACGCATAAATACGTACAAAGAAAAACTATTTTGTAGTTAGTTGTTGAAAAATGCAAGGTAATTGTACTGACATTATTTTTTTTTATTTATTTATTTTTAAATTCCAATAAGTTTCACAGCTTAACAGTAAAAACCCAAGTCACTGTTAACTAAAAATTTACATAACAAATAATAGGTAGGCACTTAACAACTACTTAGCTTTTTTTTTATACCACGACGATGCAAATAAACACACAAAATGTCTGATAGTAAGCATTACAATTACCATGTCGTATAAGTTAGCCTCCGTCGGTAACCAAGTTAGTAGTGACCCTGCCTACAAAGCTGGAGGTTTTTAATCCTGGCGAGGACATTAGTGTGTATTTATTTGTCTATTTGTCATACATATTTGTTCCTTACTCGCTTGGTACCCACATCACAAGCCTTAATTAAGCTTACCGCGGGACTAGGTCGTTTTGTGTAATAATGTCCCAAGATATTTATATGTTATGCCCGTGGATTAGGAGTTACATATCTATAATCGCCCCGCTGAGCTGGGCCCAATTTTTTGGCCACTTTGTATATCTTAACCAAATTATTGTACACGGTGCACCTATGCAAATACTGTAATAATTATCCTTAAGATACTGAATAAATTATAAATTATTATCAGCCTCCGTAGCCTAGTTGGTAGTGACTCAGCCTATGAAGCTGGAGGTTCCGGGTTCGAAGGTTCGGGGTCTCGGCGAGGGCATTATTTGTATATTTATTTAACATAAATATTTATTTTGTTCCTTGGTCATGGCTGTCTATGTAGGTATTTGTATCTATCTATTACATATATCGTCGCCTGGTACCCACATCACAAGCCTTAATTGAGCTTACCGTGGGACTAGGTCGATTTGAGTAAAGATGTCCAAAAATATTAATTAATTTATTTATTTTATTTTATTATTCAGTATATTTTTTTTATTATGCTAACCCTGCAGATGATGACAAACTTACGAAATATTATAAATGGCAATGAGTAATTATTTCGTGTTTAAACCCACAAGTTTGAAATACTCATTAGACGGGTCTGCATAATCAATAATCATTTACAACTCATTTTGTAAGTGGTCTGTTTCTGTTGAGAGTGGTAAATCATAATGTAGGCTTCCCCTTTTAATACGGATTGTCTACGAACATATAAAACATGGAAGCCGCACGCCATACTAAATTGCCTTTCAAAAACGGTCTTGAATTTTAGTTGACAAATGTCACCCCCTCTTTAATGCGTCATGGTAATGAATTTCAATATCAACCTATAAAAACTTAAACCGCCGTTTAAAAATAGTTGTGATTGGTCCGTCAAAGTTTCGATTGGCTATACTCGTATTGTACAAACATTTGTCAAATATGTTGCGCCGAAATATGCGCGGTATAAAGAAAGGCGATGTGTCCTGCCCATCTTGGCACAATTGAACAATTGTGTTTGGGGGCATTTTTGAGCTGGCGTTCGACGTCCATGTTATATATGGTCGCAGCGGATTGTACAATATTTTCACACCACCCTATTCGAATACGGCCCTTTTCTTCCATGCTAGGAGGGAGTACACTGCTGTGATACTTTTCTGTTCAAGGACTTTCTGTTGCCAAACAAAAAAATCGGCCACTCGGTCTTCGGTAGGTTTGGCCGAGGGGTACAGGCATCAGCCGCGAAAGCTGAGTACGTGGGTTCGATCCCCACCTCGGACGTTAGGTGATCTTGGTCGTTTTTCTTTGGTATATGACATCTAATATTTATAATTTATTTAGTATTAAGTAGTGTGACTACTGGGGAAAAATAAAAAGTGCAAATCAAAATATTTAGTTAATAAATAATTTAGACGCATTAGGAGGTAAATGCCCATAATCGCCACGCTGGGCAAGCGGATTGGCGATCGCAGTAATGTGTCCACTATGATGACGCTGCTGCCTATCATCAATCTTTATCAAATAATGGTCAGTGACACTTCAAGCCCTCCAAGGGCATTTACCTCCTAATGCGTCTATACGCATAGTTAATAGGAGAGGCCTACGTCCAGCAGTGGACTATCATAGGCTGATGATGATGAAATAATTTGCTTCGTATTTTCACAATACGTTCAGTTAACTATCAATCAAGACTCAATGAGGGTTTTCGATATTTTTTCTGCCACCAGGTGGCGCTACGCAGGCATGAAATCCAGGCAGCTGTCAGATTCATACTGTTCATAGATACTGAACATACTCGTAAATATATAAATTCCATTGGTTTTGGAAGTTTATTGATATTTAATGGATTACGACTAGTAAACGATCGCTTGAGCTCTGAAACAAGGGCGTTGAGTCAACTAGAGAAAATTACTAGAACTTTGTTCATTTCATGGGAATTGACACGGAACTATTTTTTTATTTAGTTTTAAACTAAACAATATTCCTAAAGTAATAGTTTTTAAGAATAATTATTATTAAACCTAAAAATAAATAGAAATTTAAATGACAGTTCGTTGTACTTTACGTCACAGTGCCGCCATCTCATCACCCCATTGCGGCAGAAAAGGTATCAAAAACCCTCATTAACTCATTATTAGGAAGTTTTTTCGCGATTTCTTGGTTGTCTCGATAGTGAAAGCTCAACATGACCGTCTCTAGTACCCTGTTTACTTTTGCTCCACGACTCAAATGTCACCCTGTGTATAAGACAAGTTTGTAGTCTGTGGTCAGATGTTGGCTCCCTGTTCACTCTTGCTGCACAACTCATTTTTTTTTCGAAAACCCGGGTGATCCGTTATGGATACCACCCGGCCCGGGAGCAACCGGCGGTTATGACCGACTCGCACGGACTAAACCCCTGGGGTGTTCCACCGCTCGCTCTATGTGCGGGCCTTGGGGAACGCTGCTGCACACATCCGAGAACCCCGCGAGCGTTGCCCTTGAGGGCCCGTCTTGTCGGCTGCTTCAGCAGCCTACTCCGCCGATAGCACCTCGGAACACTTGAGGGCTATCCGGCTCGGAAGCTCTCTGAGCGGTTGCTACACAACCCAGATGTAACCTTGTATAATAAAATCGGGTTGGACATAAAAATAGTACCATTATGTAAATAGTTTTTTTTCATCGAGTGTCGCAGGGTGAGCCCTGCGACACTCGTGGCGAAAAGAAGTACTTACACAATAAAAAACTGAACAATTATTTCAGATTGTAAATGTCAGAGAGACAACGACTCAGAGGATAATGAAGATTCTTGCTCCATTTTTTGCAAATTACCAAGGTACGTAAGAAATGGTGTAATACAGCTTGAAACTGGCGAGATGGGTCATTTTATTGAAAGCCCTCCCACCCCTCCTACTTTTTTACATAGGTATTTTTCATTTGCATTTTACTCAGAATTACGAGGTTATTGAATAAGATTGAGAAGAGAAAAATTCTCTCAAAAATTCCATACGTTTTCATAAATTAATCGAAAAGTCCGCCACGAGCCTGGAGCGAAGGTGCCCATCACACAAGCCGCGTTATCACGTTGAATGGCGATGGATAACCTTTGCACAGGTACACTCCCTCGCGGGCGTCAGATCCCCTTTCTCTTATACGACGTCCAACTTCTCGAACCGTTACCAATAAATGGCAAATTAAGATTTATATTTACTGCTTTAATATTACCATGTGGAACTTCTAATAAAATAATATTTTCTTCGGTTACCGCGAGGATTACTCATGAAATAAAACTATGAAAACGGATAAACTCGCGTATATTAACTAATTTTAACTTCATTCCGACGTTTCGAACACTTTACAGGGTTCGTGGTCTGCGGATGACTGACAATGGAGGAAATTTGATAGATCTACCTCCATCAAAATAAGAAAGATAAGTACAAAACTACCCACCAAAGAAAAATTACTAAACCACAGACAATAAATTTTTAGGGTGGATGTACATACAAAATTTGCGAATTAAGCTAGTTATTCATTACAAATATTTTCAGAATGAAGACAAGAGACAAAATAAATAATCTACGCCGGTTCTATCCCTACGCCACTGCCTGAGAAGTATTTCCTTCCTTTGTATGATTGTATTGTTAGGAATGTATCCCAAAATTGGGACCGGCAAGAAACTCAGCGGGACAACTCTTTTCAAAAAACATTTTTAATACATCTTAAGATCATCATGCATTAAACCAAAACATACAATTTTGATTAATAAGGAAATTTAAAATAATTTTGAAAAAATGTTGCCAGTACTAAAAAAAAAAAAAATTTTGGGATACCTTCCTAACAATACAATCATACAAAGGAAGGAAATACTTCTCAGGCAGTGGCGTAGGGATAGAACCGGCGTAGATTATTTATTTTGTCTCTTGTCTTCATTCTGAAAATATTTGTAATGAATAACTAGCTTAATTTGCAAATTTTGTATGTACATCCACCCTAAAAATTTATTGTCTGTGGTTTAGTAATTTTTCTTTGGTGGGTAGTTTTGTACTTATCTTTCTTATTTTGATGGAGGTAGATCTATCAAATTTCCTCCATTGTCAGTCATCCGCAGACCACGAACCCTGTAAAGTGTTCGAAACGTCGGAATGAAGTTAAAATTAGTTAATATACGCGAGTTTATCCGTTTTCATAGTTTTATTTCTAATAAAATGTTTTTTTTTTTTTTTATATTATTAGGCCTCAAAACACTCATGTCATCATATTACGAATCTCGCTAAATTTTTTTACACACTTTACTACTAAACTGACCATGAACAGCATAGTTGTTGTTGTTTGTTGATGTATTCTGGCTATTTTTTTCCGCAATTTGACATCAAACGTGCCTAAATAGTCGTGGTCCCAACGCTGGCCCAATACGTGCTAGGGACTTCGCATACACCCTTGAATTTCTTCGCAGGTGTATGCAGGTTTCCTCATTATGTTTTCCTTCACTTCACCGTAAAGCATGATCAGTATAGTATGTATGATGATAATACGTCGAACGACCGCTGATAATTACCCAATGTAGACCCAAAACCAAAGTAGATGTAGAACCAGAACTCAAATTTAGTTACCTTTAATTTTATAAGCCAATTTCAATTGACGACTATTGACTATTGACGATTAAACGTATTTTTATTTCAGATTTGACTGGTACTGGGGCGATGTGACCCGTTCAGAAGTGGAGTATCTCCTCTTAAAATACCCCAACAACTTCATAATCCGAGCATGCAACGACATGGACCATTTACTTTGCATATCTTTCCGTTTGGACCCTAATATTAGACAAAAAGGCACAAGTACTAGTAGCTTCTCTCATTTGAAACTGAAGCATTATAAAGGAAGATTTTCTTTGGATAAAAAAGAATATGTAGAAATAGAGAAGATACCAGAGCACTGTGAAAAAGTTGGGAGAGAAACGAATATATTTAACGCAACGGCTTTGAAGCAAAATGAGAGTACGGTCCTTGCAATGGCAAAAGCGTTTTGTAAGGCGTGAATAGTTTTAAGTGCCTAGACAATAATAGAACAATTTATCCTTCAAGGTACTTGCGAGGATTGCGTATAATTTGAACAGAGTTTTTCTCGGTCATTCTCCAGGCGTGCATTTTTACATGTCTTCGCTCTTTAAAAATATTAAACTAAAAGTTTTCTGATATATTATATTTTTTGAGCATAGACTGTATTCGTTTTCAGCTGTACATGAATTTTCATGTACGTATATTAAACACAAAGGGTAGAAAAAAATACGTTAAGGGTCATTCTCCTAATTCACACGTCGCGTCCCACTACCCGATTCACTAACATATTAATTTCTCCTTACGATATACATGAAGAAACGCCAACGAAAGCTAGTTCTTTGAACAAAACAAAATACCTTTTAATGGTACAAAAAATATCAAATGAATAAAGTACTATATGACTAAGATATCAACGATCAACACTTTGTCTCGAAACCTGTCCTAATTGACGCGTCACATCTAGTCATTGTCATACGAGCACTCTGAATGTAGGTACGGACCTCACTATCGCCTTTCGGTCTAGCCCACAGTCGTGTCTAGAGTCCTGTGTGGGATGGGCGTGTCAGTTGTGTTCTGGAAGGAGACTATGAACCATTGTCTCTAATTCACGCGGCTTGGTTCACAAAATTTCTAATTAACTCGTTCACATTTTAAAATTCAACTAGTAACTCTATTGCGCCGAAAATTACAGTATACATTTAAAATCGCATTATTTAATACATATTAGGTTCTGTAGTATATTGCATGTACAAAAAACAAGATATTTTTTATTTTTCAAGAAAACCTAAATAACGCGTCTAATTCACGCGTCAAAAATGACCGCGTTAATTAGAAATTGGTTATAAAATATATGGAATATGTGATATCTATCGATAAAAACTCACTACTTATACCTACGTAAATAATATTTTCTCGAATATGGAATGAAATGTTAGTTTGTAACTTTTTTTTTCTAATTCACACGTCAAGCAAAATCTAAAATATTATAATTAACGCGTCGTTTTCATAATTCACGCGCCCTCCAAAAGTGTAATGTTCTAATTAACACGTCCTTTTTCTAATTCACACGTCACATAAATTTTGATAGTTTTTTAAATAATTATCCTTTCATAATTATAAAGTGACGCATAGACATTTAAGTTTCTACGATCAATATGTTACTATGTTTGTAAAGATATTCATTGAAAAGTAAGTAGAAAAAAAGCGACGTGTTAATTAGGATTCTAGCACAAATCTGGAGAATGACCGTTCTGATGAAATTTAGAAACCGAAATATCTTATAAAAATTTCTAGTTTTCGCCTAGTTTCAGCTAAAAAAAATGTCAATAAGCAACATTAAAAACTTATAAAATACGGCTGCCGTTGAAAAATGAGGAAACATAACGTTATATATACACATGGGCCAAAAATAAGAACATTCCCGTTGCTTGTGAGGTTGTGGGATTGACAATCACCTAGGGGGCCTATTATAGGTCCCCTAGGATATTTTTGAAAATATCTGAAACTGAAGTACTATAAAGACTGTAAGTTCAACTTTCAGAAGTTGTAGGTAGGTACAACAAAAGCTCCCAAGGCCTTATTCTGCTTCCCAGTGGCAGCAGGAATGGACTTATTTTTTGGCCGCCTTGTATATATAAATACTCAGACGGCCTAGCTATTAATTGTAATGATTGCATCAAAACACTGAAACTTGAAATAGAAATAGAAATAGAAATGTTTATTTGCAAGAATACGTTACAATTAGGTCTTTCTTACAGCATTTTGAGAATCAGTATTCAGTCGACATAAAGCCAACATGCAAAATATTTATATATTACATTTGGTAACAACATACTTCGTGATTTAGGTAGGTACTAATAAATAATGACATTTCCAACAAATTCGAATATTATGATAAATTACACTTAATAGAGAAATAAATTGTTATACAAAAGCTATGTCATGAAATAATAATACAAATTTAATTACATTAACAGAAATCAATTTTTATACAAAAGTTATGTCAAAAAATAATAAAACAAATTTAGTTACATTAACAGAAATAAATGGTTATACAAAAGTTATGTCATGAAATAATAATACAAATTTAATCACATTACAATTAGAAATTTAAATAATCTTTGACAGTATAAAAACAGTTTTGCAGTAGAAATTTAGACAGTTCCTTCTTGAACTCATTTCCATGCATTATTCTCAATTCGTGAGGGAGGTTATTGAATAAAACGATACACATGTTATATGCATTTTTCCTATATATGTCAGATTTGCAAGCTGGCTGCTAAAACATATTTTTGTATTGAGCCCGCAGGTCCCTTTTAAACATTTCTTCCCGCTTTTTAAAATATTCTGGATGACTTTTAGTGAATAGGCATGCCTTTAAAATGTACATACAAGCTAACGGGA
This sequence comes from Thaumatotibia leucotreta, assembly GCA_025490895.1. Lineage (NCBI taxonomy): Eukaryota > Metazoa > Arthropoda > Insecta > Lepidoptera > Tortricidae > Thaumatotibia > Thaumatotibia leucotreta. The sequence goes on along the minus strand of JALPQI010000171.1, from coordinate 192,465 downwards.
GAATTTCATATTTTTGAAATAGAGGTGTGCAACTGTCATCAAATTTAGCCCCAGCTATCTCTCTCAAACATTTTTTCTGTACCAGAAATGCCCTCTGAACGTCGACAGAGTTGCCCCAGAGCAAAAGTCCGTAATTGAGAATGGACGACACGTACCCATGGTAAGCAGTCAGTGCGGCCCGAACAGAAATAGAATTTCTTAGGCTCCTTAAAGCGAAAACAAACCTAGACAACTTAGAACACACCACATCTATATGACCTTTCCAATTTAAATTTTGGTCGATCACTATGCCCAAGAACTTGTAAGTGTGTGTTTCATCGATCGGTGTATTATTAAGGGTTACACTTATATGCACTGGATTTGACTTATATGAGCGGTATTGTAAAAATGAAGTCTTGTCTGCATTGATTTTGAGATCGTTATTTACCAGCCATGTGTTAACATCGGTCAATGCTTTATTTACGATCGATTCGTACATGGTTTTGTGGGTTCCTTTTATTATTATTGTTGTGTCATCTGCAAAGAGTATACACTTTTCTGATGTTGCTTGTGGCAGATCATTGATGTACAACAAGAACAGTAAAGGTCCCAAATTACTTCCTTGGGGCACTCCTGCCCCGTTTACTCGGCTCCGAGACCTGAACTTTTGCTTTATGAATGTGTTATTGTCAGTAACCATTCTTGAGATTTCAGTACATTGGAATCGGTCGACCAAATAACTTCTCATCCAATCAAGGGCATTACCTCTAATACCATAGTAACTAAGTTTGGAAAGGAGCTTTGAGTGGTTAACGCAGTCGCATATTGATGTTACTGGTAGTTCATTATTAACAGCTTCTGATATTTCTTTTATGAACTCAAAACAGGCCAGTTCAGTAGATCGTGACTTTCGAAACCCAAATTGTTCAGGCAGTAGTATGTTATGTAAAGCCAAATAGTCCATTAGTCGTACAAACATAGCCTTCTCCATAACCTTCGACATGACGGGAACCAAAGTAATAGGTCTGTAATTATTTGGGTCTTTTCTGTCTCCTTTTTTAAAAAGTGGTTTTACTATAGAGCATTTAAGCTGATTAGGAAACACACCCTGCACAAATGACAGATTTATCAAGTGAGTCATGGGACGAGTCACGTAAGGTGCATTGTTTTTTAGTAAGATCGTTGATATATCGTCATAGCCACAAGATTTGCTACTTTTTAAAGACCTTATCAGCTTATACACTTCATTTTCGTCAACAGGTCTTAAAAATATAGATTGTACTTGATTGTTAATACTGCTAGAATTTATTTGTGAATTATTTGGAATATGATTATTAACAATGTCGATAAAAAAGTCATTAAAGATATTACATATGTCAAGAGGATTATAATAAGTTACATTATTATGAGTAAGTACATTAATATTATTACTAGAATCATTAGAGCTACTAGGCTTTATCAAGTTCCAAGTGGCTTTACATTTGTTTTTGGTTGCCTGTATATATTGATTATTACGTAGTTTTTGAGATTTGTGAACACATTTTCGCAACATACGGCTATACTCTCTAAAGTGAGCTTTAGAACTATTATTACTTGTCTTTCTGCACATAATGTATAGCTTGCGTTTTGTGTGGCAGGATTTCTTTAATCCTTTAGTAAGCCAGTTTATATTTTTTCGACGGTTGGTCATTCTTACTTTTATGAGCGGGAAGCAGAGATTAAAAAAGAGGCAAACGGAGTCGTAAAACAATGTAAAGGAATCCTGCAAGTTATTTTCGCTTAATACATCAGAATATGAAAGTGCAGCCAGGCATTCTCTAAATGTACGTACATTGTCTGTGCAAAAGTCTCTTTTGTATTCATACCATGTCACTACGCGATTGCTTTTCTTTACATTAAATGCCATTATTTGGGCAGTATCATGATCGGATAGATAGAGACTGCGAGTACCTGCTTCAACTTGTTTTATGTTAGAGGCCATCTGATCTAAGCAAACGTTGAGTCTGGTTGGTGAGTGAATGTGAAGATTAAAACCATGGGACGATAAAGTATTCTTGAGATCTTTTGAGAATGCGGTCTCCTTCAAAATATCTATGTTCCAGTCACCACATACTATTATTTTCTTCTTCTTAAACTTTGTAGTTAGTTGGAAAAGCAATTTGTCAAGCTTATGAAGAAAGATTCCTATGTGAGCTATGGTCTGTTCAGGTATTCTGTAAATTACTATTATGATTAGGTCTAAGCCCAAAATCTCAATCCCACAACACTCAAAAAAATTATTTGAAGCTAATTCTGATAGATATGTGATTGTTTTATATTCTAAAGCTTTCTTTACGAGAATTGCAGTTCCACCTCTGCTTTTCTCTCTACAATACCATGATGCTAATTTGAAGTTATTTAATTGGATGTTACTTTCACAGCCCAGCTTAATAAAAGTTTCGCTAAAGCACAGTACATCTATGTCTTGTTTATTATCATATAAATCTTGTAACGTAATTTGTATCATATTAAGTTTGTTTAACAACCCACCAATATTTTGGTGCATAATTCTAAACTTTTCAGTTTCAGAAGGATTGTCCCACGCCGTTTTATTCCTTGTCTTGACGAAAAAACTCAGAAGCTTTGTTATCTGACAAATTATTATCTGTATCTATGATATTTATCAGATCGTATATATTGTTAAATATTGTCCTGAGGCCGAGGCTGTTGGCTCTACCAGATCTATACTTAAACATGCGAAAATTACATACAATTACAATTACATTAGTCATACGAAAGATTACGGTTGCTGTCAAGTAGGTATGCGTATTCATATTTGGCATTGTCATTATAGAGCAAATGGCTAAATGTTTCTAATCTTGAATTATACATATTGGAATAAATATTAAGTTTAAAAGTAGGATAACAGACAATGATATTAGTATGCTTTAGGGGCATCAAACTATTTCTAATGTTCAAAGTCAAATCAACATAATTTCTTGTTACACTAAAATCATTTTCACCAATAAAAATTATACAATAATCATTCTTTGTAAAGTTCAAAAGCTTATTTTCCAAGTTTTCTAACATATGTCGAGTTACTGCACCTGGGTACAGGTAGTGACAAAATTCAAATTTGGAGCCCAATATGTCGTCCGCGAATTGAATCATTCGAGTATGTACATTCGTACTCAACATACAAATTTTATTTTTCTTTGGAATCGGTTGTATACTAACTTTGTCACTAACGCCATCTGAAGGACACTTCATACAACTTGTTGTTGGAAGCACTTGTTTGGAGAATTCCAACGCGACTGGCAGCTGAGGTATCAACATGTCGGTGTCATCGATGTATGGTTGACTGCGTGCTGAACGCGTCGTCGATGGGGTCGACGGAGACAACTGTTCAGCGTTTTTTAAATTAGGTAATTGCTCTTCAGTATCAGTAGAAAAGTCCAAATTTGTTTTACTTACAGTATTGTTGCAATGGTATATTTTTTTCTTGCGTTTTGATGATGTACTTTTGCAAATGTGACTAAGTTTTTCTATTTTAAGCTCATGGTCGGCCAGCTTTTTCGAGAGAGTCCTATTTTCAGCTAGTAAGTTCTCTATTTCCCGGTCCGCTGATTCAAGTTTTTCCTGGAGAGTAGCAATTGGAACTAACACTATAACGTTGTGGAACTATCAATGACTTATTTATTGAATTAATTAGATTTTGCGATGGTAAGTTAGAACGTACATACTATGGCAATAAAAGTTCTTGAAATTGTCCTTATTTTATTAAATTCAACGTTTTTTTCTCCATATTCCGTAACTAGGAATATTGTAGAAACAGATTTTTCTTTCAATTTTAGTAGGTAAGGTAAATAATACGGTTCCCAAAATACCTACTCAAAGAGAAAGACGACAGAAGACCTGCTGGTTCATTTATTTATAACCTAACAATTATTTGATGTTGTGTATTAAATTCAGGGCTGAATTATTTCGTATGAATAAAATATCTGAAATTATAGGTAAGCTATCTAAATTTACTTGTGCTATAATAAGCCTGGACATTCGCCAGTATCAAGTTTACAGCATTTTACTCTTCCTTATTCTCTTCGTTTTCTTTTTTTTCGTCGTCCTTTTTCTCTTCGTCTTCTTTATTTTCTTCCTCTTTATTTTCATCCTCCTTTTTTTCTTCTTCTTTTATTTCGATTTTCTTGTCTTTTTTGGTTGGTTCTGGTAGCGTTTCTTCAGCGGTCCGTCTCGTGGTGAGCTCTCGAAATTTATCAGATAACTTGACGGCGGGAGTTGTCGTGTACACTTTTAGACGATAGTAGTCCGGCATCTGGAAATAGTTTAATGTTATAATGTTACAACACATAGTAAAATCTGATTGTAGCTATAACGCGTCCATATTTAAAAAGACTGGGACAGAGTGTAAGTGACGATAGTTGACACATTTAAGACAAAAATACTATTTTTAAGTGCTAAATTTAATGGTACATTGTACATCTAGGAAAGTAAGTACGGTATTACTAACGAGAGTGTTAGAATTAATGACTCTAGTTAGTATTCCACTTACCGACCATGATGCATACAATGTTTTTCATCACACTTGCGAGCAAAAAAATTAGTTATCAGATAAAATAATTATTATTAAATGACTAACAAATATTTCTATTACTCCCTAGGGAATGTCACTTTTCTATTACTCCTGCAACGCATGCAAGCAATGGCGCGCTTAGACAGCAAATGTAATGAAGTAATTAACATTTTAAAAAAAGTTGATTGAGAAGCAATGTACTTCAAAATTAATCGTTAATTTGCACTTGACAATGTCAGATCGCAGCCACTCACAACATTTGACAACTAAGCAGTACACTGGTAACGTTGATCGTTCGGATGAAAGAAAATTAATTAGGTATACGGTCAATTTAATTATTTGTCAAAATGTTAATACTTATAAACGATTGCTAGTAATGCGGATTAACCATTTTCGTAAAAGTCGGTCATGGCAACACACTGTATTATTTGCGTATAACATACCGATTCATTGACTCGTTCGATCCAGTCCGAATACGCCCCAACCAGCGTAAACACGGTAGGGGCGTTGGCGTAACCGCAAATGGTTGGTCCGAAGGATATAATGCCCACTAGCTTGCCGGCCAATATGGCTGGCCCCCCGGCATCGTGCTGAAAAAAAAAACAACTCTCATATTATGAGCCAGACTGCGATCATATACAGGGTGGTCCAAACCTTGACGTCAAAAAAAGTTTTTTTAGGTTCCCTACATCATGGGCTATCAGAATATACCCCATGTATGTTAGCCGATTTTTTGTAGTTTTCGAGTTATGAATTTTTGAAATTTTTTTTTTGACAAATTCAGGAATGAAGAAACTTATTGATAAAAAAAACTATTGGGTTTTTTTTTATTTTCTTTTTGTAAAAGTATTACTACAAATAAAGCATTTACTGACAAAACAATTAGCGTCCTGATACAAGTAGGATAAAAAATACCAAATTCAAAATTTTACGTTAAAAATGCATCAAAATAGCATTAATGAACGTAAATAAAAAAATAAAACATATCCCAAGGATTTTTGGTAATGTAAAGACTGCCCTAGACCTTAAACCTTTGTAAAAGCAAAAAAAAAGTGATACTTAATAATGAGGATTTTTCGGAGTAGTCGGTCAAATAAACTTAAAAAAGCTTAAAATTTTAAAGTAGTAAAAAATGACTTGAATAACTACACAAATTGAGTTTTCGTGGTATTTTCTGTCTTTGTTTATTGATAAGAACAACAAAACACACGAAATTTCACATTATTTTTAAATAAAAAATTTAGAAGAATTTTTTAAGTTTATTTGACCGACTACTACGAAAAATCCTCATTATTAAATATCACTTTTTTTTGCCTTTTACGAAGGTTTAAAGTCTAGGGCAGTCTTTACATTGCCAAAAATCCTTGGGATATGTTTTATTTTTTTTATTTACGTACATTAATGCTATTTTGATGCGTTTTTAGCGTAAAATTTTGAATTTGGTATTTTTTATCCTATTTGTATCAAAGTGAGGACGCTATTTTTTTTATCAGTAAATGCTTTGTTTGTAGTAATACTTTTACAAAAAGAAACTAGTTAAAAAACCCAACAGATTTTTTTTATTAATAAATTTTTTCAATCCAGAATTTCTCAAAAAAATTTTTTCAAAAATTCATAACTCGAAAACTACAAAAAATCGGCTAACATACATATTCTGATAGCTCATGACGTGAGGAATCTAAAAAAAATTTTTTGACGTCAAGGTTTGGACCACCCTGTATAACATGGACGTCTAACGCCAGTCAGTCAGCAGAAGCATATAGCTGGCCAGCAAAATGATGGCAACTGACAGGTTACTGCTGGTCTCCTGTTAGTTGTCGCCGCGATTTGAGCTCCGCTTTTCACTTACGATCAAGTAGAGTAGAGCCAATTTGTTGTGATAATAAAAAAACACCTTATCTATCAGCAGGACAATTGCTTTGATAGAGTTCACCATGATGCTACTAGCGTAGTAGACACTAGACACTACATTACACATCACTCATTTTCAATTTTCAAGACAAACGGATCTTAATCGCGTTAACCTACGTTTACTTTTATCCTGACGTTTTGGGGCATGACGTTACACCTGTAACGTTATAGCGTTAACGTTTTTCGGGGGGAAACGTCATGCTCGAAACATCAGGATAAAATTAAACGTAAGTTTACGCGATTAAGACCCGTTTGTCTTTAAAATATGAAAGATAGTCTTGAAATTTTTTATCAATATATCACACATCACCTTCAGAACTTCTCAGTGCTTGAAAAGTTAAAGTGCTCAGTCAAATCTGGTACTAGAATTTTCGGAAAAATGCTGATGGATGAATGCGACAATTATTACTTACATCACACGCACCTTCTCCAGTGGTCAAGGTGCCAGCGCAGAACATTTCCCGGTTATTTACAAACTTTCTGCAATGGAAATCCATACATTTTATAAAAAGTCCATTATAATTAGAGTCTGAATAGTCTGATGAACAAACTTGTCAGTACCAAATTGTGGCAAAATTAACATTGTAAGCACAAAGTGCTGTCCACCTATAGAAAATTTAAAAATATTTCATTTCTACTGACAACTTGATTTGCCAGACTATACCTACAACTACATCTAATTCTGTGATACCTACAATTTTTAAAGGATAAAATAGAGAAATATAACTGGAAGGCGTTTTTGAAGTTTACACCCGCTAATTCGATAAATTTCAGATTATATTAAGCACATTTCTTTAACCAGTACATATATTAGGACGTGTAGGATTTTAGATTTACAGAGATTCAACTTCGTTGAGGAGGCTATAGAAACTTTCAGAAATATTCGGAGCATTCAATTTGTTTTCATACTAATTATTTTTTCGTTGTTAGAGTAGACATACCTAATCAGAATCGTATTTGAATCAGGATAAAGTTGTATGCCATGTGGTAACGGCAGTAAGAATACATTTGTCGCCACCCCAACTCTTCCTGCGGGAGTCGTAAGAGTCGACTAAGGGATTGAAGTGTCACTGACCATTCTTTGATTTGATTGATGACGGGCAGCAGCGTTATCATACTGGACACACTGCTGCGATCTCCAATCCGCTTGCCCAGCGTGGTGATTATGGGTATTAGCCTCCTAATGCGTCTATACGCATGGTTGACGGGAGAGGCCTACGTCCAGCAGTGGACTGAGGCTGATGATGAAAGTTGGAAATTTCTTATACTCCAAACACATAAGTGGGCTGTTCATTCAGTGGATTATGGAATAAAAAACTTTTATTTATCTCGAGAAAATGCCCGTAAATATTACTACGTACTATGTACATAATCCAGCTACAATCCGCATGTCTAGTTCGCATTCACTAATGAATGATCATTTTCCGAAAAAAGTGGAAGGCTACAGACCCTAGTAGCATTGAGGCACAAAAGACCCCAATGGGTCGAAGTGTATCCGTAAGGGCCCCACCAATAAGATAAGATAAATTAACATGGAGGCAATTTTTTATTTAATATGTACAGACTTACTCTCCGTAGATCTCCTTGCAAAGTGAATTTGGGTAGACGGGCAAGAATTTCCGCTGGAGAAATACTGGCTCGTACGCGAGACGGTTGGACATCTGTGGATGTGTGTTTTAAGGCTTGTATTCTGTCTCTTATTGGGGTAAATCTAAATTAAAAAGTTTGGGATTACTCAAACTCGAACACGTGAGTGACAAAGCACTAGATGAGTTATGCTGCCCTGGTACTTGGCTTCGATTACATCATATTATCATTTTTATTTAAATAATTATTACTGTGACGTAATGTTTTATGAAAATCCATGATTGTGGCCTAAAGTAGAGTCAAGGGCAAAAATATGTATACACATTTGCACCTTATGTTTACGGCATAAGATAAAATAGTGTATACATATTTATGCCCTTGACTACATACGGCGCGCAAAGTCGCAGTTTATAAAGTTACAATTTACAATTTTGCTATTTGCCTCTCTTTCTAGCCAATGTGTGCGTGCGTTAGAGAGGCAAACAGCGAAATTGTAAAATGTAACTTTATAAAACGCGACCCTGCTCACATTGACACACTTAGCAAACAGCGGCCCTACCGCGAACTTCGAAATCATCAAATTTCGAGGATTGTGTCTCTGTCACTCTTATGACGCCTTCATCGGAGTGACAGAGACAAATGCTCAAAATTTACGATTTCCGAATTTCGCGGTATACTCCATTTCAAATACCATGGCCCAATGCCACTTCAACGGGCATGGTATTTGAAATGGAGTACAGTAGGCCAGGATGCTTAGCCAAGTTGCCAATCGCTAGCGCTTAGTAGCGTATCGTAGTTTTCCCTCTCTGTCACTCTTTCATATAAGTGCGACAAAGACAGTTAGCTGCCTTTCGTTTACGATTGACGATTTGGCGCTTGCGATTGGCAACTTGTCTAAGTACCCAGGTGTAACAGCTCGGCCATCCTCACCTTAGTATTGCCCCAGCCTAACAGCAGAACTTCAGAAGCACTGGGATTATTGGGAGAATGCGAGATGTCGATGATCTTCGGGACACGGTGGTGGTTGAAGGCGATGCGGTATCTCAGTCGGATGACAGCGATGTTATCCTCCAGGGTCCGGGGGTTGTATGTTGGATGGAAGAACACCTAAAAAAAAATAACAAGAAGTCTAGGGTAAATCAACTTTTTTCTGTCTGCAGTGTTATTCACTAAGGAAACCGCCTTTCTGTCAGCGCTGTGTCAGCGCTATGTCAGCGCTGCGGCAGCGTCGAGCCTAAAAATGGTATTCACTATAATGTACTCTAAACGACACTAGTGCTCGGCGACGAATGCGGCGTGAGCTGGAACTACACTGCGTCGAGAGTTTGACGTTTAATGTACGAACTTCGTATTCTCTAACGAAAAACAGCGACGAACTCGCCCACAACCTCGCTCACAGCCTCGATTCCTAATATCAAATAAAACAGCTAGGATTTTAGACAAGGCTGTCTCGACGTCGAGCTCGTTGACGAACGCAGCGTCGAATGTGTGAATAAGAGAATAGCATAGCTATTATTGCCATGGTTACGGTCGCCTGAGTCACGCTGGTTTTATGCAAAATTATGCTACTTAACTATGCTAACATACATTTTCTGATGTTAATAAGCCCTTTTCTTAATGGGCCACCTACAGACATGCACTACTTGCATGTTTGCCTAATTTAAGTAGCATAATTTTGCATCAAACCAGCGTCAGTCAGGCGACCGTAACCATGGCAATAACAGACAGAAAAAAAGTTGATTCACCCCACACACGGCTATGCTATGACGGTTCATAGCTTGATAATGGAGACCGTTGCTCTCTGAAACATGTCACGCGCGTGTGCTTAGTACACGTGAGTTTCACCGTTTTATTATATTTACAGCAATGCCATGTGGAAAGTTCCTTGAATATATTGTAAATGACACATTTTACTGAATAAAAAATAGTACATTGTGCATCAAGGGAGGTAAGTACGGGATTACCAACGAGAGTGTTAGAAGTCCGACGCCGTTAGGCGGAGGGCTTTTATGACTCGAGTTAATATTCCGGTGGTGTTCCGCTTACCGACCGTGATGCATACAATGTTTTTCATCACACTTGCCGACAAAAAAATAAGTTTTAAGACATAACATTATTAAATGATGTACTGACATTTCTATTACTCCCTAGGGAATTTCACTTTTCTATTACTCCCGCAGCGCGCACAAGCAATGGCGCGCTTAGGCAGCAAGTGTGATGAAAAAATATTTTCATCTCACTTGCTTTCTAAGCGCGCCATTGCTTGCATGCATCGCGGGAGTAATAGAAAAGTAAAATTCCCTAGGGAATACACAAAATTATAATCATGTACGTACAATTCCTTAGGGAATTTCCCTTGTCTAAAAAATATATTTTGTCTTATAACTTATTTTTTTGTACGCAAGTGTGATGAAAAACATTGTATGCATCACGGTAAGAGGCATACTAACTTAAGTCATTAAAAGCCCTACGCCTACGGCATCAGGCTTCTAACACTCTCGTGAGTAATACTGTACTTACCTCCCTAGATGCACAATGTACTAATATATTACACTGCATGTATGTAACCGCGAACAATGCAACCAAAGGACCATGCGTCAAAATTGCCCCAAGACCAACAAACATGAGAGTTAGATCATTAAATAGGTCTTTAACTTTACTTCATTTCATTATATGGGCACGAAATCGAATTCCATTGCAGAACTGAGATATTCATATATTTGTCAGCCTGAATACGAGCTAATTCAGTAGAAAACCTCTGTAGATTTAGCCACTAGTTTATTTTGGTAGCTGCAGCTACCAGTGATCACCCTTATTTTGTATGTAAAAAAAAGGCTAATATCAAAAGAAAAAAGAAACTAAACGAGTGAGGCGGTTAACATACAATCACGTGTGCACAATCTTTTTTTTTACACACTTCGATATCCTAATGATTAACGACCAGTATCTCTGATCTATGAGATATTCATATTTTTGTCAGTGTGAATACAATCTTCACACTGACAAATATGAATATCTCAGTTCTGCAATGGAATTCATCTTGGTGCCCATAGAATGAAATGAAGTAGATTTAAAGACCTATTCAACAATGTAACTTTTAGCTGTGTTGACTTTGGGGCAAAGTTTCATACAAAGTTGGGCATGGTCCTTTCAAAGCGAATAAATTTCAAAAAATACCTCTACACAGTTATAAATCTAACCACTGTTTTAAAATTAATCCGGATTTGATTCTATCATAATCCATTAACGTTTTAAAGGGATCAATCGTACGGACCCATATCCGATTAAAATATAATACTCGTTACACGTGTAGAGAGAGTATACTCTGATCAACACTAATTAAACTTTGGTCCCCAGGCATACCTATTACCGGTCTAAAGATACCTTTCTTCCCACGTACGACCAGGCCCCAATTTCACCACATAGACAATTCCTACAATTGTAAATTTACTGTTAATCCAATCTGGGGTGTCTATAGGCTACAGTTACCGTTTACCATCGGAAGGGCCGTGCGTTTGTTTGCCAGCAACATAAAATGTAGTGCAGGAACTTTAATAAATCAACTACTTTTTTGTTTTAGGAAGCAAAATTACAATTGTCTTAAAAAAACACATGAAAATTGTAGTGAAATTCTGAGATATTACGAACCTCATGTCGAGATTGAATGAGAATTGTACTGAACCTTGCGACAATTGTCACAGGTTTCGGAAAATAAAAAGTAGTTTATTAATGATTTAATAACGTTATCAGTAATAAATTTATGTTGGTAGCACATGGACCGTCTAATAGTAAGTGGTAACCGTAGCCTACGGAGGCTTGTGACGTCAGTAACAGTGATATTTTACAATTGTCACACTTGTAATTATGGTGAAATAGGTCACAGGATAATCAAAGTAAAGCTTACTGCTAGAAAGGTTTGTTTTGGAAACGATTAAACTAAGCATGAGGAAAGGACGTTTCGTCTAGCGAGACTATTGGGGCACATAAAGTCCTAATTAAAACATAATATATTTTTAAATAGTATTTTACACAATCGTGTTATAATAGAGAGCTTTTCAGGGCAATTATACGCAAGAGTCTAATGAAAGTGACCAATTTATCTGAATTTAAATTGAAATATAATTATTTTGAATTGTAATTTATTCTGTTGCAGGTAAGTTGCTGAAGAAAATTCATATGTGCTGCTAACTGTGTATGTAAGTACTAAGATTGATTTAGCTGCAGCAACTAGATTAATTACTGGCAAGAGGAAAAAGATAAATGGAATTTGAAAAAATGGAAGCGTTAATCTTCCCTTGGTTCTTGTCAACCTACTACTCTATTGCAGTGGATTGCGAGCACATGAATGTACCTACAGTGAAACCCCGTTAATACGATTTTGAAGGGACCAGACAAAAAACGCGTCTTAAGCGGGAAAGCCTATCATGCGGCAAGAAGAAATTGTATTATTTTTGTAAAATTTGTAGGATCGTAGTGAAATGCTTGGTATGATGCATACATAATCTATATACTTAAGTGATTCAGATACCCATATAAACAAAATAAATTAATGAAACAACCCTAATAGAATCAAAAACATTATCGGTCGCTTGGTCTGTGCAACAGGGTTATCTACAAAGGTGGAACAGTCGCTAGAATTGATTTTTCCGGTAAAATATTCAATCGGTATGGTAAAAATATGACCTTTCTGTCTACAACTATAAGTAAAAAATGCCATACTTCAATGTAACTTGGGTAACAGATAGCGTATTAAACGGGATAATGAAACGTATTAACCATGAAAAAATGTAGGAAAACTTTACTAAACTTACAGGGACCGGCATAAAATGGCGTTTTATTCGGGAAATCGTATTAAACGTGATATATAATAACGTAACGTAAATATGTATATACGTACTAAGCGGGTTCTACTGTATTATCTTTGGATGTGGTGAAAAGCCATAATGAATGAATAACCCATCTGACCTCCTAATGATTAAGAATTTGGGCCATTTATTTCAAAGTGGTTCTCCCCCAACTTCTTGGTAACATTGGATTTTTTTATAAATTAAATCCTCCCATTATCCAAAAATTTACATAAGTTTTTCAAAGTTTCCATTCCGTTACCACTATACAAAATGTTTGCAATGATGGCAATTGAATAGAAAAAACCTGGAGACAAAAAGATCACCTATCAGGATCGAAAATGCTCGCGATTTTGAGTGGAAATCACATTAAAAGTTCTAAATCTTAATAAAGTGGACACAACTTTGAAATATTAAAATGGCCCATTTGAGTCCAGTGAGACTGGATCCACTGTAATTTAGTCAATAAAAAAATGTTCAAATATCTTGGGATATCTTACACAAATCGGCTTAGTCCCACGATAAGCTCAATTAAGGCTTGTGATGAGGGTGACGATATATATAGTAAATATATGTATAGATTTCATGTGATGTAATGTCGTCATTCAAATAAATATGTATATTACAAACAATGTTATGAAATCGTCACAAAATAATAAACTGACATGAAAAATTCTACAGATAGAGATAAGTACAAATAGATACTTAAATACATACACAGCCATGACCAAGAAAAAACAGATTCGAACCCGGAACCTCCAGCTTCGTAAGCAGGATCACCATCAACTAGACTAGGGTGTAAATGAAACTCAGATTAGTGTTATGGGAATACCAAAGAAAATGAACATTTTGGGATTCTGAAGCCTTACCTCTAAAGCGCTTATAACTTCTCCGCTGATTCGGCTGTGGTTACTCCCTATCCGCACCTGGAGTACTCGAGGGTTCTCTCGAAAGTACCGGTTATTGTGCATTCTGTGAAACATCACAATTTTCATTACTGGTTTGGGCCTCTTAAGGAAACTACTAATCAAGATAGTTTGCCATTTTAATATTAGATAAGTACAATCGGTTGAGCGTGGTGACGGCAGTAAGAATACATTTGTCACCACCCCAACTCGTCCTTCGGGTGTCGTAAGAATCGACTAAAGGACTGAAGTGTCACTGACCATTACTTGATAAAATATTGATGAGGGGCAGCAGCGTCATCATAGTTGTCACATTACTGAGATCGCCAATCCGCTTGCCCAGCGTGGTGATTATGGGCATTTACCTCCTAATGCGTCTATACGTATAGTTAATAGGAGAGGCCTACGTTCAGCAGTGGACTATCATAGGCTGATGATTATGATGATGAATCGGTTGAGAGGTTCTTTATTAAGTCTAGGACACGTGCGGAGGCTTCAATGATTAGAAGGGAAGAGAGCTGGCGTCTCGGTGCACCGCTGCATGTGGTGGTGTATGCGCGCAACCTGGGCGCTGTTGTCGCGCTCACGAAGCCCTCTGATTCGCTACCGACGACGGTCACCTGGATTGGTCAACGCCGGTGGTGTTACCCGGCGTTAACAATTACATTATTGCAAATGTTTCAACTTTTTATAGTACTGAGAATTTTAATAACAAATTGTGAACTGTTTCATGAAATACTAAACTTTTACGACATCTAAATAGCAATCATTAAATTAAAAGTGTGACAGAATCTGGTTGTCGTTGAACTAATTAAAAAAAAAACACAATGTAATGATCTAATGATGACATGATATCGTAAAAAGATAAGAAACCCACTTAGTGACATACATTTTGTAGTATTTATACTTTTTTTAACGCCATTTTATAAACGCTATAAATACGTATTTTATTGTTGTCAGTATTTTAGTACAATGAAACTGTTAAACTCACGTGTATACATTCGGTCATTGCGCGCGACATCTAACGGAAAGCCTAGTCTCCATTATCAAGCACTGAGCCCGCGTATACGTGTCGCGCTCACAGCTCTCACAAACATGTCACTTAGTATTTGTTTTTGTAAAATTGTATGTGTTGGTAAAACTAAATCAACTGGATAATATAAAGCAAAAGACAGAATTTCAGCATTTACCCTATCCCTATTGCCACCAAAGCAAACTAAGTAAAAAACTAATAAAAGTGGAAGGAGTCTCCAAGCATTTTACGAAGTTGAACTAAGATCTGTTAGTCCCATGAGAGGTTTTTACGAAACCACGTCCATTCGTCCAAGCTAAACTTTCTAGCTTAGCCTTAATTAACTTCTTCATCAGATTAGAAAGAATTTACTAAGTTCAAAATTATGCTGTGGTAAAAGTTTTCGAAGCCTCGTTAGTATTCATGAGTGGAATGTTTTCATTAAAATGTTTTGATCTACTTTCAATCAGGGTTTTGAATTATTTTCAATATGTCCACGATAATAAAGTTTAATTGAATTTTATTATGAGATTTAATAAAACATAGACTTAAAGTAATAATATTTACTTATCAATATAAAAATCTAAATATTTATATAACACTGAAAATCAGCGTTGCGGTGCACTACGTGACAACAAGCTGAGTGAGGACCCTTTGGCACAACTTCGATATCTTTGTTTCTAATGTAATAATTTTAAGTTATGTTTTGTGCCAATAAATTCATTTAATTTCATTTCGTTTCATTTCATTTCATTTTGGAAAATGTGGTAGGTCTTGCTTAGCATCATTGACTTAACTTAGTGAGAGCGTTATAAGAAGTGTGTGAACATTTGATGTTGTTTGTTTAATAGTTATGTATTTTTTTGTCACTTCTGTTGTTTCTCCAATAAAAAGAGAAAAAAAAAACTAGTCTATCAATTTTCATCAAAATCGAAGACGTGATCCAAATGTACAATTTTTTTGAGAACTTATATTATTATATAATAGATTCTTAAATACATCGAAAAGAATCATGAGCAATTCACAAATATTTGTGATAATTACACTCTCCGGGATTTGAAACCAGAACATCCACCTTTTTTAGGAAGGGTCACTACCTACACTTACTAGCATCAAAACTACGGAGGCTGACAAAAGTATTAACTTCAGCCTCCGTTTCTATTTGTGTGAAAATAATAGCGTAAAATATTGAAGCAACTAGTCGGTAAGCAAATACGCTTGCAGGTGAATTCTGCTCGTATCAACTTTGGCTCAAGTAGGTTATGATTGTGCTGCAAAGTTACAAACTTTGTACCATCTGTCTTCTAACAGTGCATACGTATGGAAATTAGTATGCACGAGGTAAGATTTACGTTTATGTATGATGTATTACCTACTTGACAATCTTCGATATCATCATCATCATCATCATCATATCAGCCGAAAGACGTCCACTGCTGAACATAGGCCATCTTCGATATAACAAAGAAAAAATACCGAAGTTTACCAACTCTGGAGATGGATTTTGAACCCACGTCTTCAGCCTATGATAGTCCACTGCTGGACGTAGGCATTACCTATTAACTATGCGTATAGGTATAGACGCATTAGGAGGTAAATGCCCATAATCGCCACGCTGGGCAAGCGGATTGGCGATCGCAGCAATGTGTCTACTATAATGACGCTGCTGCCCATCATCAATCTTTAGTAAATAATGGTCAATGACACTTCAATCCCTTAGTCGACTCTTACGACACCCGCAGGAGGAGTTGGGGTGGTGACAAATGTATTCTATCTGCCGTCACCACACGGCAAAAACGGTACGTTACGTTTAAACCACTGCTGGAGTGGCTGAGTGGTTTAAGCATCAGCAGCGAAAGCGGAGGAAGTGGTTTCAAATAACACTTCCAGCGTTGGTAAACGGTTTTCTTTAGTATAATAATATTTAATATTTAGATCTACATTTTCTCATGTCTCCTCTCGAATGAATCATCGAATTCCGTTCTTTCACATAACAGACGGCAAGTATTCTAAAGTTAAGTTTATTCGTCACGCGGAGGAAACTGAAAAGGACAGGTGGGTTACCATGACCTCTTAAATGCGATTCTCTTTAGGTTTAGCTTGTCAATTTTTGACAGTTATTCTATGGAACTGACACATTGCCATTCAGTTCAGGTCCTAAACTGAATCGCATTGGTAGATCGTGGTACCCCTGGTTTACATTATCAACTTAAGTAGCTTTGGGGACCGCTAGGGTGTGGCTACACTGACGCGGAGCGGAGAGGAGCTGTTCCCACAGCTCCGCTTGGCCAATGAGACCGCATCATAGTGTTTCGAATTTTGAATTTGAAGAATGTAATTGGTCAATTTTGCACAGCTCCACTCCGCTCCGCGTCAGTAAAACCGCACCCTTATACTAGGAAGGAGAGCCTGTTAGCCAGTTCTAAACAGAAATAACTTACAGTTGCAAGCATGCTGCAGACGTTAACACCAGATCATGCCAATAAAGCACCCCACCGCACCAGAAGCGGCCCATGACGTGTATAGACGCCATGAACGGGTATTTCTGGATTATAGTGCGCTCGCCTTTGAAGATGCGGCGGCCAGAACGGCTGTGGTACTCCTTTAGGTCTTCTAGCTCTTGTTTTGGATCTGTGAACGAAGTTCCCTGTGTGTGTAACATGTATTAAGCAGCCCCTGGCAATGTGACCTTAGGATCACCTGAAGGGTCTCTTGCAAAAAAATTGTACATAGTTAAGGCTTTAATCGAAGCAAAAATCACGATTGCTTCAATTGTGTTACGAAAATTTAGTCATACTAAGTATAGTGTGTACAGTGTCCAACAACCTGTGGCAGTTGAAAAAGGCGTCAAATTTAAAAAATGTAGGCGCGTATTCTTGATTCCTCATAGAAAATTTGAATTTGTTGCCTATTTTTCACTGCCAAAAGTCGTTACACAAAATTTTACGACGTAACACAAAAACGCGTGATTGGTGTGAGTAGGTTGACATGTTCGTATGTCGAAGGTCGTCCATTACTAGACATAAGCTTCCCCAAAAATTGCTACAATGACCGGTCCTGTGCCACCCGCATCCAACGGATTTCTGCAACCTTCACTAGGATATCAGTTCACCGAAAGAATGTCATGATCATTAACGAATTTATCAAGCCACTGTAAACCAATATGGTAAAGATTTTGTTCGATTCATACACAAATTCAGCTGCCAGTTGCTTAGACGATCAAAAATTGCCTAGATGCCATTTGCAGGATCCTTGACCGTCTAAGGCACTGGTTCCACCGCAAGCAAATATACTATGTGCTACCAGCTATGAAAACCAACAAGAGATAAGCACTCCCGTGTAAATAAAGAGACACGGGTGATGTTTATAGTTACTCGCCCAGCGGTGAGCTATCAATATCGCCGTGTCTCTTAGGCACTGGTCTCACGGCAAGCTACTAAGCTATGAACCATCGGCTATAAACACGAACAAAACATACGCACTCCCGTGCAAATAAAGGGACATGGCGACACTCGCCCAACTATATGCTTTTACCGCCGGGCAAGTATTATTATTATTATTAATTAATTAATACACTAGCAGCTCATAGAGCTGATGCGTGTATGTATATCACTGCACTTGTATTTAAATTGCACTATTTAAAGTCTTAAAATAAGTGTCTAGTCTATTTTTGAAAGTATTGTCGTGTCTCTTTTTTTTACACGGGATTGCGTATCTTATCCATAGTTCATAGCTTAGTATCTCGCGGTAAGACCAGTGCCTTACACGGGAGTGCTCGTATTTTTTATCGCTGGTAGCTCATAGCCTACTAGCTTGCGGTGGGACCAGTGCCTATAAAGGTTATTTTTTTACAACTACGGATGGTCGATTTTGTTTAGAGATTTTAAATGCAAAATATTTAGGATGGGGTGAGCTTTATTCCTCTCTCCGAATCGCTAAACTGAAGTGGCAGTGGGCGGGGCACATTGCGCGTAGAACCGATGGCCGTTGGGGCGGGAAGGTTCTTGAGTGGCGGCCACGTACCGGAAGGCGTAGCGTGGGTAGGCCCCCCACAAGGTGGACCGATGACCTGGTGAAGGTCGCAGGAGTCCGCTGGATGCGGGTGGCGCAGGACCGGTCATTGTGGCAATCTTTGGGGGAGGCCTATGTTCAGCAGTGGACGTCTTTCGGCTGATATGATGATGATGATGATGATGAGCTTTATTCCTATGTAAATTAAGAGTGGCAGATGGTAACCACAGTTACCAAAAGCAATTGAGTGGTTACATGAATACACATGATATTTACAAAACAGGCTTTGTATTACATGTATACTCTCTTAAACTAAGTATAACTGAGGCTGCAACGTTTCTAGACGCAATTATAATGTATAAAATATTTAGGGATAGATAGTTAAGTAAATACATAAGAACTATGTTTCAGAATCCATTCAGCAACTTTCTTTTATTTACTTGCTGTACTTTGTTTATAAAAGTTCAGATAACACCAATATTGAATCTAATTCAGATACATCTTTGTCAATTATAACTCGAAGACAAATGCTCGTCGTTGTAAGTGATCGAATTGTCAAGTTATTGAGTGTTTTGGGATTTCTGTTTCCCAAAGTTACGTTATTATATCACAAAAAAATTTTGGGAATTGAATAAAATCCTCTCTCTCTGCGATTTCAACCACCGGCTGTTTGAGCCCGCCCCGTTACCGGCTACACCCCGAGTTAAGATTTTAGAATGTGTTTGTACCATTCGTCACTAGAGAATAAAAAAAAATAACTTGCATTATTTCATAACCATTAACTTTTAGAACGCAATCTTGGTTTATATGTATACTAACAAGCGGCGTAGGACGAAAATAGTCCCAAAGTGAATATAACATTTGAACAAATATACCGAACTGTGTTCGGAATCGTCAAAATATTACTTTTCTAAACAATAGACGAGTATCTTTTCAAGTGGGCCCTTCTAATATCACACATCAATATCTCTTACATTTTTTTATTTACTTAGGATCCAAATGAGTAGGTCGATAGACCTAGTCTCATCTAGGATCGGACTCACCCCAGTAAATATTGGTCAGATTGTCTTCATTGAACTTATGGTCATCCTTTAGCTTTTCTCCCAACATTTTATCTGCAACTTCTTCTATTATTTCTTCATCAAGCCCAGGAACTTCATGGTTCAAATTCATCGCTCTCCTAAATGACTCCACAACTCTGCCTTTATTTTTATCAGAGATTATTTTCAAAATGTCGTCCCGGTTCATTTTTTCTTTTATCTTCAAATATAGATTTTTAGGTTCTTCGTTCTTTAGTAATCTGAAGGCGTCAACATCATGCAAAGCTTTGAAAAAACTAGTTTGGTTTAAGTTTGTGTCTTTAGTTGCTTTTATCAATAAGTCGGCTAGCTTTTCTTTATCAACAACGTATTGGTTTATCGTTTTTAGTTTATTTCTTAATTCATTTAGTTTTGGATTTTCTGTTGAATTAACGTCTAACACCTCTACTAACTGATTTGCTATATCACTAACAGGCATTTCTTGAAATAATTCGCTAGAAGCGAGAACTTGTGAAATATATAAAAAAGTAAATATCAACATCTCAGCCATGTTTGCTGGTTTATTAAAAGTAATATTTTATTCCGATTTGAAATAAATGTTATCGATAAAGTTTTATGACTGTGTTATCAGCATTTATTTATTTTTATTTTTTCTTGTTCGAATTGAGTGAGTAAAACGGATGATATCAATAGGTACCATATTACGTTTATGCTAGATTTAATAATGTTGGATCAAATAACTGTGTACCTATCTAAAAAAATCTAATTGCATTATGATTAATAATGAATTATTTAATTTAGAATCTAATATATACTGAACCAATCCAGATCCAATTGCCCAGATATTATTTATGAGTGTGTGTGTTTATGAGCCAGGAATGGAAACCCAATAAAAAAAAATGTCAAATCTACGACCAATAACGGAATTATACCGCAAATCTTACTTTCATGGCTAAAGCCAGTATCGTTGCAAAATCATTAGACAATTCAGCTACGAAGATATATTGTTATGTACTTCTTCGATATTAATTGCAATCTGAATTTTAATCTTTGGTCAGGTAGTTTTCACCGACACCCTTCATTTTTCAAATTTCAAATTATATGCTAGATTCTGTTTAAAATTCATACGTTATATGCTTCAATCTATTAAAGTCTCACAATATACACCAAATCATTCCATCAGCATTTTAAAAGCTCTGACCCATTAGTCATTCATGAATGAATTAAGGCAACATTATGAATTCAAATATTTTCAATGTCGGCGTTCGACGGCGAGTATTCAGCGGAAATCAAATTAATTTGCAGGCCCATTAACGATGATAAAGACGGCAAGGCAAAGTTATTTAATAAAGGTTTGTAATAATTTCCGGTAATCATTGGAGTTGGATTAATTAGAAAATACCTATGTACAGTCGATTTCAAAAATATCGTTACGGTTCAGGAGCCAAAAATATATTTACACGATCTTAATGTCGAGTCCTCTAACTTTTGATCCGTGGGTCCAAAAATATGAAAAAAATCATGAATGAATGAAACGTATAGAATACTTTAAAGGAAGACTATTTCGAACATAATCGGCCGGTCGTCCCAGCCGTTTTCGAATAACTACGGAAAGTACGGAACCCTATTCTGAGCATGGTCCGACATGCTCTTGGCCGGTTTTTCTTGAAATTATTACCACGTTACTTCATGCTTGGCCATTTGTAAAGACATTACCCCCTTATTCATAACCGTGTCCTAACTTAGCAAGCCGCTAAGTATTGCTTGTCCCTTTCGGTCTTATAGACATATTGATAAGATTGAAAGGGACAAGCAATACTTAGCGACTTGTTGTCGTCGTCATCATTGACCTTAGATATTGCAAAAGTATCATTCAAGCAGCGTCCACTGTGATTCGGTGCTTATGTAGAGTCATGTGGCCTAAATGTACACAGTGGGTAAATACGAGTATACACAATCACATATATTTTTGACAGAATTTTATGGGATTGCGTACAAACAGCAACACAGCTAGGTATACACTTCAGAAATTGGAAATATTGCGTGAAAGAGAATCACATGTCAGTTTCATAGGAATGTTGAGCCACTTGGCAAAGGATGCAATTTGGTCGTGTAATATTATGGGTTCGGTATTTTTCGTTAGTAGGCACGATCGCGACATTTCCGATGGTCCCCGATGATATGTCATCTTTGTTGCGTCAAAATTTCAGTATTTGAAAACTAGTTGACATAATAATAAAGATTCCTTCGTCTACGAAAATGAAGAATTAGCTATCGGCCATTATTAGACGCTAGATGTCGTTGTTCCTAGTGGAAACTGGATAACGACAGTTCTTCATAGATTTGTCTAAAACCGTTTAGTAATTTATTAATGTTTTTACGAGGTCAACAAGATTATTCAATAATGTAACAAAAAATAAAAACCATATAAAAAAAGTATGTTTTCTTCAAATCGGATGCCATGATTTCATCATCATCATCATCAGCCTATGATAGTCCACTGCTGGACGTAGGCCTCTCCTATTAACTACGCGTATAGACGCATTAGGAGGTAAATGCCCATAATCGCCACGCTGGGCAAGCGGATTGGCGATCGCAGTAATGTGTCCACTGTGATGACGCTGCTGCCCATCATCAATCTTTGATCAAATAATGGTCAGTGACACTTCAATCCCTTAGTCGACTCTTACGACACCCGCAGGAGGAGTTGGGGTTGTGACAAATTGTATTCTTATTGCCGTCACCACACGGCTTGCCATGATTTATCTAACATTAATAGGCGAGGTATTTTTTCAAGTCAAGATATTTTTACAAATAGCCATGTTATCCAATTTTAAATTATTTTTTCGATTGACAGAAACAAATGCTATTGCTGTCTTTATTATCATTCGTCACACCTCTTAGTTGACGTTAGTTGAATACTCTTATGTAACCTTTGTGGCAATAGGCTAGATAGACGTTGGACAGTCTACCTTTATAGGACAGTCGACCTTTAATCCGTCAGTAGCCATACAAATGTTTAATAGAGACTTGATAGTTTCTGGCTGAAATTCTAACTTTGAAAAAATATCTGACAGTGACAGCCGTTGAAAGGAAAATGAACGAAAATTTCTACATAGCAGCTTAGCAGTCAAATTACCGGCTCTGAAGTTAGATTGACGTCTCCAGGACTAAAGCGGATGTTATATATAACGTAACTATAGTAACGTCAGCTTCCGGAAAATCAATCATCAATCATTGGTTAAACGTTTTTGTTATTACGTAACCATGGTAATGTCACCTTCTGAAGAAACCGCGAGCGATTATTGGTTAACCGTAGCAAGGCCCGCTCTATTGGTCAGCAGAGTTCGGCAGAAGTCGTGATACCAGTCTCATAAGATTTCGGAACCCGATTTG
Organism: Thaumatotibia leucotreta; assembly: GCA_025490895.1. Taxonomy (NCBI): domain Eukaryota; kingdom Metazoa; phylum Arthropoda; class Insecta; order Lepidoptera; family Tortricidae; genus Thaumatotibia; species Thaumatotibia leucotreta. The sequence continues at coordinate 169,213 of JALPQI010000171.1, read as the reverse complement.
TATTATTCGACCAAGTTGCGTCAATCAACATTCCCGTGTATTATTTAATTTGAAGTTGACATAATATAAATATATTTATCTCTTTCATTTTCTCTCTGCTCTGTCTTTAATGGTCAGTTAGGAGTGTTGCTGTTTGTACTCTTATCCACTTACGCATACGTTTACACCGCATCATCATTAAATAATCATTTCAGCCATAAACCGTCCACTGCTGAACATAGGCATCCCGTTTGGACCTCCTCATACGCTGGTTAGAAGCGACCTTCATCCAGAATCATCTCCCGACAATCTTCATATCTGTCATATCCGTCTGTTTATCGTGCGGGTGGACATCCTACACTGAGTTTTCCGATCCGTGGTTTCCACTCAAACACTTTCGACCATCGGCGATCTGCTCTGCGTGCCATGTCGCTTGCCTTTATCTTCATCATCATCATCATCATCATCATTTCAGCCAAAAGACGTCGACTGCGGGACATAGACCTCCCCCAATGATCGCTAATATGACTGGTTCTCACCGATTCTCGCCTTCATCTTGCTGCTTGCTAATCTAGGGGGCTATATCGATGAAATAAGTTTGTCTACTGATTTCCTCATTTCTGATTCGATTCATTGTAACGCCTATTACAAATTAATTTACGCAAATGTGTAATTGTATTTTTATTTGTTACCAAACACAGTTTCTCTACACTCTACGAGCTACGTGATCGAATCAGAAATGAGGAAATCAGTAGAAAAACTCTCGAATTTCGATTATGTTAGAAACGCTCGAATATTTTCAAATATCATGGATTCTGCCACATTTATGTATTCCACATTTCACACTCCAGAGGTACGGAGAAGACATACCAATGAGTAGACGATCAGCTCTAATAATATGTATACGATTTTGATCCTTATGCCTTTGACATACGTTCCGAAATGTATACATATTATTAGACGTGACTGTACGATGTGTAATAAAACCTTTTTAAGCAGCTCTTACTAGAAGTTGTTACTTTATACTAGGTATCTTGAAAGTATGGTTTAGGTAAAGTGAAAACCTTTTATAATATTAATGTGGAAAAGTTAAGGAACGTAAAAACAAACTTTTCAGAAACCTGAATCAATGTACTACAATAAATATAAAATAGGCATTTAGTGGGTGAATATCTGAGCGTTTCAACCGCCTAATTTTGGTGGCATAATTTTTGCCGAAGATTCTATTCGTTACAATGCGCTACTTTGTCATTTAAAGTAGGTACGGTACCTTATACAAATGACGAAAACATTTGGATGTTTAGAAACTTCGACAAAAATGATGCCACCAAAATTAGGCGGTTGAAACACTCAGATATTCACCCTAGTATACAATTTTGAGGTACTTTACTTACCCAGTTCATTGTCTTATTTGATTGTACAATTAAATAATGTTCCCAATGAACTGAAATATACTGCTATATTTATTTTACTAGTACAAAAGTACCCAACTATATTAAAATAAATAAACTCCTTTGCGTCTAATAAAATTGTAAGGTCCATGTAAAAGAAACCAACTCATATTACACCTACGAACCTTTTTCGCCGTAATCTTTAACACTACTAAACTAGTTTTTCCCCTCATAATCTATCATACACTTCCCATTTTTTTCCCACTCAATTTCGCCAGTGATGGATATACGGAAACGAGACGGTGTCCATCTTATCTTATCTTATATATCTTTTATCTTGAGAGCTTTGATGTCAAAGTTCAAGGATAATTGTGTCCTGTAGGGAATGTTAATTTTTAAGTGGCTTCCTTGTTGTGCAGAGTTTTCTTAGGAATATTTTTAATGATTTTATGTACGATATTGTGTAGGTATTAGCCGTATTGAGGCCAAAGTTGGATTTAAAAGATAAATTTTCTTCGAGGAGATGTACAGATGTTTTTAAATTATGTGATCTAATTAACTGAATAATTACACTAATGAATACTGGCATTTTACCAATCTTTGTTCTTCTAAACATTTATTTTAAAAACTACAATGTATGTACATAAATTGAATCTAACTAATCTACTTAACCTAACCTATATCTAAGATTGGCCCTTGTGGCATTGTACCGAGGATGCTGGCGGCATTTCCTCGCTGTATCGCAATACCGATGCGTTGGGCGAAAAAGTCGCTAGCTCTTCGGTCTTTAGTTAAACCAACCAGACGTTTCGTGATCTCAGCAAACAATTTGTTGTTCTTGACTTTTTCTGATGTCTAATATAGTTATTTTCTGATCTCATTGGATAAAAATTTGCCTAGTCCGTGTATTTAGTCACTACGCGCGACATGTTTCGGAGAACTTCAGGTCTCCATCATCAAACACTGAGCCCGCTTTTACGCCTCGCAAACTCACGAGCGCGAAACATTTCGCGCATAGTCACCAAATACACGTGAGTTTAACCGTGCGTTTCTTGCCGGTCCCAATATTGGAATACCTTTCTAAGAATACAATCATACAAACGAAGGAAATACTTCTCAGGCAGAGGCATAGGGATAGAACCGGGGTAGATTATTTATTTTGTCTCTTGTCTTCATTCTGGAAATACTTGTCATGAATAACTAGCTTAATTTGCAAATTTAGTATGTACATGTAAAATTTATTGTAAGTGGTGTAGTTTTTTTTTTGTGGGTAGTTTTGTATTTATCTTTCTCATTTTGATGGAGGCAGATCTATCAAATTTCCTCCATTGTCAGTCATCCGCAGACCACGAACCCTTTAAAGTGTTCAAATTTTCGGAATGAAGTTAAAGTTAGTTATTATAAGCGAGTTTATCCGTTTTCATAGTTTTATTTAATGTATAATCCTCGCGGTAACCGAAGAAAATATTCGTTTAGTTACATTCATAGTTATGTCTTACGAAAGTTTAAATTAAACAACTATTTTTGTTCGGTGAGATGATCAATCTTGTGGATCACGGTTTGGCGAACGCAGTGTAGGATGTCCACCCACAAGATGGTCAGACGACCTTATGAATATCGCCGGGAGACACTGGATGCAGCCGGTGTATGTGGATTTGTGGAGGTCCAAAGGGGAGGCCTATGTTCAGCAGTGGACGTCTTATGGCTGAAATGATGATGATGTTTTTTTGGCCCTAACATGATTATAAAAAATCAATTTCCCGTTTTCCTCGCGAAAGTTAGTCGTAATACGACTTCTACATAAACATGGATAAAGAACCCACATTATTGGCAAACGAATCAAACACTCCAAATAATGATATCAATCAAAGCCAAAAAAACACGGAGATTTTCCATTCGCAAAGCTCATACATTATTTACATTGCTATTTCCCAAGGAACCTGTTTCTGTGTATACAGGGCGTCCCAAAGTTATGGGACATGAAGGGGAAGTACCTTTTAATATCGTAGATAGTGTATTTTGCTGAATGAAGACTTGATGTTATTTTTAAAGTGTTAGTTTTTCAAAAAAATACTTGCTTCACCCGGAAATCGAACAAAGTACAATTTTTTTTCCAATTTTGAACCAAACTTATTTGGTTATTCTTTTAGTTTCAGATACTGTGTTTCTTAAGAAAAATTGTTATTTTTTATCCATTCTTTCGAATGACATAAAATTAGGATTTTTTTTTGTTTTAAGTTAGGTTCGATGCCTAAAAAGCAATTTTTTTTGAATGCAGTATTATTTAATTTTTAAAATAAAATAAAGTCTTCTTTCAGCAAAATACACTATCTACGTTATTTAAAGTACTTCCCCTTCATGTCCCATAACTTTGGGACGCCCTGTATAGAGAGAGTCCTTTTTGTTGACATTGTTTGACGTGACCCATATTCAGTGTCGATCTGATTGTGAGGGCAATGTATAAAACTTCCATGCGATATTGAGAGCGAATCCCAAAGGATCTGAGGATATTCGGATGTCCACGTCATTTTTTAGGGTTCCGTAGCCAAAATGGCAAAAACGGAACCCTTATAGTTTCGCCATGTCCGTCTGTCCGCAGCATAACTAAGTGGCCGTTAATACTAGAAATCTGCAATTTGGTACAGGTATACAATATTAATCATGCCACAAGTGGTACAGTCAACTACAAAGAGATGTATCCACGTTAGTCTTACAAAATGAAGGAACTTTTAGTATGCAAAAATTATTTACCTTTGCTTCGTGACATTTTCAGTATTCACCAAATCTTACACTATTATCGATTCGTTTTAAGTGCAATTATTATGTATCCAACCAAACTTCACATGAATGTACTCCTGCTACCTTCATTTATTACCTAACAATATGTTATTACAAATATAAGTCATATTGCAATATTCTAAAGAAATGTATCCATTTTGAATAGTTTGCCTTAACCTGAGATAGATGTATGCAGTGACAAGTCTGCACTGCTTTCGTGAGTTGTCAGTCAGTCAGACGTCAAAGCAATCCTTGTCGCATATGGATCAAATATTCTTTATAATATAAGTTATAACCAGAGGGCCTATTGCGAACCACGAACGATGTTTTGCCTCTCTTTCACACTTGCAATGTCGAACGTAAGTGTGACAAAGAGGCAAAACTTCGTTCGTGGCTTGCAATAAGCCCTCAGGACCGCTACCGCGAAATCCGAAATCATCAAATCGAAAGAACTTGTCACGGTCACTCTTATTATACCCTAACTGGAGTGACAGAGAATGTTCCTTTGCTGCTGTTCAGCAGTAGATGCCGACGCTAGCTAGGAAAATACGTTTGCCATTTGGATTGCAAAAACTGCATTCAACGAACTAATTACAGAATTAAAAATCAAGGAAAAGTTTGCAAGAAGAAGATATTTATTTATACCAACATTTTTCTTAAATAATCAAATCAACAAAAAAAAGAAAAAGATTCGATAATCTTTAATTTAACAAAAAAAAAATACCTACATAAAATAATGTCTTCAAAGACTCAATATCTTGTATAACTACCGTCAGCATTAATTACCGGCTGCAAATGCTGCAATCGGTCGGGCATTGAACGAACACAGTTTTCGCAGAAGTTATCGCCTCTATAGTACTGAAGTATTCAAATGACTTATGGTTTCCAAATTTGAAAATGTTTTGTTTGGATTCTATTCTGAATTTAAACTTATTGGTTACATTTCTTTGTAACATTAGGAGTTTACCTACATTTGTCAATACATAAAGGTAGATAATAAAAGAGGTTTGTAAGTATAAATTAAGAGGAAACATAGTGGGATACATTATTGTTGCATATTAAACGAGTCGATGATAATGTAAGGTTTGATTACTACTAGAAATGTCACTAACCAAGGGTAATTCATTATGGCAAATTAAAATTTACTTTATTTTGTAAGACTAACGTGGATACATCTCTTTGTAGTTGACTGTACAATAAAAACCAGATTTTTTTCTGGTACCTCGCCAACTGTTGAAGTGGGGATGATTTTTTTATTTGATCTAGTCCTATAGTGTGGGGTATCATTGAATAGGTCTATAAAAAAAAGAGACTTAAAAGAAAGTTTTTTCTAAAGCCAATATGTTCGGAGATAATCGCTCCAGAAGAATGTCCCAAAATTTGCGTACAAAGTTTCAGTTTACATTACGTGACGCTCGTAAGTAGGTAGTAAATTCATACAAAAAACGTGACGTAATGGATTTTTTAAGAACATATTTTTTATCGTGTTGTCGGAATTTTTTTGGACCTATTTAAATCAATTACGATTTTTAAAATATATAACCGTTACAATTACATTTCCAAATCAATTTAGATACTTACAGTATTGTAATTATAATGAATTATTATAATTTATATTATTGTAAATTGCTGACACTTAAAGTTGATACTACATTTAGCGCCACCCAGCGTGAAGTAGCGAAACTATAACAGCGCTCTCTGCCGACAAGCGGCGAAACTGAGGTCCAGGAAGCTAGACTTTTTAGAAGGCTCCTTAATACAAGTGGGTAAACATAGATGGCGCTTTATAAATCTCTATGTGGCTACCGTGACTTTAATTAGGTACAGTTTGGCCGTTTTATTTTGAGGGATAGACAGATACAATCACACTGTCATTCTTACACTAACGATATTAGGATCTCAAAAAAAAGTACATGTACACAAGATTAAAATAATAGTATGAAATGACAACATCTATCGAAAGCTTTTATCTAGATTATTTTCCAAGAAAATATTTTTTTGCCTGCATAGTATCGCTTCTTAGTGATAAAATTGCAAATAATTTTAGGTCTCATTCCTAATTTCATGTTATTTTCTTAAAATTTTAACGAAGCTAGCAGCCGCGGTTTCAATCCTCAGCTCGTACCAATAAGTTAAAAAAAAACGTGTACATTACATAGCATTTGACATTTACAAGTGCTTTATGGTGAAGGAAAACATCGTTAGGAAACCTGCATACATCTGCGAAGAAATTCAAGGATGTAAAACCAGTTCCCGTACGTATTAGGCCAGTTGGGACCACATAAAATATGCATGTTTGATCTCCAGTTGCGGAAAATGCCCAGAATACAATACAATATGTCTGCCCTACATTTTGCCACTTGTCCACTGTCGGACACAATAGAAATGTCTTCATTTCAGAACAAAATGAAGGGAGCCGCTCCCTGCTTTTAAAAAAATAAACTAATTTGTTAGGTGTGATGTGAAATTACTCAACCATTTACTAGATTAAGACAAATGAAGTAATTATAACAATACACTATAACACTGCCATTATCACATTTTATCAGCCGAAACATATCCACTGCTGAACACAAGTCTCCCTCAAAGATTGCCACAATTACTGGTCCTGCGCCACCCGTCTATCGGACTCCTGCGATTTTCACCAAGCTATTTAGTCCACCTGATGGTCGCGATTTCAGCAAACATTCGTTGAATAGGTAGGTCTTTTTGAAAAGAATAAGGGTAAGGGTCCTGAAAAAAGTCAATATTTTCGGAGATAATTGCTCCATAAAAAATGTGTGAAGTGGACACATTTTTTTATGGAACTCCTCTAACTTTTAATCCTTGGGTCCAAAAAATACGACAAAAATCGTGGATAGTGGGCTTGTAGAATAATTTAAAATAAAACTATTTCGAACATAATCTGTCCATTCGCATGGCCCGACATGCATTTGGCCGGTTTCTTTATTCAAATAGCTTAGGCTTTAGAATTTGATATAATCACCAAATTAAAAATGTAATAACATCCAACTTCAACCAATTTCTCCAAGATCCTATCATCTGTGGTTTCCATCATTGGTTTCCTATAATCAAATCCTACTTTCAGAATGCAAATTCTTGTAAATGAATGAAAATTACCAAAAGCGCCATACATGTACCATACAACATTTAATTTTGAAGAGATCCCTCGATTTCTCCAAGATCCCATCATCAAACCCCAACTTGGTGCCAACGGGACCATCTCGGGGTTACACACGTTCGATCACAAAAAAAATCGGTTCACGATTATCGTAGATATCGGGTAATGGTACATACAACAAAAAAAAATCTGTCGAATTGAGAACCTCGTCCTTTTTTTGAAGTCGGTTAATAATAATCATAAGTAGGTTCTTAATCGACAGCTGTTTCGTCTGACGGAGGCTGTCATAATACTGCGATACCGGGATTCCTAATAAAATGAGTTCATTGACTGGCAAATGGCATTCAAATTTAATCAGCAAGTTAATAAGACCGCAAAACGCTGTATTTTAGGCTTTATGGGATTATTCGCCGCAACCGCGAGCGGTAATTAACTAATTATTCCACTGTTCGGTTCGAATCCCGGCGAGGGCATTATTTGTGTATTTACTTATCACAAATATTTGTTCCTTGGTCATGGCTGTCTATGTACGTAAGTATATATGTACAGGGTGGTCCAAACCTTGATGTCAAATTTTTTTTCTTGATTACTTACGTCATAGGCCATCAGAATATACCCCATGTATATTAGCCAATTTCTTGTAGTTTTCGAATCATGTACCTATTCTTACTGCCGTCACCACACAGCCCCTTTCTTTGTTATATGACATCGAATATTTATATTTTTTTATGTTCGCTTTCGTTAATCCGTTTATTGGTGCTAGATTTAAAACCGCGTAAAAATATGTAAATAAATAAATAAAGTAAAGGAATATGTATGGAAAGAGGGAGCTCCCTTTTCCTCTTAATTTCTGGCTTGATGGAGTTGATAGGATTACTCGCCGCAGGCGCGCTGTAATTACATCCGTCTAATTATTCGGCAAGGCCACGACGATGTTTATAGTCTGTAAAATGAGATCCCGAAAATCCGGATTATTTTACCTTTTAAAGTCTCTCCGGAAAGTGAAGGTTGCAGGAGTCCACTGGGTGCGGGTGGCGCAGGATCGGTCATTGTGGCAAACTGGAAGGCCTTCAGCAGTGGACGTCTTTCGGCTGATAATGATGACGTTGATGATGGAAAAAGACCCCAAGGCAAGCCGATATGAGCGCTCCCGACTAGTGGTCCAACCGCTATATCCAACTGGTCGTGCAACTGGTAAGTAAAATCCGTGTTTCAACTATCAGGGGCCCGTTTCTCGAAAGTTTGTAACTTGTAATACAAGTGGAAGTCTCTTTTTGACACCATAAGTTAGATAAGGACTTCCACTTGTATTACAAGCTTATGAGACACGGGCTCCAGATTACTTTATTTTTACTGTCATGTAATTATGACCCATAGTACAACTGAGGGGCAATTGTCCAACAGGTATAAGTAATAGTACATTGTGCATCAAGGGAGGTAAGTACGGAATTAAGTACTAACGAGAGTGTTAGAAGTCTTTTAATGACTCGAGTTGGTATTCCGCTTACCGACCGTGATGCATACAATGTTTTTCATCACACTTGCCGACAAAAAAAAAAATTAAAACAAAATATTATCAAATGACGTACTGACATTTCTATCACTCCTAGGGAATTTCACTTTTCTATTACTCCCGCTACGCATGCCAGCAATGGCGCGCTTTGACAGCAAGTGTGATGAAAATATCGTCGATTGTAATATGATTTTTTTTTTAATATATTTATTTTCAAAACTACAATTTATGTACATACATTAAATCTAACTAATCTACTTAACCTAACCTATATCTAAGATTGGCCCTTGTGGCATTGTACCGAGGATGCTGGCGGCATTTCCTCGCTGTATCGCAATACTGATGCGTTGTGCGAGGAAGTCGCCAGCTCTTCGGTCTCTAGTTACATCAACCAGACGTTTCGCGATCTCAGCAAACAATTTGCGTGCGCTGGGGCCCCAAGAACCTAAAGTTTCTACGCCAAACGGTACAAAATCGTACTCTTTGCCGAGGCCCTTATATTTATTACGTTTTAAAAATTCGGCATTTTCAGCCGCAGCGGCTGCCTTAAAAGTAGTTCGTTGAAGATGGGACGGTGCCAGGGTATCTACGCAAGTAGCATCCCATACCAACATCCGTCCCAAGCTCCAAGGAACCAAAGACACACCATCAGGTCTCTTACCATCATCCCTAATAATACCAGTAGGCTCAAGAAGAGCAGGTACGTTGATCGTGGCAAGAGACCTGCGGATTATGTCGTTAAGCGTCGCATGTCTGGAAATACGGCCTGCGCTTTTTTGACAACTTAGTCCGTGGTGTCCCAGTCGGTCCACGTCTGTGCCACAACAGCATAAGTGAGGGGTACATACCGCGGCCCCGAGTCTTAGGCCGGTTGCGAGCCTAAGAGAGGCCGGATCCAGGAAAGTACCAGTACTAGCCGAAGGATGGGCATGCAGCCAGTAACCAGCTTCCCGGGTTCCGACCGCCAAAAGTCTCGCACGATCTGGACCTGCAGAGCTGTTTAGAAGAGAATTGTATGTTAGATCACAATACACATTGTCCCAGCTCCTTTGCGATTTTAGGTTGTCAGGAAAATTTTTAGAAGGGCAAGCAATTTTGAATGCATTTTTGGCGTCCTCCAAACCCGCAGTCTCACAGTTAATAGGCAGAGCCCTTAGGATCTTTCCTGTGAGATCAGACGTGCTGTGGACGGATGCCAAAAATGCAGGAGAAGCCACACATGAAATTTTTCGTATCCCTAAACCCCCATACCGTATAGGGAGGGATGCTTGGGACCAGGAACGCTCCGTTAGCTGAATATTTAGAATTTTTTCTATAGTAATTTTGATTAAGTCGTCTAAAGGTGTTAATAAATTAATATTTTTCCAGAACGGACAGCAACGGAGCACGTATGTCAATTTAGGGACAAAAAGACAAAACTTAAGAATCGCAAGAGCATAATGAGGGCTAATTTCGAGTAGACGATTTGCGTGATTTTGGAATTTAGAAATCGAGTTAGAAATATAATCGGGAAAGGATTCTTCAAAAATAGGAGAACCCAGGAGGCAAAGTGAATATTTGTCTACTATTTTTATACCAGGAGTCAGACAATCAAATTTGGATTTTAAAACAGTCAAACTATAGGAAGTCTTTGGAATAAAGAGTTCGCATTTACTATAATTTAGTTCTTAACCAATATTTTCAAAATTAGTTTTGATAAGAGACAAATCGGACAGTACGGTATCCACGTCACCTCCTAGGGTCCCATCGTCTAGATACCAGACATTAAATTTTGATTTAATTTTTTGTATTATGTGATTTATGGCTAAACTGAAAATTGCTGGCCCAAGAGGGTCACCTTGCTGACATCCCACCTCAGATGATAATTGGTGGGACTTGTATAGTAATTTAGATGGATCTGCATAGCAGAGATAAAGGTAGTTATAGAGTTCGGGAATTTGTTCCTTTACTTCTGCCAGCAAAGTGTCCCTATTTACCGAATTAAAGGAGTTTTTTACATCAATTTTGATTACAATTTCACAATCATCGTGTGAAAGATAGGTGCGTAAAGCATGGACGGCTGCTTCGCACCCACCTTTCGTGCCAAAACCTAACTGAACTGGTTCGAAAATAGACTGTAATTTTGACTTAATGTGTCTAACCGCAATTTTGGATGCCAAACGACGTAGAGTTGACCCAACAGCAATAAGCCTCACCCCTCCGTCCTTTTTTGAAAGGGCAATCAGGTTAGCGCCAAAGAAAAGTGGGACAATTTGCGAGTTGATTTTGCCTGAAAACATGAAATTTATTAATTTAGTAAGGGAACAGACGAGCTGTTCACCTGCGTCGCCTGAACAATGAGAGGTTAGATCCTTCAAATATTGGGGTGAGATCCCATCCAGGCCAGCCGCCGAACCGGTTTTGAAAGAATTTATAGCGTCGATGACGTCCTTCGCTTCGATTCGGAGGCAGGCCCGGTCAGCTGTGGGTGGGTCTAACTGGTACGGGGTTGCAGGAGCCGGGGGATGTTTAGATCGTAAGGCCGAGAGAGTGTCAGCAGTATCTGGCGACAGTACGTCACTTGTGAATAGTAGACGAGCGGCACTTTTAAGATCGCCGTCGCTAATTTTATTTTCGATTAACTTAATTCTGTTGTAGGTGGATGAGGCACACCTATTTAGCGAAAACTGTGGAGTTATATTCGAAACACAATTGTTTTTGATTTTTTGCGTCAAGGAAATTGCCTCATCTTTTTTGACATGGAGGGTATTAAACGAAAACGTAAAAAGTTTATGCCAATCATCAATTTGGTTGTTCTCCACACATTTCGTAATCAGGCCAGAAAGGTGTCTAGCGACGGAAATCCTGGCGCCGCGCGGAACTCTTTTAACAACGGGCACATTATTCTTTAGATCACTCAGGTATACATGAAAAGGGGTTGAATTTGGATTGTCCGAAAGGGGGGCCGGTAGTACGACTGGGACTAAATTTAGAGCGGGGCCGTTTTGGCTGAGACAATTGCGATGTTTTTTGGAAATGTGAATATTAAGGCCTCTCTGGTTCTTAAAAGAGTTGTCGCATTGTACACAGGTATAACTCACATTTGACGCGCCATCACCTGATAGGGTGGCGGTATGCATCCACAACACAGCACAACACAACACAATAAAAGTAAAAACATAAATTAGTGTGAACAAAATAAACAATAACACTAAAAGTCTTTAAATGGCGTTGACGGACGTCAAGGCGACACGAAGTTGCCAAACCGGACCGCAACGTCTGAAACAAAGAAAAATGTTATTATTTGTTCAGTATTGGGCCTGCCCACACTTTTGCGGAGTAATTATAATGCGGCCGAAAATAATAAACCCAATTGAGGCATATAGAGCCACGAATGTTTTGGAATTTTAACCAAAATATAGCAACGCAAAAGTGACAGACAGAGACATTTGTTTTTTTTTTTGTAATTCATATTACAACTGACGATATATGTTCTAGTATTGGACTACCGATAAATTTAGTGTGCCGTGGTACAACCAATTGGACCACGGCACGGGTAAACTAACTTCCTCGTAGTACAATCGGTTGGACTATGGATAATTTTATTTCCCCGTGACACAACTAGTTGGACATAGCAGTTGGACCACGGGTCGGGAGCGGATATCAGTCGATTGCAAATAAAATTCTACATAAGTCTTCATGATCATCATCAGCCTATGATAGTCCACTGCAGGACGTCGGCCTCTCCTATTAACTATGCGTATAAACACATTAGGAGGTAAATGCCCATAATCGCCACGCTGGGCAAGCGGATTGGCGATCGCAGTAATGTGTCCACTATGATGACGCTGCTGCCCATCATCAATATTTATCATATAGTGGTCAGTGACACTTCAATCCCTTAGTCGACTCTTACGACACCCGCAGGAGGAGTTGGGGTGGTGACAAATGTATTCTTACTGCCGTCGCCACACGGCTAGCATAGGTCTTAATCTAAACAAAAATCACGATCACGTCAATTGTGTTACGAAAGTTAGTCATACAAAATATATGTGGTATACTCTGTCCAACAACCTTTGGCAGTACTAGTAGGGGGAAATTTATAAAATAAATAAATAAATATCTTGAGACATCTTACACAAATCGACCTAGTCCCACGGTAAGCTCAATTAAGGCTTGTGGTGTGGGTACCACGTGACGATATATAATAGACAGGTAATTACAGATACTTAAATACATAGACAGCCATGACCGAGGAACAAATATTTATGAAAAATAAATACACAAAATAATGCCCTCGCCCGGATTCGAAACCGGAACCTCCAGCTTCGTAGGCAGGGTCACTGCCAACTAGGCTATGGAGACTGATAATATAGGTTTATATTGTTGATCGCACATAGAAATTTTGAATTTTGTCTCCTTTTTTCACTACCAAATGTGTAACATGAATTAAAAACGTTCGATGGTAGTCATGTTCATCATTAATTTAGTCATTTTCATCATTCATTCGTCACAATCACATGTAAAAGCCGGGTAAATAAAATCAAAATGGCGGGTGTAATTAATTCTACATTTGCTGTTCAATATTATCACTGTGTAATGGAATATTAAAATAGTCTTGTTACACGTGTAGTTATTTGATGCTCTTAATAGTTTCTGTCGCTGTCGACAAGTCAAATTAATGGAGATAATTAATAATTATGCAACTGTGATATTGATACGAGTATAATGGAACCGAGAATTTTGAGAATTAATTATGAACTGTTTCATGCAATATTTTTTCTGCCAAATGAGAATAAAATGTTTATCAATCTCTCAGTAGATAAAAAGATAATTTCAATAAATGTCGAAAAGAGTTGTCTGTCTGTAAAAAGTAATAATTTGCTGCGCTTTTATTTGTCAGAAATTTTTGTATACCTACATTGAAATATTTTAGTGTTCATTCTTATAAGGACAGCAGAAATAGAGCATCTGTGAGATTTTCAACTGTCTCCTCTCTCAACTACCTCAAGAGATACAGTCTGGTGATAGACGGACAGACAGACAGCGGAGATTAGTAATATGGTAAAACCCTTTGTACGGAACCTTATAATAAATAAGGTGTACTGCCATTTGGCAAATTATGTTTCCCAAATATGACTTCCCAAATAACTTATCGCAATAGTCTCATTTCCCAAACAAATCTTTAGCAAAGTTACATTTCTCATTTCATTCATTTGGTCAAATTATTATTTTGCAAAGTTTCACTTCGTCAAGATTTTATTAAGCAAATGTATTATTTTGTCATAAGTTAAAATCCAAAAACAAAATTCCCAAATTTGATACTTCGCAAGCTCTACTTATAGCAAAAGTCTGGCAAATGATAATATTATTTTCAAGTTCGTAGGTCTATACAGGAATTTCGTACTTTTTTGCACAACCCTTGGCTTGAACTTGCCTGGAACAAAAAACATATTTCATGAATAATCGGTATCATAATGAATGAAGTGAGAAAATAAAATCCATCATAATGAATCACTACCTATTCATATTTTTTATTGGTAGGTACTAAGAAGGCACATGAGCCACGGATGAAAAAACTATATTTTTATTTTCATTTTCATAAAAAAACTATCCCAGAGCGACCGTTAGGTACGACGACGAGCGAAGCGAGGAGGAGTGTTAGGTGAAACTGCGACCATACAGCGCACGAGCCGAGCGAGCGAAGCGAGCGTGCCGCGGCAGCGGCCGGCGAGTGCCAGAACCGACTGTTTTGTTATTCCCTCGGGATTGCGTTCCCTCGCTCTTCAGTTTCATCTAAATTACTGTTTAGAACCCGACTTTTAATTGTTTATCAACATAATATAAAACCCCGTGTGAGCTTTTATTAAAAAAAACATAAACATACCTATATAAAATTCCCTTTAAACTCTACCCAAAAACATTGGTAATTATTTAGTTAACTAAATGCCAGTTAAACCATCAACTACATGAAAATATGCATTATAAAAAGTTCCAATTAAAAACTAAGCCCAAAGATAAAATTTTCAACCATTTAGTTGGGAAATAAAACGATTTCATAAGATTCAATTGGAATATGATCTTTCGGCGAAATGATTTTATGCAAAAAATTGGTTGCGATGTAATATTGTATATGCGGTATAAATCGTATGCCATACAATATTTTGGGATTAGTATGTTACACCAAACGATGCATTTGCCAAAACATATTTTGGGAAAATAAAAACGACCATGTAATTCTTTGCTAAACAATCGCTTGCCAACAAAAAGGCTTGCTAACTGTAAAATTGCGATAAGTAGTTTTGACAATTGAATTTTTGCCAAATGAAAATTTGGGAAAAATAGTTTGCGATGTGATACTTTGGGAAAAATTATTTGCCAAACATTAGTAAACCAATAAATAAATAAATAATAAATATCTTGGGATATCTTACACAAATCGACCTAGTCCCACGGTAAGCTCAATAAGACTTGTGATGTGGGTACCAGGGGACGATAGGTACATATTATATAATTAATGTATAGATACATATAGATACTTAAATACATATACAGCCATGTCCAAGGAACAAATATTTGTGATAAATACACAAATAATGCCCTCGCCGGGATTCGAGTCAAGTCAAGTCAAACTATTCTTTATTCAAGTAAGCTTATTAAAAGCATTTTCGAATCGTCTGACATTATCAAGACAGAAAAAAAAAACTACTATCTATCTTCTACTGCAAAATAAAAATAATACCCTGTACAGTCGAAGACAAAATAAGGGGTATACAGAAACGTTCAAAAATATGTCCCAGTGCACTCTAATTCTGTGTAATAAGAACGTCGTAACATATTTATGAACGGATTCTTTCGATACTTATTTTTGCACTTGACTGTACGAAACTTCTTCCATTTTTAAACTGCAGAGATATCTGACTTGACGGACATTTCATTACAGATACATCCATTAGTTTTCACAACGCTATCGCGTGACGTAACCAATCAACCACCACAACACTGCTTACCATGAGCTGCCGCTGTGGTTTTAACGCAGACTTACTTTCTATACGTTTCGCTCGCATCAATACGCGAGTACGAGCAAGATGGATAGAGCCAAGTCTGCGTTAATAACGAAGCGGCAGGTCATGGCAAGCTCACAGTTTTATTTCTCTGACTTTGTCTTGCGGTTCACAAAGGCTTTTTTAATAAAAACTAGCGATTGAATGAAACGCCCCGGTTGGGATTAAATGTTGTAGGTCAGAGCGACAAATGCGGGGTTATTCTGGTAGACAAATAAACTTGGTGCTTATTTTATTAGTTATTTATGTGGCTAGCGCATAATAAGAGGCATTAGACATGTGTGGTTTTACGAAACGAGCCATAAGCGAGTTTCATAATAAGATCACACGAGTGTTTAATGCCTAATTATTTACATAACTTTATCTACATCCATATCATAAATTTAGAATGCCAATTTAACTTTATTTACATTTTTATCAACTAAGTAAAGTACTTCTAAATATACCTATTCAAATCAGTTGAAATCACTCAATTTGTGTAAAAATATTCTACAATAAATATTTATTGAAAAAAAAAGAAGTTGATTTTATAACATTAATTTATTGACACCGATACTTTAATGTTAACATTATGATACAGGCACAGGCACCGGTTTCTTAATAAAGGCTTCTGAATACATAATAGGGAAATTATGACATGGATGTAGATAAAAGGTTTTATTAAGGTGCTTTATGAGTTGTTTAAATCACGCGCACCTGTAGCCTTAGCACATGATTGCTGCGACAATTTGTCGCCGAGATAGACTATCCGACTTTATATTTTAATAACCTTCTTTTACTACAGATTCTTTTTTTCTAATAAATAGCTGGTGCTAGGACCAGCTGTGTAGGTGTTTGCTGGTGGTAGGACCTCGTGCAGGGTCCGCCCAGATAGCACCGTCTTACCCGTTAACCTGCCGCTAAATAGCAGTGTTTACACTGCTGTATTTCGGTTCGGGGGTAAGATAGCCGGTGTAATTACTGGCACACATAGAAGCAATCCATCTAAGTCCTCAGGGTAGGCAGCGCATAGGCGATTATTTGATCGCTATGTCCATGAGCCTCAGTTCCTGCTTTCCATCAGGTGGGCTGAGAGCTCCGTTGTCTACCTTCGTAACATAAACCCTAGGTAGAAACCCTAGGGTAATGTAACATTTTGGCCAAAGCCACTTAAAGCAATGGAAATTACGTTAGACCGCATCACAAAATCGAACAGAATTCTATGTAAATACAACAAAATTCTATAGAGAGTTTGCGCCCAGGAACCATTACTTTGACCTATAAGTATTCGTAACTTTACGTCCAGAAAAGTCAAACTACGCTCTGATTCCAATTCACATGTGACTTTTATGATTGAAATTGAGATATGGGAGTAATTGCTCAACTTCATGCTTGCCAGCTTGCCACCTCTCATAACGCTGAAGACTTCAAGACATCATCATCATCATCATCAGCCAATTGACGTCCACTGCCGGACATAGGCCTCCCCCAGAGAGTTTCACAAAGATCGGTCGTGAGCTGTCCGCATCCATTGGACACCTGCAACCTTTACCAGGTCGTCGCTCCATCTTGTAGGGGGCCTTCCCACGCTGCGCCGTCCAGTCCGAGAAAACATCACCAATCATCATCAATCCGCGTGGAGTCCTGTGATTTACAAATCGTCGTTTGGCCTGAAAAAATTGCTATGTGCATGATTTTACTTCAATCAATACCCTTTGTGTATTTTTGCTAGCTTACTATTCAAAGTCATAAATCAAACATATAGCGACTTTTGTAGGCCCAAAGAAGTGAATAATCAAGGCCAAGTGCGGGTAGTTCGCAAAACCCGCTATAAGGTTCATACATTTTCTCGCCAGTCTGCCTGCGACCACGGGTGTAACGGCTTGCCCAAAACGTCAGGATAAAATTAAACGTAAGTCTAAACGATAAACCCGTTTGTTGTTAAAATATGAGGCATAAAGTTTTTTTCTTGGCTTAAGTATTGTACTTTTAGGTAATGACGACAGATTTATATGTTGGTTTCATCACCTTTGACCTAAAATGTTCAGAATAGCCCCCGGTGTCACTGCTGGCAGCCCGCTGCGTCCAATATGCCGTTACTTGCATTCGCGAGTTTTGCGACATACGCATTTGTCATGTTTACAGACTGAAAAATAAATATCAGAATGCTGACTAGGGTTGCCAACCATACCTACTCATTATCATCATCGTCATCATCATCATCATCATATCAGCCGAAAGACGTCCACTGCTGAATATAGGCCTCCCTCAAAGATTGCCACAATGACCGGTCCTGCGCCACCCGCATCCTGCGACCTTCACCAGGACAGGTCATCAGTCCACCTTGTGGGGGGCCTACCCACGCTACGCCTTCCGGTACGTGTCCGCCACTCGAGAACCTTCCCGCCCCAACGGCCATCGGTTCTACGCGCAATGTGCCCCGCCCACTGCCACTTCAGTTTAGCAATTCGGAGAGCTTCGGTTACTTTGGTTCTGCTGCGGATGGTCTCATTTTTAACTAGCTTTAGAACCGTCACCATAGCCTAGGTGTGATGTGATATGAAATTGATGTGATATAAAAAGTGTTTATTCTATGCCATAATGTGAAAATAGGGTAGCAGGTATTGCTGCTGAGTCACTGTTAAGAGAGCGTCATGCTGTGTTAGTTTATGAAATTGTTACTAATTTATATTATTAATACATATAAGGTCAAGCGAGGCAAATGCAACTATGAGGTAAATGCGACTAATTGAAACTACCTACTCTTAATTTGTAAAAAGATCATACTTACCTACTATTGTTGTATTGTGTTGCTTTTGAATAAATCAAAGAATGTTCTAGGTATCTTCCAAAAGTTCTTAAAAACAGATTAAGAGTCCATTAGTTGAATTTACCTCATAGTTGTATTAGCCCCGCTTGACCTGATGCAAAAAATGTAACTCTACGAGTACACAAACTATAACTCAATCATATTCGTGGAATTAAATCTAACGAAACCGAACGTTTTAATATAAATGCCATCCAAAACAAGCATACACAGCAAAGACAAATATTAGAGCAAATACTATCCTAGAACTAAAATTATACAATTTATTCTCTACAGTTTTGAGTACATGCATCGATCTCATCCATGTGTATAATCATAAAGAAATTACAAGCCAGTCAATGTCCTGTTTCCTCTTATCGTATTTGGCACCCGGATTTTCATTGTGGTGGGACGGTGGGCGTCCTCTTAAGTGCCCCGACGGAAATACGTCATTACGGTGGCGCGGGTAAGTGATCAGGACATTGAGTAGCTTGTAATTTTTTTTTAAATAAAAAAAATATTTTGAATTAAAAAAAGAATAGTTTAAAAAACTGCTTTATTTATGGAGAATTGTACATATTAGGTAAACAACATTGTTACACATCAAAAAACCCTAAAGTGGCCCGGGGCATAGTTCCCAGAACGCTCGCCGCATTGCCTCTTTGTACGGCTAGGGCTAAACTGAGCCTCTGGCCGAAGTACGACCCTGCCCGTAGGTCACCAGACACACCGATCAGTTTTTTTGAAATTTCATTCACGAGTTTCTTTGTGTCTGATGACCAGGGCCCGAGGGTTTCAACCGCAAGTGCCATAAATATGTATATATTTTTTAAAATATAGTTTTTAAATAGTTCAAAAAAATTATATTAAAATGTCAATGTAGTTCAATTATTATTCTACAGCTTAATCATAATCATAAATAATCTACAAGCTACTCAGTGTCCTGTTTCCTCTTATCGTATTTTCATTATAGTGGGACGGTGGGCGTCCTCTTAAGTGCCCGACGGAAATACGTCATTACGGTAGCGCGGGTAAGTAAATGGGGTCTGTTTGCTTCGAGATACGGCACGGACCAGCCCTTTCCGAAGTGACCTAAAATAATGTCAAGTTTTCTTTTTAGTTCAAGGTGAGGTATTGGAGGATTTAGTCAATGTGATAAAAATGTAGTAGGGCGTAGGCGGTTTTCGGCCGGATTTTAGTTCTTGGGCACATAACGCTTCATAAATTTATTATGAAAAGGCCCGAAAACCAAGGTGAACCGGCTAATCGTGTGTTGTTACTGTTAAATATTTGACTAACAGTATTTAAGTCAGTAAGTATAGAGTGGTCCCGTGTTTAAATATCTTTTCAGTGCAGATGGTGCTTTTGTTACGCGCTAGTGCTTTATTTTATGTCAGGTCGAAATCTTTTTTCGCACTTGTATCGTAATGTTCTATTATCGTTCGCCGTTACGTTCTGACAGGTATGCGAATCTGTCGCGTAATACGCCTCCTTATAAGCCTCCTAGTGTTAAACTATTATTTTTCCAATAATTGAGTCCGGGTAAATCCACTCTGTCAATAGAGTTGCAGTCTAAAGAAAAACTAGGCAATTACAATTAAAAATGTACTCTATGATAGAGTGGACTTACCCGGGTTTGAAGTTAAGCGACTCATTTTGTGTCCGTACAAAAAAGCAAAAAACAAATCTGTGGACATTTTTTTTTATTTTGTGCCTTTTTGTACCGATAGAGATGATTCTTGGTCAAAGTTCTATATGAACGACTACATGATACAATACAATACAAGTACGAATAGCTACCTAAACCTGATAGATGAAAATATTTTATTTTAGAGTCCAACAATTTGTGTCAGTGAAAAAATTCTGCGGGCCTTTCATTTGAATTTGTCACCTTTTTATACCTATAGAGTCGGTGAGACCAAGTCCTATATTGTAGTTACACAATAAGACCATGTTCATTTTGACATGGTAATAACAATGACTTCATCATCATCATCAGCCAATTGACGTCCACTGCTGGACATAGGCCTCCCCCAGAGAGTTCCACAAAGTGTTTTCGAGTGGTGACCACGCACTGTACGTCGCAGCGTGGGAAGGCCCCCCACAAGATGGTTGCGGGTGTCCAATGGATGCGGACAGCTCACGACCTTTTTTGGCACTGTCTGGAACAATGACTTGTTTTATATAAGTGCAAAGCTAAATGTACCTACAGCGAATGATGTCAAAATGAGATGAAAACAAATGAATGTGTGCTCAAAATGTACCGGCCAAATTTTACTTCTCGACTTTATTTCAAAGGAATAGAGCCGAAAAGCTGTAGATTATATTCTGGCTGATAGTTCCCACAAAGCTAAACCGCAACTGTTAGAGCCATTCATTCGGCCGCAACCGCATAATGACGTACTTCCGGCCCTAGGCCTGAATTCACACTGAAATGTTCGAAATAGTGTACTTCAGGCGCCGGGAAACCAAACTTTTCAGGCTGCGTTAGTATATCATTGAGTGAGTATAATATTCTGTTTCCTCTATTAATTGTATTGTATTTTAGTTTTTTTTTCTCTTTATTGTACACCTCAAAAGACACATTATACATGAAGATAACTAATCTAGAGGCAGACAACAGGCGGTCTTATTGCTAAAGAGCAATCTCTTCCAGGCAACCGTCAGGTAGCGAAACATAATGGTTTACATTGTTTATTGCTTTTAAATGTTTATATGTTTGTTACAGGTGATCTCACAATAGTAATAATAATAATAATAACGGGGATGACGTCACGAACCTGAGTGTGAGTACTTCAGACAATGAGCAATTGAGGAGGACTCTGGAAGAAGCGATTGTGCAGCATCGCTTCACACCCGACTCTAGGCCACGATTACCACGTTTGCCCATGAATAGGCGTAATCTAGCGTTGATGGGAGCCCTAAACGCTTTACTGGAGCCGTATATACGATCCAGTAAAGATTTGGATGATACGCACTCGATCATGTACTGCGGGGCCATCGCAGCGTGCCGTGTTGCTCGAGTCAAGTTTCCGGACTCTGACCGTGCACCTAGGACCGCTGGGGGTGTCCCCGCATGGCAGGTGCGGATCGAGCGACGTATCGACTCGTTTAGGACTCTCATTGCAAAGCTGATCTGCTTCAGGGGGGGCAACAACCGCCCCCGAGTAATGCGCTTTGTGAACCAGGCGTTCGCGGGAACGGGTATTGCACCCCGCGACTACATGGCCAACCTCACAGAGCGCATCGACTTTCTGAAGCAGAAGGTATATGCATGGGCAAACCGTATTCGCCGCTACAGAGAGCGTGTGGACCGATTCCAGCAGAATCGCCTTTTCCAGAGTGACCAAAGGAAGGTTTACCGAAAGTGGGAGGAAACCGACTACCGTGTGTCCGACGCGCGGTTGCCGGATGCTACTGCCATGAGTGATTTCTGGCGTAGTATCTGGTCGGCGCCCGTCGGACACACCGAGGGTGAATGGATGACCGTTGTCGAACGTGAATGCGAGACCATTGAACCTATGGGGGCAGTTACCATCAGCCCCGAAGACGTAAGTTGTGCTATCCGCACGACTCAAAACTGGAAAAGTCCTGGGCCGGATGGATTGCACAACTTCTGGCTAAAATGGTTTCGATGTTCGCACTCACGATTGGCAACGCAATTCCAACAAGCCCTCGAGCTCGGTTCCCTGCCACCTTCCTTAACAACTGGTGTAACCTTCCTGCTCTACAAGTCCGGTAGTACCACGGAAGCGAAGAACTACCGACCCATCACGTGCTTGCCCACACTGTACAAGCTCCTTACATCCATTTTGAGAGTAAAAATTAACACGCACATTGTTTCGAACAATGTTTTGGCTCCTGCTCAAAATGGATGTAGGGTTGGGTCCCGTGGTACTAAAGAGCTCCTCCTCATCGACATGACCATTTGCCAGCAAGTCCGGCGTAACAAAGGGGCCCTCTCCGCCGCTTGGATTGACTACAAGAAGGCCTATGATTCGGTGCCTCACTCATGGTTGGAAAGGGTCTTGGAGCTGTATAAAGTTAATGCAACTTTAAGATCCTTTCTCGGCGCTTGTATGAGGCAGTGGACCACAGTCCTTCGTCAACCAGGAGGCGGGGATGGCCCCTCTGGCCCGCAGGACTTTATAAGGATCGAGCGAGGAATATTCCAGGGTGACAGTCTGAGTCCCTTATGGTTCTGCCTAGCTCTGAATCCCCTCAGCACCCTGCTGAAGGATTCAGGACTAGGTTGCCGGCTTCGGAGAGAGGGTGAAGTTATTTCTCACCTTCTGTATATGGATGATCTCAAATTATTTGCGCCAAATAGCCAAGACTTGTTGGAACTATTGCGAACCACAGAAGTTTTCAGTAGTGCCATCAATATGGAATTTGGTGTCGATAAGTGTGCGGTTATGCATGTGCAGCGGGGGAAAGTAGTAAATTCAACAAATTTACAGCTTTCTGAGACAATGTCGTTCAGGTCTATCTCGGAAGCAGAAACCTATAAATACCTTGGTATGTCACAGTCTTTGGGTATTGAAGATATGGGGATTAGACAGGCGGTGAAGGAGCGCTTTTTCAGCCGGCTCACAAAAGTACTTAACAGTCTTTTGTCAGGAGGCAACAAAGTGCGCGCCTTCAACGCCTGGGTAATACCCATACTCACATACTCCTTCGGCATACTAAGGTGGACTCAGACCGAGCTGGACGCCCTGGATCGAAGGGTCCGTACACTGCTTACCACACATCGAATGCTACACCCGCGCTCATCAGTTATGAGATTGTACATCCCGCGTAAATGTGGAGGCCGCGGCTTCTTAAATGCCAAAGACCTCCACAACCGCGAGGTGTACAATCTCAGAAACTATTTTCTTAACAATGAGTGCGGGATGCATCGTGATGTGGTGGCAGTAGACCGGAACCTCACGCCGCTTTCCTTGGCAAAAGAGAACTGGCGCAGACCTGTGGTACTAAGCACCGAGGACCGCAGGGCGGTATGGAAGAGCAAGGAGCTACACGGGCGGTTCTACAAGGCCCTCACGGGACCTGACGTAGATCTGCTCGCGTCGGTGAACTGGCTACGATTCGGGGACCTCTTCGGAGAAACCGAGGGTTTTGCCTGTGCAATTGCTGACGAGGTTATCATGACGAATAACTACCGGAAATATATCCTGAAGGACGGTACGGTCGACATTTGTCGGGCATGCCGCCGTCCCGGTGAGTCACTCAGGCATATTATTTCCGGTTGTTCTCAGATTGTTAACACCGAGTACTTGCACAGACACAACCTCGTAGCCAGGATTATACACCAGCAGCTTGCTCTTCAGTACGGCCTTGTGGGCTTCGAAGTGCCGTACTATAAGTATGTAGTTGCTAGGCGGGTCGACTTCGTTCGACATTCAATAAAACGTCCGATTGCCACAATAACTGTTTTTTAATGTTCAAAGACACAGAACAATACAGAAGGAGAAAGTATTTAATTTAGAGCACAACAGTTCGAAAAGCACAGAGCCGAAAGCACAAACGCAAGCACAAACTAAGGCGATTAAAATTACGCGTGCGAAAAGCAGAGCTATTGCTTTATTTTTTTGCATGCGAGCAGCGTGCGCTCAGAAGCAAGGCGGCCAACAGACTGGCGCGGGCGCAGGCCGCGCGCCACGCAGTGGAAACGTGATGCGCTGCATCTATATGAAAAATAGGTTTGCTTGTCCGCACAACATACAAAATTTTATTCTTAACTCTACGTAAAAAGCATTTTTTATTATTCATTCATTATACTAGTTACTTTACATGCCATAAGGTAACTGTGCGAATGCTCGTCGCTGACCCAATACATGACACCTAACAACGTGCCATCCATTGGGCCTAGGATGTCGAGCATTCGTAAATATACATTCATATTTTATAGACTTAAGAATTGGAACAACATTGAAATATTATGGAATTAAAATATATTAGAACATGGTATAAGCGGGTACACTACACCACCCCTCCCCAGAGACCGTCAAGGGCGATAATAGTCAGGAAACCGGACGCGGCGTCCTGATCGAGTTGTTTTGATCGCGTCATCTTTGGGTTCTGGTAACGCCTGGTGATTCTTATGTACGTCTGAGTGGACAGTGTGTGTGTTGGTACTTGACAAAGATGTATGTTGTGTAGTGTCAGGGTCACGCAGTATGTAGGCCGGTTTAAGGCGGTCTATCGATACGGTTACCTGTTTACCATTTACTAAGATTCTAAATGTTTTGTCTCCTTTCACTACCACCTCATGAGGCCCGGTGTACGCAGGTTTCAGAGAACCGCCCAACGTGTCATCGCGGAGGAAGACATGACTGGACGTGGATAGATCCTTATGAATAAAAATATTTCGCTTACCAGTGTGCCGCGATGCCGGAGATGGTCGAAGGTCTCGCACGAAACCACGTAACCGTGACAAATAATCTGTCACGTCAATGACCTCGTCGGCCCAAGGGTCAAAAAACTCGCCCGGGAGCCGTAAGGGCTGCCCATAAAGAAGCTCAGCTGTTGAAGCCTGAATATCTTCTTTATAGGCGCTTCGTATGCCCAACAGCACCAGCGGAAGTGCTTCCACCCAGTTACCTCCCCCGTGACAGGTTATGGCAGCCTTAAGCTGCCTGTGAAACCGCTCCACGAGACCATTGCACGCTGGGTGGTACGCAGTCGTCCTGCGTCGCTGAAAGCCGGCAATTGAGGATAACTGTCGAAACAGGGCTGACTCAAACTGTCGCCCTCTGTCCGACACTATATCCGTTGGGCAGCCGAACCGGGATATCCAACCACCCAGCAGTGCCTGTGCCACGGTCTCGGCTGTCATATCTGCTATAGGTATTGCCTCTGGCCATCGGGTGAACCTATCGATGGCCGTTAGGCAATAACGGAAACCCTGACACAGCGGCAAGGGGCCTACCAGGTCTATGTGGATGAAAGCCAGCCGCGCACGAGGCAACCTAAAACTACCCAAAGGAGCAGAGACATGGCGATTAACCTTCGAGCGCTGACAGGCGAGACAGGTACGTACCCACTCGCGACAGTCCTTCTTGACTCCCGGCCAGACATAACGCTCGGCAACCAATCTAGCTGTAGCGTTGGCACCTGGGTGACTCAAGGAGTGTAGACTATCGAAAGCGAGCTTCCGCAACCTCTTGGGGACAAATGGCCTCGCTGCATCACCTCCCACATCGCAATACAGGTGTTCTCGCGTTCCGGGAATATTCACCTTCTCAAGCTTCAACGACGAACCTGCCTCCAGCAGCTGCTGCAGTTCTCGATCGCCATGTTGGGCAGCAGCTATACCCTCAACGTTGACAGGCTGCGCGATTGCCTCAATACGAGAGAGGGTGTCCGCCACGACATTGTCCTTGCCTGATATATGTCTGATGTCAGTCGTAAACTGAGCTATCAGGTCCAGGTGTCTAAACTGTCGTGGTGAGCAACCTTCTTTATGAGAGCGAAAGGCAAACGTGAGAGGCTTGTGATCTGTATATATAGTAAAGTCACGTGCCTCCACCATATGCCGAAAATACTTCACACTCTCGTATATTGCCAGCAGTTCGCGATCATAGGGCGAATATTTTACCTGTGCAGGGCTGAGCTTCCGCGAGAAAAACGCCAATGGTTGCCACACGCTGTCCTTCAACTGTTGTAGTACAGCACCAATAGCCTTATCAGACGCGTCAGTTACCAAAGCCAACTTGGAGTTACAGTCTGGATGGGCCAGCATGGTAGCTTGGCAGAGGCTGTCTTTACAGGCTTGGAACGCCTCTGTCTCCTTTGCAGAAAAATACACGGGATGAGAGCCTTTAACCGACCCGGTTAGTAAGGCATTCAGGGGAGCTTGATGCTCAGCTGCACCTGGAATGAACCTACGATAAAAGTTTAGCATTCCGAGGAAGCGACGCAGCTCCTTCACCGTTTTAGGTGTAGGA
Organism: Thaumatotibia leucotreta; assembly: GCA_025490895.1. NCBI lineage: Eukaryota > Metazoa > Arthropoda > Insecta > Lepidoptera > Tortricidae > Thaumatotibia > Thaumatotibia leucotreta. The sequence goes on along the minus strand of JALPQI010000171.1, from coordinate 142,654 downwards.
AAAGTCTGTATCGCCTCAACCTTGGAGGGCAGCGGCGTGGTCCCTTCAGCTGTTATCCGGTACCCCAGGAAGGTAACCTCTGCTACGCCGAAGACGCACTTTGACGGATTCAAAACCATGCCGAAGTCCTTCAATCTGCGGAAGAGCTGATGCAGGTGTCGCTGGTGCGTATCTGGATCCTGTGAAAAAACCAAAAAATCGTCCAGGTAGGCGTATACAAAATCCAGTCCCCTGAGCATTTCATCGACGAAGCGCTGGAAGGTCTGCCCGGCATTACGGAGCCCAAACGTCATGTATGGAAACTCGTATAAGCCGAACGGAGTGGTAATAGCAGTCTTCGCGATGTCGTCAGGATTCAGGGGTATCTGATTGTACGCCTTCACCAGATCTATAGTAGAAAAAATTGTACAACCTGATAAGCTATGGGCGAAGTCCTGGATGTGACGGATTGGGTACATATCCGGTATGGTCCGGGCATTTAACATCCGGTAATCCCCACACGGACGCCACCCATCATTTTTCTTCGGGGCCAGGTGGAGCGGGGAAGACCACGGAGACTCCGATGGCCTGCAGATACCACTTCTCAGCATATCATCAAACTCCGCCTTGGCGATTTTCAACTTGTCCGGTGCAAGCCGACGGGGTGAACTCGACACCGGCGGCCCAGGTGTAGTACGTATGTGATGTACCGTATTATGGGTGGGTGTGTGGTGTATTCCGTGTGGACGTGTTATTTCGGGATAGTTTTCAAGAATAGTATGATACACAGAATCACCAGACATTACCTTAACCGAAGAAACGTTAACCGACTTCCCCGCAGGCAAAGCCGGGGCGGCAAGCGATGTCATGCTATCAATGAGGCGCTTATTCCTCACATCGACGAGGAGGCCGTAGTGTGCCAAGAAATCGACTCCTATTATCGCCCTCGTTACATCTGCAATCACAAATCGCCAAGAAAAGTCACGGCGCAAGCCTAGGTTTAACATAAAATTAACAAAACCATAAGTTGCAATAGCGGTACCGTTAGCTGCACTTAAAACTAAATTCGTTTTTTCACCTTTATTTTTTAATTTAGACCTGGGAAAAACACATAAGTCACTGCCCGTATCTACCAAAAATTGAACTTTGGACCGCTGATCCGTTACTATGAGGCGACCGGTATTCTGGCAATCGCGGGCCGCCATTACTGACTGCCACGGTCGTTTCCCGCAAAATCACATGGCTTTACGCAACGAGTCGCTTTATCTGCGAACTTAAAATGGTACCAACACGTTGGGAACTTTTTATAATTCGAGCTTGACCTCCGTGCTGATGATGATCGCTCACGTCGCCGTTCCGGAGTTCTCGATCGACCGTGCTGACGTGACATCCGGTCGAACTTGGTCATCAAACTTTGCACCTGCTGGGTTAACGCAGCAACCTCTTGCCTTAGGGCACACGGTGCCGCTGACGAGGAAGCTACTGGAATCGACGATACTGCTGCTACCTGTGGGCGTGGTGGAACGACTTCATGGATTCTATCAGCTAACTCGGCCACTTCCTCCAACGGCAACTTTGACTGGGACGCGATGATAGTCTGCGTACTTGTAGGTAGCCTGCTGGTCCATATTGAGCGCATGAAATCAGTAGGTACATCTGCACCGGCGAGGCTCTTCAAATGCCGCAAGAATTGCGTAGGCTTCCGGTCGCCCAACTCTTCGTTAGTAAGAAGCTGGTGAATCTTCTTCTCTCTCGACACCGACACGCGTTTGATGAGCTCATTTTTTAATTGCTGGTACTTGTCTGCCGCTGCTGGCGCAGTTATAACATCTTCTACTATCGATGCAGTTGCTGAATCTAACTGAGCCAACGCATAATGAAACTTCGTAGCATCCGCAGTTATATTCGCCAGCACAAATTGACTTTCCAGCTGCATAAACCATAGCGCCGGTTTATCCGGGTAAAACGGGGGTACCCTCACGCCAACTCTGTTCAATTCGAGATCGTTGTCCGGCATGATGTGAACTTTCTCGGGGTCACCACTGTAGTTGCTAGGCGGGTCGACTTCGTTCGACATTCAATAAAACGTCCGATTGCCACAATAACTGTTTTTTAATGTTCAAAGACACAGAACAATACAGAAGGAGAAAGTATTTAATTTAGAGCACAACAGTTCGAAAAGCACAGAGCCGAAAGCACAAACGCAAGCACAAACTAAGGCGATTAAAATTACGCGTGCGAAAAGCAGAGCTATTGCTTTATTTTTTTGCATGCGAGCAGCGTGCGCTCAGAAGCAAGGCGGCCAACAGACTGGCGCGGGCGCAGGCCGCGCGCCACGCAGTGGAAACGTGATGCGCTGCATCTATATGAAAAATAGGTTTGCTTGTCCGCACAACATACAAAATTTTATTCTTAACTCTACGTAAAAAGCATTTTTTATTATTCATTCATTATACTAGTTACTTTACATGCCATAAGGTAACTGTGCGAATGCTCGTCGCTGACCCAATACATGACACCTAACAACGTGCCATCCATTGGGCCTAGGATGTCGAGCATTCGTAAATATACATTCATATTTTATAGACTTAAGAATTGGAACAACATTGAAATATTATGGAATTAAAATATATTAGAACATGGTATAAGCGGGTACACTACAAGTACACACCTGCGGCAGTTCTCGAAAATGGTCGTGCCACGCTCTATTGGGATCGATCTATCATCACGGACAGGACTATTGTAGCCAATAAGCCTGATATCGTGCTGATAGATCGATCGCAACGCCGGGCAATGCTCATCGACATCACGATCCCCCATGACGAGAACCTCGTGAAGGCCGAGAAGGACAAAGCCAGTAAGTACCTTGACTTGGCTCACGAGGTAACCGACATGTGGGAGGTTGATTCGGCGATCATTGTACCGATAGTTGTTTCTGCGAACGGTCTCATAGCGAAGAGTCTCGATCAACACCTCAAGAGGCTCTCGCTAGGTGGCTGGGTCAAGGGTCAGATGCAGAAGGCGGTAATCCTGGACACGGCGCGCATAGTCCGGCGGTTTCTCTCCCTGTAGCCCTAACTACCGGCAGCTTGGGCCCGCCCCGTTGCCGGCGGCTCTCTAGGTTAGGTTTTTTATATTATGTTTACATGTTTTGTATTGCTTTTGTATGTTTTATTTTATTTTACTTTTATAGACATTTTGTAAAAAACCTAGCCTAAGAAATGAATGAAATAAAAAGAATAATAATAAAAGCCTTTATTTACAATCTAAATAATTAATTAATTAATTTGACACCGGTTATTTAGACTTGTCTTGCTTTGCAGCATAGGCCTCCCCAAGATTTTTCCATGTCTGTCGGTCTCTCACTAGTCTAATCCATGTCTTTTCTGCAATTCTTTTTATATCATCTTCTCATCTACAGTATTGACCACCTTGCTTCCTTTTGCTATATTTTGGACACCATTCCGTCACTTCTTTTGCCCATTTTTCTTTGCTACTTCTCATCAGGTGGCCTGCCCAGTTCCATTTTAATTTCTTGATGCTACATATTATGTCTGTAACTTTTGTTTTTTTCCTTATAGTTTTTAAATTAACTTTGTCTCGTAGTTTAATATTTAACATACTTCTTTCTATGCTGTGTTGACATGTTTTTAGAGCTTTGGTGTTCTGGTCTGTTAAATTCCAGGTCTGGCAGCCATAGGTCATGCTCGGTAGGATACAAGTATTGAATACCTTTGCTTTCGCTTGTAATGGTATACTGGGGTTTTTCATTACTTCCTTGTAAGACCAGTATCGTTTCCATGCTATATTTATTCTATTATTAATTTCTTTACTTGTAAGGTCTTTCGGTGATATTACTTGGCCAAGATAGACATATTCCTCTACATATTCTATTAAACAGCTATTAGGCTTGATTGGGATTTTAATGTGGTTAGTCATTACCTTCGTTTTCCCTGTATTCATTGACAAGCCGACCTTCTCACTCTCACAGACAAGCTGTTCAATCATTTGCTGCAGGTTTCTAGCGTCCTCGGACAGCAGGATAAGGTCTTCAGCAAAACGTAAGTGGTTCAGGAGTACTCCATTAATTTTTATTCCATATTCACTCCATTCAAGGTGTCTGAATACATTTTCGAGAACTGCAGAGAAGAGTTTGGGTGATAATGGGTTTCCCTGCCTTACTCCCCTCTTTATAGGGAAATGATCTCCAATACGTTCGGTTTTGATCCTAGCCTGCATGTTCTCGTAGATGTTGTAGATGAGTTGTATGTACTTCTTGTTTCCCAAATCTTGCCATGTTTTATTGAATCGAATGCCTTGTTATAGTCTACAAAGGCCAAGTAATACGTTAATCTATATTCATTGCATTTCTGGATTATTTGCTTGATGGTGTGGATGTGATCAGTTGTCGAGAAGTCTCTTCTGAATCCTGCTTGTTCCTTTGGTTGGTTCTCATCTAAAGTTCTTGTTAAGCGTTCTAGCAAAATCTTGGAGAAGACTTTATATAGGTTCGACATAAGTGAGATGGGCCTGTAATTAGAAATATCATCAAGTTTTCCCTTTTTGTGAAGGAGTGTTATGGTTGACATAGCCCACTGGTGAGGGATATGTTCTGTAGCTAGTATTTTATTAAATAAATCTGTTACTGGAATTAAGATAGTGTCAGCCGTTCCTAGTAATACTTCATTTGAAATTCCATCCTCTCCAGGGGATTTGGCTTTCTTTTGTGACTTGATGGCTTTACTCACTTCTTCTTTCATAATCTATGGAATTTGTTCTTCACTTACTGTCCTTTCTTGTATTGTTTTTTGGAGCGGTATTCTTTCTTTGTCACTATATAGATCCCTGTAGTAATCTGTAGTAGCTGTTTGTACTATGTCTCTTCTAACGGTTTTAGCCTTTTTACTGATATGATGGTTTATGCTGTGAATCCAACTAGAGCTTACACAGAGCTCCTTCCATGCCTTTTTCGTCCTGCCAGAACTTTCAATACAGGGGGTCAATTCTACTAACAAAATTGTATAATAACCGCAATAGAAACGTAGTCGAATGACAACTTTTAGGCTTTTTCCCATTCTACTATTAAGCAACGATCCAATTGCGGTTGAACTTTAAGTTCCAGTTCACGTTCAGTTAAGGTTCGATCGAAATGAATGTGACATTCTCTTAACATGACAGAAGCTAAACGTAACGTTAATTCATATTCTACTATAATTTTGACACATTGGTCGATCGAAACGCAACCGAGGCTGAGCGTCATAGCTGTCAAAATTAGCGGTTGAGTAAAAGCTTGCTGTTTGTAACTTTTTGATAATCGTGAGGCTGGAAACATGTTGTTTTATCAAGAATATCTGGCGATGGCTGACGCTGTGGACCGCGGGAATGTTCGACGAAGAAATTTATTGTCAAGAGCCCAGAACTGTGCATTTCATTTAACTTGTTGGCCATTAAAAACATTGCTGTCTGCTCTCTCATTTTGAACCTTGAAAAAAATTAAGATACCTATAAGTATGAAAAAAGGGTATTGTAAAGAAATATAATAAATATCTGATGAAGGTAATCAACAAACCACCACATCCAGAACTGGATCCATTCGAACACCAGATAAGGGACCCACATCTGACCCTAATATGGCAGCAACTCTTTCTTCTAAAGTCGTTAATGGAGCTGCTGTGCCAAGTCCACCACCAGTTCTGTTCCTTTCTTTCCGGATGGTGGTCAACTTACCACGCACCCGGTATTTGTAATCGTTCCAAAACTAAATTGTAAACATGTCTGATTAAAGCAAAACATCCTCTATTACTTGTGAACTTGGATATCACATGAGGCCAATAAAAATAAGCCCACTTTTGTCCACTCCTTTGGGCTTCTAGCAACACCTTCCGCGTTCAATAATGTGGAACATTGGGCCCACAAGCGGCAGGACAAAGCCCTGACTTCCCGTGACCGAACACGTCCCAGTGCTAAGTCACGGTGCTCCTCCATAAACGTAATAAGGAGCTCCAGTTGCCTCACTGAGGTATTTCTTCTTCGATTGGCTTCCATGTCGACAAAATAAATCTAAACTATTGTAGTTTGGCGCGGAGTTTGAAGTTTGACGTGTACGTCATTGACACAGACAGTTTTTTTTTAGTTATTTGAGGTTTCTTAACATATTTTTTGTTTAATGTATTAAATATCAAGTTAATTAATTGAAAAATATGCAATTAGTAACATAAAATCATAAAATAATCTCAAATTTGTACATTAAATGTGACACTTTAATTTAGTAGTAAAAATATTATGGTCATGGTAACACTCAAATCAGCTTATTTAGTCTTTGGACTAAACGTATCGGTTCTATTGCGATTCGTTTGCGATTCTACTTAGATTACGTTCCAATTTGGATCACAAAATAGTAGAATAACTTTATCACTCAGACTGACACTGAATAAAAACTGAATTACAGCAGAACCGTTATCGAACCTAAACTCAATGCATGTTAGTAGAATTGGCTCCCAGGAGTTTAGTGTTTGGGTTCTTCTTTCCAGTATGTGCTTTCTAATATGTACATTGATTTCTTTGCTTAATTTTGTTATTAATTGTTTATTTGCCTTCCTGTTTTCTAATAGCTGTCCTCTTTGCTTAATTAATTCTCTTGCTATAGGTCTTTATCTTATATATTTGATCTTTTGATGACTTAATATCTTTAACATTGTTCTCGACATCTTTCAGGCATTGCTCTATTTTATTATATTTTTCTTGTACACTTAGAGAGGTCTCTATTGACTTCAGAGATTTCTTGAGTGGTTCTAAAATGCAATTTGGGAGTGGGAGCTGGATAGGCAATGATCTCCTCCGTATATTTTTCCTCGATTGTTTCTGAGCGGTGACATACAAATGACCCTGAAGTAGTCTGTGGTCAGTATTGTAGTTTAACGTATTAACCACCTTTGTATTTGAAAATAGTTTCGGCTTGTTTGTGGTTATAAAGTCAATTTCGTTTCTTACTAGCCCGTTTGGTGACTGCCATGTCCACTTTCGGTTGAACTTATACTGGTAATAGCTGTTCATAATATGCAGCTTATTTTCCATAGCAAAGTTTATTAACCTTTGCCCATTATTATTTCTTTTGCCAGCTGTGTAAGGGCCAAGTACAATGTCCTCATTTTTCATTCTGTTGCCTATTTGTCCATTAAAATCTCCCATTACAATAGCCATGTCGAATAGGTTATGCATAGTTCTGTTTAAATCTGTGTAAAATTAGTTTTTTGCTGTATTACTTGTAGTTTCAGTTGGAGCATATACTTGGACTATTGATGTTGGTTTCCTTTGACCTGGCAGAATAATGTTTAGTACGGCAATTCTGTCTGTAACACCTTTAAATTCTATAATTCGGTTTTTCAATTGTTTTTTTACCATAAATTCGACACCATATCGTCCCGGTACTAAATTTTTATAGTAAAGTATAAAATTTTCATATTCTTCTATTTTTTCTTCTGCTCTACGTACCTCACTGATACCAATTATATCCCAATTTATGTTTGTTAAAGCTTGTTCGAGCTCTAATAAGGATTCTTCTGATTTTAGTGAGCGTGTGTTGAGCGTGGCAATATATAGTCTTTTTCTATTTAATTCTTGGTTTGACGACGACGTTATAGGAGAGTCTATTTGTTTCTGGTCCTCGTACTGATATTCTTGGGGGTTTTGGTCCTTAACCCCGCGGTGACCAGCCGTATTGGGGCTTTGTATTTTTTTAGATTTGAATTGTTTTGTTTTGATACCGGTGCCTGAAGATTCCTATAATTTCTGATGTTGGTGTTGTTTTTCCGATAAGGAAAGGGATCTGGCCCTCATATATGCAAATGCATCAGTCTTGTGCATTTTAGACGGGGCTACTGAGTCATTTTCACTTCTATTTTGAGAAGAGTTTCTGTTGTTAGGCGAAGCGGATTCTTCTCTCTTTCTTTTTTCAACTCACAATAGTACATTACATCAGAGGCCGGGAAAATTAGGGTTTCCGGCCAAGTTGGTATATAGGATAGGTAACGAGGCCGGGAATCCGTTTTCTCGCCGAGGCATGTATAGTACTTTTCTCAAACACATAAAGAAATACAAAAAAAATATGTCAATGTTGTCGAAAAAAAAAGTTACTTTGCAAGCCTAGGCCAGAAAAGTGTTATAAAACTCCATTTCCATGCCAGTGAGTGCGCCCTAAAAGCGATACTTCCGAGTCTATTTTAAGGAACGTAAAGATAATATTTCATTGCATGTTTGAGAAAATAAATCATTTTTCTTTTTTTTTCTTGAACTTGCAATGCATACCCATACTTCTTCCCTATATGCACAATGTACAAATGGTGGTCAAAGGTGTCCATACAATGTCTAGGAAGAATCCACCTGACGAAACTGACTACAGCTCGTGGAGAAGTCGTTACTTCGAAGCCAGCAGTTCTTTCCGTATTGGAACACTTTTATGGCTGTATATGGAAAAGCTTCGCCTTTGTATTGCAGTAGGTAGATTATACAGCATTACAGTCTCCATCAGAAACAATGTGCCCATGAGGAAAGCGAAAAAATTCAACGGCGGATTTCTGACCTTTGAAGTTAAAAATGTCATATGAAGTTTTCAGGATTCAGTCTATTTTAAGAGGAAATTTGATTTTTTCTTAAAACCGTTTTAGACCGTTACGCTATGAAAAACGCATTTTAGGATACGATTTTATCACCATGTTGTCTTAGTCTTGTTACACTTAATTGACAGACATCAAATGAACAAAAATATCTTTAATTACCTAGCAAATGTAATTTTTTTGGGATATTTTGATTCCTAAAATCCTTTTTTTGTGTATTAAGGCATTTAAGCGATCAAAAAAAAACTAAAAAATTTTTTTTTGCAGATTTGACCAATTATGCTCATAAATTTAACATTTTCTGCTTCTTTTAGTCTCAGGAATATTCTGTTAGATTTTTTCCCCTTCCTGGTGGGCAATTGGATATCAAAGGGCCAGAGTGCTCATAAATATCTGAGCATGCCTCTACTGTCTGGCGTTAGAGTGTAAGTTCAGATATTTTTGAGCGCCGTGGCCGCTCCGATTTATCTGATGGCGTCTGTACATAATTTAAATAGTTTACAAACTTGAACAATGTTAGCTTATTTTAAAGGCTTGTGAACTTTGAGGGTCTGAATATAACAAGAATTTATGTCGGCTTTAAAATAATACCGTTTCAAAAGGTTGAAGACCCTTGGAGAAGATTAACTTAATATTAATTTAAATAACTTTAAGATTAATTCATCTCAAACACACTATGTACAGCGTGTATGATATGATGGGCGAATATGACCCAGTTGTCGTATGTGATCATAGGAATCGATTGGGAGCGAATTTCAATTGTGTTTTTTTTTGACTTGACAACTGAGCTCTCAGCCCGCCTGATGGAAAGCAGGAACTGAGGCCCATGGACATAGTGACCAAAAAATCGCATATGCAGTGCCTGCCCTGAGGACTTAGGTGGATTGCCTCTATCTATGCCAGTAATTACACCGGCTATCTTACCCCCAAACCGAAACACAGCAGTGCAAACACTGCTATTTAGCGGCAGGTTAACGGGTAAGACGGTGGTAGCTATCCGGGCGCACCCAGCGCGAGGTCCTACCACCTAGAATCCCTATTGCGTAGGTAGTGTTTGGAAAACGCTACGACCTGCTTATAAAGGCAAAATTGCATTATTGTTTTGGGGCCATTTGTGAACTAGCGTTAGACTTAAGTTAAAACGTTAGTTAAGCCAAGAAGGCTTCGGTAAGTGACAAACATATGCACCCTAGACCTAAGATTTTTATTTTGAATAAATAATTGAAAAAAAAACTTCCAATACATTCACTAAAGGAGTAGGTATTAAATATTTCATAATTTTGTTAGCAATTCAGAAATGTTGCCAAAAAATTATCATCTCGCTCTCTTAGCGTGGATATTAAAATTCATGTAGTTCTGAAATTTAAACAAGCTCAAAGCTCAACTCAAGCTCTGTGTTTCTAGTATAACAATGTCTTTTTTGACAGAAACTTGTTTTTTGTATAACAAGTTAATAACCTCAAGCTGTTTCAATTTCTCCTTCATATTATCTCACTCATTTCGATTGCAAAGACAATTGAAATATAGCAGCAAACTAATTCGCCTTTAAAAGTAGGTTTAGCACAGGATTAAAGTGACATACAGTGTGTTAACATGATGCAGGCTTTTATTTGAACCGAGGATTGAGATGCAGATTCTTAGCCAAACCATGTGCATTATTTGTTTAAAAATCCTAATTTTAAAAGTAATTAACTTTCTAAGAAAAGTTAATTGAGAAGCAATGTACTTCAAAATAAATCGTTAATTGGCACTTGACAATGACAGATCGCAGCCACTCGCAACGTTTGACAACTAAGCAGTACACTCGTTACATTGATCGTTCGAACGAAATAAAAATAATTATACAATTAATTTAAATACTTGTCAACTCTTAATACTTGAAAACGATTGCCAGTAATGCGTATTATTACCCATTTTCGTAAAAGCCTGGGTCATGGTAACACACTGTAGACTATCCGTTCCTCTTTTTTTTTGTCAGCCTCCATCCATAGCCTAGTTGATAGTGACCCTGCCTACATAGTTATTTGGAGGTTTCGGGTTCGAAACCCGGCAACGGCATTATTTGTGTATTTATTTATCACAAAATTTTTGTTCCGTGGTCGTGGCTGTGCTGACGATTCAATGATTTCGTCACGCTTTTAATAATATTCCAATCAAATTGCAATATATAGTAAAAGTTAGGAAATCTATCCTTCGGTGATATAATGTCGCACCAATTATGCTAAGCCTGAAGGTAACCTGATTAATGTAGGTAAGGTAATGTAATAAAAAATATTCATGATCTTAATTAATTACAAATATTAATGTCGCCCTTTCGCATTAACATTTTAAATTTGGGCCGTGAATATTCTCTGACCTTTTAATGTCGAGATTTCATGTATGTAATTAATGTATCTACTGTTTTGTTTGATGTACGTAGGATGCCCTGAAAATTTCGGGAATTTAATACTTAGGAACGTATATTTGACATGTGTTATACCTCTTTCTTACAAGCATAGTCTCATTATTCGAAAACACTGGCCACTTAGAAAAAAAAAACAATGTCCGATTTTCAATTGTTTTTTAAAGTCGTTGAGTCGCTGGTGAAAATGGAGCTGTCCCGCGAAAGTTTTAGAGCAATGATTTATTATGACTTTAAAAGTGGATTAACACAACAACAATGTGGAGACCGATTAACTATTGCTTTTAGTAGTGAAGCACCTTCAAAGACGACCATATACAGGTGGTATTCGGAATTCCAACGTGGCCGTGTGTCTCTTGCGGATGACGTACGTGAGGGTCGACCGAAAACGGCTGTTACCGATCAAAACATCGATGTTGTTCGCCAACTGATAAAGGAAGATAGGATGTTACATATCGGGAGATTCAGGAGACTTTAGGCATTGGAATGAGTCAGGTACAAGTTATTTTACAACAAGAGTTGGGCGTGCGGAAGTTATTTTCCCGGTGGATTCCTCACTTGTTATCTGACGACCAGAAAACGGTACGTGTCAATTGGTGCCGCAAAACTTTAAAAAGATTTAATGGAGGAAGCTCAAATGCCGTTTTTAGTATTGTGTCAGGTGACGAATCATGGATTTACGCATATGAGCCTGAATCGAAAAACCAATCTCGAGTTTGGGTTTACGAAGACGAACCGAAGCCGACAAAAGTTGTTCGTTCTCGCAGCACGATTAAAAAAATGGTAGCCACGTTTGTCTCCAAATCGGGTCACGTGGCGACTATCGCTCTTGAAGATCGAAGAACTGTCAATGCCGATTGGTATATAGGCGTTTGTTTACCGATTGTTTTTGCTGAACTGCGAAAAACTAACCCTAACCGCCGTATTATACTACACCATGATAATGCCAGCCCTCACACCGCTCAGAAAACAGACGACTATCTGAAGGGCGAAAACGTCGAATTACTGGACCATCCTCCGTACAGCCCCGACCTAAGTCCCAACGATTTTTTTTACTTTCCCGAAAATAAAGAATCGGTTGCGTGGTCAGCGTTTTCAGACCGCGGAAGAAGCAGTCCACGCTTATAAAATGGCCATTTTGTCAACCCCCACTTCAGACTTCAATAACTGTTTTAAAAACTGGTTTCAGAGAATGAAAAAGTGTATTAAACACAAAGGAGAATACTTTGAAAAACAATAAAAGTACTTTTATTTCATTAAAATGCGTATTTTTTCCGATTCCCGAAACTTTCAGGGCAACCTACGTAATACCTATGTAATTGATCCAAGTAGGGGTCCTATTTCATAAAATTAAATGTGTTTTTTTTTATGTGACGAAGGTAGACAGTTGACCATTGAGCTTTCAGCCCACCTGATGGAAAGCAGGAACTGAGACCCATGGACATAGCGATCAGAAAATCGTTTATGCGCTGCCTACCCTGAGGACTTAGATGGATTGCCTCTATTCATGCCAGTAATTACACCGGCTTTCTTAATCCCAAACCGAAACAGCAGTCCAAACAATGCTATTTAGCGGCAGGTTAACGGGTAAGACAATGTTAGCTATCCGGGCGGATCCTGCACGAGGTCCTACCACCGGCAGATTATTTTACATGAATATATATTATATATATTCTTTATTAATGGTACTCGAACGATATATGGCGTAGAACGAGCGCTTTTTATAATTTTGAATCGTTGTTCTAAAACATTTATGTGAAGATCTATGAATGTTTAATAATATTATGACCAGCGATCGGACAAAATGTGCGTCATTGTTCGCAATAATATAGACATGACTCCAAACTTTATTAAAAAAAAATAATTTTCAGTGAATTACCTATTTGACACTGGTAACTATGAAAACCTTTGTAAATAGTCACCTGAAAGCTTCGAAATCTAATTTCAATAAATTATTTGATTAAGTATTAATTTAATCAACTTGGAGTCATATCCACATTATTGCGAACAATGACGCACATTTCTCCAATCTCTGATTATGACTTATGGCCAGTACCGTTAATTCAATGATTTTGACTTGATGATATAGATTTTGATAGCTTTCTATTACTTAAGTTTAAGAACTACTTACTTGTGCTTTTACAAATACCTACTAACAAATATAATACGAGCATCCTTCAAAAAATGGACCTGTCTATTCTGCCACTCCAATGTAATTTATATGTTTCATGACATGAGCCCCGCGCTCCGCGCTCTTTAATAAGCAGGATTCTAATAAAACATAAAAAGGGACGAATTAAATCCGAACTCTTATAAATTCCAATCAAATTGCCACAGCAGAAAAAAGCCATACCGAAACATTCTCAGATCCAACTCAACTGTACTCCCAACTAGTTGGACGACAGATCTGCGCGAATGTCGAGCATCCTTTGCGGATTTTCTGTTGCCAGGCGAAGCCGCGAAGCTCAGTTGACACCGCTACGCTGCCCTAAACGGTCGTCCCACCTTCCTTCTAGAAAAACATTCTATAAACAAAAGACTGTCAGAGAAACACGCTTGTATTTCATAAAAAGAATGGCGTCGGAAATTTCAAATTTGGAACGTTCTACAGGTGGGCGCTACCATGCGGTCGCGGGTTGTCGATAAACAAAGAAGAAAATGAGTTTTATCAATGTGTAGTAAATTACCTTTTTCTTTGAACGCATTTAAGATGTGATAGAAGTCGAATTTGATGTGTTTTGTAGTTAGTTAATAAAATTGGATTTGCTTAGTGAGTGGCCTAAATGCTAAGCTGTGATATTTAGTTTTTCAAAATTGTTTGAGACATATCTGCGTATAAATAAGGTTGGTAAATGTCAAGAGCGATCGTTTAAAATTATAATTTTTTGATGAAAATCTTTGAAAAGCGAAATGATTTTCAAAATGGTTTCATTATTAAAAATGTATTCCATTGTTCTATTGAAACTATTTAGAGATTGTATTAGAAAACTCGCAATAAGTAAAAAATCCATAAAACATTTGGATTTTTTCACCAATTTTGATGTAATGCCTTAACATTGTCGATAACTATTAGTTACATTATTACGAAAATAAAACATTTAATACTTTACATACTGCAATAGTTTTTCAGATAACTACAATTATTAGAGAAAAAAAATTATGGTAGAGATTTCTTGGGCGGTAAAACGAACCAATTTTATATGAAAAAGTACTATTTACTAGAGTTTTTTCGAAAAATAAAGGGACGTGAGAGTGAGAGAACCTTACTGCCAGCCTCCATTTTTCACATAGATGCTACCAATCTTTCATTCTTCTCGAAAAAAGGACTCCCAAGTATTCCTCACATTTTCTGCAACGTTGTCATACTCAATACAAAGGAAAAATTGCGTATCTAATTGGCACATCAAAGACCATACATTTCCATGGAGCTTTCAGACTTGATGGATAGGGCTTAAGCCGACCTTCCATACAAATGCTTCTTACATACAAAAGCTCTGACAGAATAGCGAAGAACGCCGTAATCCTACCTAATTACTGTCATCCAATAAGTTTACAGCTGATGGTGGCAAATAAAGTTGCGGCCCACAAGATTGTAAGCCTTCGCAGTCTGTGGTTGTTTGCAATATTAACAAAATTGTACTCTTATGTGATAAATAAATAAATATTCTGTGAAAATTTTACACTAATCGAACTCTGCATACAGTAAGCTCAATTAAAGCTCAAAGTATAATATACCTGATAGATATTCAAACATACTTGCAGAAAACTACCCATTACCAAGAAACAAATTTAAATATTTCTGATAAGTTCACGAATAAATGCCGTTATCGTAATTCGAACCCGGTGCTTCCATATAAAATACCTGTTTTTCTTAGTCATGTAGGAGTATAAGGTCCTAATTTATTAGATGCAGATATTTTTACAGCTGATAGTACTCGGTCTCTGGAGTATATTAAACCGTGAAACATTATAGCTTTTACGATGTTTTTTTGGAGAAAACGGAAAAACAAATTTGGTACGTAAAAACACCCTGTTTATGTGATAATTAAATGAAAACTCATTGAACAGATTCTAGTACCTCTTTTACGTACCATTTAATTGGAACTGGCCACTACTTGATTGTCAATGTCATGTTATTTTCCGTTGGATTGTGTCGTTTGATGACATGACAGACAGTGTTATTGAGACATGTGATAGTGCTGATATTTTTTAGACGAAATTATAATTATTTTTTTTGTTAGGAAAATGAAATCAAAAAAATTACATGAAAAGATTTCTTAATTTATATTTAAAGTTAATTATTTTAATGTAATGTATCATGTGTTAAAATATCTGCAACTAATAAATTAGGACCTTATATTGTCGAAACAAAATGAAAATGTACATCTTTTAAAAATGTACCCACATACCTATCAATTGTCGTGTTTCCTGAGACAATTGTAATTTTACTCTGCTAAAAAGTAGCTATCGACTGCTGATTTATGAAATTTTTGCAATACATTTTATATGGGTGGCAATGTAGTGTGACATGGCCCGTCAGAGGGCAAGCGGTAACCGTTGCCTATGGATGCTAACAAAAGGAGAAATCGTATTTTTTACAATTATCGCGTCATCATAGTGAAATAGGGGCCTGCTAGCTATCATAACAGAAATTTTGGCAAAATTATTATATCGAATCAGTTTTTATCCGCAAAGCCTGCAGCTGTGAGCTACAAGTTATAGTTTATGAAACTACCCTCGTTTTTGCGGATTAACAGGACAAGACAAGGGATTGTAAGACTTAAGGGCAGCGTTTCAATAACAGCCTATCTTCACAATCGCGAAAAGGCTGCTTGTGTGAAGGTTATTAATGTTTAATTTTGTATATTTTATATTGCGAGTTACATGCTTTTGTCATGGAGAGTCTTTATCCCGTCGATGTAAGTGGGGTTGTGTTATTGGAACATCCATGAAATATGAACACGTTTTGAAGATGTTGAGTAGTTTCGTTAATATTATCTTAATTGAGGAAATAATAAAGGTGTTCAGAAGTGACATTATTATTGTTACAGAAGTGTATCATGCCATATCATTTTTCGATGCATATGAACAATACACTTCTGTAACAACAATAATGTAACTTCTGAACATCTTTATTATTTCTCAGCCTCCGTAGCCTAGTTGGTAGTGACCCTGCCTACGAAGCTGAAGGTTTCGGGTTAGAATCCCGGCGAGGGCATTATTTGTGTATTTATTTATCACAAATGATGGTTCCTTGGTCATGGCTGTCTATGTATTTAAGTGTCTATAATTATGTACCTATCTATTATATATGTCGTCGCCTGGTACCCACATCACAAGCCTTGATTGAGCTTACCGTGGGACTAGGTCGATAATGTGTACAAAAATATGTCCCAAGATATTTATTATTTACTGGTACATTTCGGCTTTATTCAATGTCTAAAAACAACCTGTATTTTTCGTCAAAAGGTAGCCTAAGGAGTCGCCTATTTCATTTTTCTCCCGTGTTCAAGGCCACACACTGTATATCCAGAACTACTAGTCTCTACAGAATTTTTTGGGTTCGTAGCGTGACCAGTCACAAATTGGTTTATGTAAATTCAAATATAAATCCACGTAGAACGGGGCGTAAGCCGCGAGTTATTAGGGTTCCTTTGGAGACTATATTTTTTCTCGTGAATCCAACTTTTTGGTAAAAGTTATCCTCAATTTTATCGGTAGATACCTACTTACATAATTTTTTCCGACTATTTAGAAAGACTACTACAAATTTGCTCCGACTATTTTGTCAATATGGAGCTATCATGCCATTGGATATACAGTGTGTTACCATGTCCTGGCCTCTTACCAAAATAGCTAATAATTCGCATTATTAGCAATCGTTATCAAGTAGGTATTAACATTTGACAAATAATTAAATTGACCGTACAATTAATTTTATTTCCTCCGAACAAAGTTTAACAACGTTGTTTATTTTGTTAACTAATATGTACAAGTTTTCAGTTTTCATGAATAACGAATAAATGTAAATAGTTTTAAGTATATTTTTAAGTAACCTCTAACTTGTATGTTTGGTTGAACTGTAAATACAAGTTGGTTGAAATAAATAAAAATAAAATGTAGGAATTGACGGTACCCAAAACACTATAAGCGATTCGCTCTTGACATCATGCGAAACAGCAATATTCACCATTACCAGTAATTTATTAGCAACATTTTTATTTATTTCGTTTATCAACTAAAACACAACTATTTCAGAATGTTACTTTGTTGATCGTGCTGTGACGTACCTTAAAAGAGTGCCTAGAAGTAGTGACTTGTCCATTTAAAGTAGAAAAATTGACGTTGTTGAAAAACTAGATAGATACCTATTAGTCAATTTAGAGATTTGAGTTCTAAATGACTTTGGTGATGAAGTCAGGTATTTTAATAAAAATTAAAGTTTGACATCGCAAATTAAAGAGGAAAAATTGTTGGAATTATTTTATTGTTGTATCTGAGTGTAAAAGTTCATCATGAATACAGTGCAAAGTACGGGAGGCCACGGGGGTTCTATGAAGAAGGACTCCAAACATGATGTAAGTATATTTATATTGATTTAAACTTTCCGGATTATCACTCACTTTTTAACGACAAACGGTAGCCGTACCATGAGTTAGAAAGAAAAGGATACGTTAAGGTGCATTCAGACCAAATGAGCATTCGCTATTCTATCCCCCACTCTACGAAATCAACGAATCACGTTTTGTGTAACGATCGAATTTCGTAGTTCTGAATGTTTGTTGTTCCTTTAGATATTTTTGAGCACCATAGTTGCTCCAATATATCTGAAGGCGAATGCACAAATAGCGCCAGATTTATCACAAAAAAAATAGTAAAGTAAATGACGAAAATACATTATTTTTAAATGTGGGTCAGCCATGCATATTCATTTATTTCCGCGATAGCCATGTATCACAAATAGCAGTTTAATTAACACGAACGGAGACTGAATAATGTATTACCTCGAAAATACTGAAATGTTTCGTGAAATTAATGTAAAAGAAAATGTAAAATCGGAGTTGGACTTTCAGAATAAGCGGAACCCGTATAGCCGTTGTAAATAATTACTGGCATAGAGGCAATCCATCTAAGTCTTCAGGGTAGGCAGCCCATAGGCGATTTTTTGGTCACTATGTCCATGGGCCTCAGTTCCCGCTTTCCATCAGGTGGGCTGAGAGCTCAGTTGTCTACCTTAGTGACACTAAAATATGCTTAAAAGGACTGACTAATAGTTACTAATGGTATTTGCAAATAAAACAGATTGAATTCATATAATGGTTTTATTATCACTTGATGTAAACGGGTCGTAAGCACCTACACTAGACACTTATGACTTTTTAAAATAGGTATTGTTGTTGTAGGTAAATATACAAAGGTCGTAAGCCTCTGCAAGCGTCTCACGCAGACGCTTACGACTTTTCTTCATTTCTCTGTCTCTGTGTTTTGGAGGCAAACGAACAGACAGATCGCCATGACAAACAACTATAGGTACATGCTCGGCCGCTATGAAGTCAATGCTGACAGCTGTCAGTTCAGAACATTATCTGTCAAATTTTATCTTATCTCTCAAGGTAAATTTTTGACACATACTCGTAATGTATTTAAAGGATTGACTTTATAGCAGAGTTGGGCAAAAAGCAATATGATTAGTTCTGTAAATTACATAATTATGTATGTATAGGTCCTTAGTAATCTAGATTGCAATGTACACATACAAAAGTAATGGGAAGGAGTAATCAGACTACTTTTAGCCCAAATCAGCTTTATAGCCACCGATCACTGTGCTGCCCATAAATACCTGGATCACTAGAGTCATAAGTGTATTGCCAGCCTTCAAGATCAACGTATCATAGAGGCCAATGCCTGATACTGCTCCAATTATTGACATTTGCAATCATAATGTCATAGCAATAAAGGTAACAGCAGGGTGTCGAAAATTGGGTCATATCATAACATGTTGATGACTAGCTTGAAGGTAGGTTTAGGTGGACGGTAGATGCTTACGATGTTGTCAGAGAGGGAGTTATTTCTTGAAAAACGGGTAGATGAAACATGGCCCTCGGTAGAGTAAAGGGTCGTTGAAGCATGCTCGCCTGTAAACAAACATTATTTTTACAAGATTTAATTTTTTTTTTATGTTGTCACAACAAAGTGGCTCCACTCCACCTGATGGTAAGTGAAAAGTAGAGCCCAAATCGCGGTGGCAACGAACAGGAGACAATCAGTAACCTGTTAGTTGCCACCGCCTTGCTGGCCCGCTAGATGCTTCTTCACGCTTCGTTTAAAGAATCCCAACTTATAGAGGTATGCGGAAACACATGTTGTATTTAGTTTATCTAGCTATAACTCTTCCATGTTCATTTAACTTTTTTTTTTCCGAATTAGAATCATTTTCCTGTTACCGATTGAGGTAAAATTTTGTATACTTACGTAATTGGATGACAATGCAGTAAAATATCAAGAAACTGGTCTGATGATTCAGTCGGAAGGTGGCCATAGGAAATTATTTATTTATTAACTTATAACTGTACACGTATTCAAGTTCATGTCTTCTTTTAGGTATACAGGATACTTGTGTCAAGGGACACCGCTCGGCTTTTCCTTAACGTTTACAACTTATATTAACAGAATAAAAT
The DNA here is from genome assembly GCA_025490895.1 of Thaumatotibia leucotreta. Classification (NCBI taxonomy): domain Eukaryota; kingdom Metazoa; phylum Arthropoda; class Insecta; order Lepidoptera; family Tortricidae; genus Thaumatotibia; species Thaumatotibia leucotreta. The sequence continues at coordinate 122,984 of JALPQI010000171.1, read as the reverse complement.
TGAATATTACAGTTGAACTAATAATTATGTAGGATAAGGAGGATAAAGCATACTTGCACTTAGCATAGGTGCAGTACTTATTTAGTTGATGAAATGTCTAAACTTATATCAAAATTGCAAGTTTTAACAAAAACTTAATAATTGAATACCTAATTAGACATGTAAACAGGTGAGAGTTACATTATACATAAAATACCTACAGATTCTTATAACGCTAAGGTAAAATACTCTTCTCCTGCATTAGTGTGTGATGAACGGCACATCTCTATCCTGTATACCTACTCTCCAAATGAGAAAAGAGAGAAAAAATAACTCACTTGCAATCGTTCCCATAAGTAATCCCATTGATGGAGCAGACTGGATCTTCATATTCTGCGCAAACGCATCCAAACTGGGCGTTCACTTGCGCGAGCGACGCCAGTGCCACCAATAGCAGAGCTGAGGAAATTTTATTTGCAGTAATAAAACGTCTATACGTGGGTCATTTTGATATAATATTGTAAATGTGACAGCGGCGAATCTCTTAATGTGATTACATACTAAATAATTAACAGTAGATAGATACTAATAATTTAAGATTGTCACTAAGTTTATCTCTATAATATTCATAAAAAATATGAAAAAGTTAATGTTTGCTATCCCCATCAGGGTTCATGTGTCACATGTAAAATATTGTCTATGAGTGCAATTTAATAAATAAAATGATAAACGATAATTTTTGTCGAACAACTCTAATTATTTTATTAAATATTTTTGAGTGGTATTTTTTAGACCTTAGATATTAGAAAAAATAAATGCTATAATAAGTACTAATTATCTTACCAATGTAAAACTTCATGTTGCCAGCAGAACTCCCAACTGTGATACGAGTAACTTGCACCGCGTTTTTATACAAAAACATCAACAAACGACACGACACGTGCGAGTAGGAAATGAATGCGAATTACTAAATGTCAAGTTGATGCGTTGGTCTGGATTGTATATATACATCTACTTTCAAATCAACGCTTTTTTTTTACCAGTTACTCTAAAGGGTAAGGTTTGAAGCATAAACAAGAACCTTTTTTTGCTCGACAGTCATCGTATGGTCATAAAACAAGAAATCTGGCATAGTGATATTATAGAATTACATATGTGTACGGTTAAGGATAACGTAATTTTAATCCTTTAACGGACAAGACTCGAAAAAATTGTGGGTTCAAGCCTCAACGCCATTACGAGTATATAGTACGAAAAAATCTGTACAGTCACCAGCATAAATATATGACGGTGGACAGCCGCGCAAAAATATATGATCCTCCATTGGGAGTCAAAATATATGACGTCACAACCACGGTAAAAATATGTGATGTTTGGTGGCCGGCAAAAACATCGTTACTGTGTACCCGCATAAATATCGGATCGGGTCGCTTAAAAATATTTGATTACTTATAAAATGCAAAGTTATGTGATCAGTGATCACTCTTATCGGCATAAATATCAATCCATGGCGCAGCAAATTCATCGGTTGAAACGGACGGCCTATATATCTGACACGTTAGGAAATCAAAAATATGTAGCCAATCTGCAAAAACTAACCATACTAAGATAGCATAGAGCCGTAAATTGTATGAAGTGATTTGACAACTCACGAAAACAGTGCAGACTTGTCATTGCATATGTCTGTCTCACATAGTCCATCAGCAATTTTATTGTAACATAATTGCAAATCAGGTTATGTGAAGACTGTCAAGCCATTCCAGAGGAGTACCTACTTACTTACGATGATAAACCTCCTTCTTACATAGCATTAAAAGATACATTAATTCTTAATACAAATTTAATTTGGGACATTCAATAGATTCATTGTGTGACATTACAAATTAATGAAGTCGTTACTATTTTTCTGAGATCGAAAAGAAATCAGTATTTATACATATTATAATTTATTATCGGTATTTAATTGTAAAATTATAACCGGTTTTTATTGATATAATTAGATTTATTGATGTCATGGCGACTTATCGGATTGACGAGCACTTGAAACATAGGATTGTTTCAATTTTCAATGCACGAGGAAAATAAACAGGTTCATGAAATAATGGACGTATTGGGGGTTTCTGTAAGTACTTTTTTAAGGTTGATACGTCTTACCTAGTCAAAGAATTTATTATAAATTACATTATAAATATACTTCTAATATTCAAATGTTTTCAGAGGAACACCGTGAAATTATGGATTAAACGCTGGGCAGATGAAGGCAATGTCGCCTATCACAAAAGTTTAGGCCTTCCCCGTAAAACTACAGCCATTCAAGATCAAAATATTGTTGACTTATATGAAGAAAATCCCATAATTTCAACTCTTCAAGTGGCAAACGACTTTGGAATATCCCGCGACAGTGTGCGTCGAAGACTAAAAGCGGCTGGCTTAAGAAACCGAGTTCCTGCTCGAAAACCTGTCCTAAGAAGAAGACATAAGGATCTCCGACTTGCTTTTGCGAATCAATACTTAAACTTTGATTTTAGAAATGTCGCTTTTCTAGATGAAAAAGTGTTTCAGTCAAGCACGGATGGTCGATTGTCATTATGGAGAATGAACAATACCCGTTATAACGAAAGAAACGTAATTGCAGATAGAAGGTCAGGCCGTATTTCATACGGACTTTGGGGATGGATGTCGTCTTCTAGGCCAGGAGAACTGTGCAAGTGACTGGTCGACTAAACAGCAGAGATTACATTGAAATCCTAAACGATGTCCTGTTGCCCTCCTTGCATATTACTTACCCGGATATCAATCCTGTATACTTACGTGATCCAGGACAACCGTTCTTTTTACAACAGCCGTATCGTTCGCCATTGGATTGGCCAACAAGAAAAAATTGCGTTATTAGACGACTACCCACCCAGAAGTCCGGATCTAAATGTCATAGAAAACTTGTGGGGCATAATGACACAGCACTGGGACTCCACGCGAGAGCCAGAACAAAGGCCTCGTTAATTTAGCACTGTTTTGAAATTTGGGATTCGATGCGGGGCGCAGATCATTGTTATAACATCATGTTTAATATTATGATTCTTTATTTATTTCTCTTTTTTATAAAAATGTCTATTATAATACTTTTTTTTATGTAATAAATTCTTTAATGCATGTTATTTTAATAAGATGTATTATTATGCTGTTTTGAAAAAAGTAAGTCCACCTGAGTTTCTTACTGGTTCTTCTCAGGAACGGTGTAGGGTTTGAACCAGTAGTAGATTTTTTTCTCTCTCTTGATAATGTCAGACGATTCGAAAATGCTTATTAATAAGCTTACTTGAATAAAGAATAGTTTGACTTTGACTAACATGGTGATGTCTATGCGAGACAGGCTGGATGATGTTAGAAACGCCGATGGTGGCTATACTAGGTATTAGGAAATATTTCAGGTATTTTAATAGGACAGAAGATAGACGTGGAAGTTCCATTTAATGTATTTAAGTTTTTTCTTGTTAGGAAAGTAAAAATAAAGTTATTAAATATCAGCCGTGCTTTATATTATATGATAAATGTATTTGTAGGGCAGCTGCCCTATTAGAGCGATTAACGAATGATTTTTTCTCTTTCTGTCACTTGAAAAAGAGATAAAAAAACCATATTAAAAGTTCGCTAGTGATCACATTTTCGGTGCAGCATAGTAATAGTAGCAAAAGGAATTTCTTTAAATATTATTAAGAGTAATATTACTGTTATTTATTCTCATTAACAATTTAAGTTTCAAATTTCTTGACCAACAACGCTAGAAAATTTACGATCACTGCTATGCAAAAAATCTTGTTTGTGCAAATGCAAATTTACAATTTCAGTAACTTAATGAGTTTGATGACATCATGACAGAATAAAACGTGAGACAGACATATGCAATGACAAGTCTGCACTGTTTTCGTGAGTTGTCAAATCACTTCATACAATTTACGGCTCTATGCTATCTTAGTATGGTTAGTTTTTGCAGATTGGCTACATATTTTTGATTTCCTAACGTGTCAGATTATAGGCCGTCCGTTTCAACCGATGAATTTGCTGCACCATGGATTGATATTTATGCCGATAAGAGTGATCACATAACTTTGCATTTTATAAGTAATCAAATATTTTTAAGCGACCCGATCCGATATTTATGCGGGTACACAGTAACAATGTTTTTGCCGGCCACCAAACATCACATATTTTTACCGTGGTTGTGACGTCATATATTTTTACTCTCGCTGGAGGATCATATATTTTTGCGCGGCTGTCCACCGTCATATATTTATGCTGGTGACTGTACAAGACAAAAATACAAAAAGATACTGCTCTAGGGTGGTCGTTTTTGAGACCGGTGCCCTATAAAGGGTTAAGTTAATGTATAGCAGATCAATTTTAATAGTAATCATCATCATCATCAGCCCATGGTAGTCCACTGCTGGACGTAGGGCCTCTCCTATTAACTATGCGTATTGACGCATTAGGAGGTAAATGCCCTGGATAATCGCCACGCTGGGCAAGCGGATTGACGATCGCAGTAATGTGTCCACTATGATGACGCTGCTGCCCATCGTCAATCTTGTAGAATGGTCAGCGACACTTCAATCCCTTAGTCGATTCTTACGACACCCGCAGGAGGAGTTGGGGTGGTGACAAATGTATTCTTACTTAATATTAATCCATGACGTATATAGTAAACTAAACGTATTTTGAATACCAGGTTTATTTATTTTGTACGCAACTTCTATTGACGGTAACTAAGTTATGTGAAATTGGGGTCATATTTGAAAACAAAGGTTTTAGATGTTTAATTGCTATTTTATCCGCTTCAAAAAATGTCCATATTATTCTTAAAATGAAGCAATCTTTTCGGGTCTCCGGTTTGTTTCCGATTGTAGACCTTACTTTGAAATATTGATGTGATAATCAGCATCTTCCGTTGTGGGCAAATGGTTCATTCGCGCATTTTCTCCTGAAAACGATATTTCATCAATTAAATTAAATAAAGAAAATGTCGTATTACTTAACCCTTAACTTGACCGAATTAAAAAAAATCGCGTGTTCTCCGCTCGCCCTCGCCGCTGTGTAGAGCAAAAATATATGTCTTTAAAAAATATATACAAAAAGTGGGTCAAAAAATATGTATACCGTATTACTGCCTAACTGTACAGGGTGAAATTTAAATCGTGAATCGTAATACCTATGTTTTTCCAACTTTATGAATAACTAACAATTGAATGCTTCACAAGTTAAGTTACTTCATTAAGTTAGAAATAGTCATGATTTTTTTTTTGTGCCCTTTTCTAATTTTAAATGTGATTCTAAGAAATTATAACGACTATTTGAGCTATTTAAAACATAATATGTAATAAATATCATTTAATTTTTCACGAAATGACTAAATTGGCGTTATTAATTACTTCAATTTGAAGAGGAAATTTAAATTATTCAATTGATTTGTCTAAATAATCCGTTTTGATAACTTATAGCCAAAACATACAAAAAAGTAAACCCCAAAACATACAAAACATAAAAAATTACATGTCCAATTTCAACTAACTTGTGGGGCATTTAATTGATAGTTTAGAGTTAGAAAAACATAGTACGGTTCACGATTTCAATTTCACCCTGTATAGTCCTGTCCTGATCAATAATTAAAAAACTTAGATAAAACCAAAATAAAATGTTTCCATTGATGCTTAATTACGAGTTTAAGTTGTACCATAGTTGTAGCAGTGGACTATAGTTGTACGGTTTTACGGTACCTATCTAATAAGATACATTACCAAGTATAGGGTAAAATATTTAGGGGAGCGGGTTATTCACTTGATTGAAGTATATAATCGCTCGACATGTTTCGATCCATTAAGAGGATCCTCATTACGGCGTACGCCCGACGAAAGCCTTGTGAGACGCAATCTAAGCAGTCTTGAATGTTATTCTGGAATTCGAAGTTTATAAATATACTCAGGGGTATTTATTCACTACGCCGGACATGTTTCGGAGACCTTTAGGTCTCCATTATCAATCACCGAGCTCGTTAACACGTCTTGTGCGGCACAATACGTTAACACGGGACTCCAAGTTTAGTTCATGCAAATCTTTCGCGAAGACAATACGTCCACGGGAAGAATAATGTCTAGTTAATTTGAATTACAGAAGGAAAAACCACCTTACTTTTAACAGAATAAGGTGTGAATTTGCCCTAATTTTATTAAGTACTGGACATGTTTTTTTTTTCCGTATAGCATAATAAGTGAAGTGACTTATTATACTTCATCATCATCAGTCCGTTGCAGTCCACTGCTGGACATAAAGACTGTCCACGTAAAAAATTGGTCGACGTCATAATGACAAATAAGATGAAAAAAATATCAAAAACTAATTAATTATATATTTATATAATAGTATAATTCGCGTTCTTTAAAATATAATACAAGACTTGTGCAACACATTAAGACTAATAACATGCCCTGACTTTTCTTCTTACTCCTTCCATCAATCTTTGTACATCGGTTTCGGTGATCGTTTTACATGTTGTATCCCAATATTTTTTGAATTGTTGTACATCAGTAGCAATTTTCTGACTTCTTTTTAGCTTTCTTTTCATTATTGCCCAGAATTTCACTACAGGCCGGAGTTCTGGGCAGTTTGGAGGATTTGCAGATTTCGGTACAACAGAGATATTATTTTCGTCATACCATGTCGAAACCGATTTCGCGTAATGCGAAGTGGCTAAATCAGGCCAAAATATGACTGACTGGGCGTGGCTTCTTATGAACGGCAATAAACGTTTTTTTAAACACTTCTTCATGTAAACGACTTGGTTAACCGTGCCAGTTGTAACGAAAGATTTGCTTTTTTTACCAGATGTACATATGGCTTGCCACACTAATTTTTTTTTTTGCAAACTTGTCTATTTTTTTTGCCGTAAATTTATCATCAATACCTCCTCGTTTATTTGCGACGTAAAACTGTAACCCTGGCAACTGCTTGAAATCTGCCTTGACGTAGGTCTCATCGTCCATCAAAATGCAATCAAATTTCGTTAAATAATTTGTATACAACTTTCGGGCTCGAGTTTTACATATTTTTTGTTTAGTAGCATCGCGATTTGTAACGCTAGACGCTTTATATGAGTGTAAACCTGCTTTTTGTTTGATCTTCTGGACGTACGACTTTGATAACTTACATTTCCTGGCGACGTCTCAAATGGACAGTGTTGGGTTCTTCTTAAAGTGCTCAATTACTTTCCTTGCCTTATTTTTATCCATGGAACCGTGTTTTCTACGCGAACCTTTCTTCCTTTCGACCGTCAACCTCGAGCGATAATTAGTCAATACCTTTTGGACTGTAGATTTGGGAACGGATAATAATTTAGCTAGCTTAGCTTACGACATATCAGGATTTTCATTGTAAGTGTACAAAATACTTTTGCGCTTCTCCAGTTAGCCAACTGGAGAGGCCATTGTATTACAGTTATTATTTTTAAAATCGAAAGTAGTCTCAAAATAAACCTTATATATCCCGCTTTCTAACTATCACAGTGACAGATTTCATTTTTCTTTTATCTTATTTTTTAAAGAATTTTATGTCGACCACTTTTTTACGTGGACAGTCTTTAGGCCTCCCCCAAGGTACGCCACAGAGCTCGGTCTGCTGCTTTATGCATCCAGTTTCTGCCAGCCCCCTTATGCAAATCATCCCGCCACCTAGCCGGAGGGCGTACCACGCTACGTTTACCAAGACGCGGTCTCCACTCCAGAACACGCTTGCTCCAGCGGTTATCGGTTCTGCGACATATGTGGCCAGCCCATTGCCACTTCAACCTACTAACTTTCAGAGCTATGTTGGTCACCTTGGTTCTCTGGAGGATCACTTCGTTTCGAATTTTGTCCTTCAGAGAGACCCCAAGCATAGCTCTTTCCATAGCACGTTGCGCGATTTTAAGCTTGTGGATTAGCCCCACAGTGAGTGTCCACGTCTCGGATCCGTACGTCATAACAGGAAGGACGCACTAGTCAAAAACTTTCGTCTTTAGGCTCTGAGGTATTATACTTGTTGGCCTAATTTATGTCTAGACTTGGTAACAGAGTGTTACAAAAGTATATCAAAAATATGAATTTCAAACTTTCAGATACATAGTACTCATTAATTTCGCAAATTATTTGTCAAATAACTACGCTTCGCGACTCGCGAGCGCAGCGCGTATTTGAACGCGGGCTCAGTGGAGTCATAATGGAGACCTAGGCTCTCCGAAATATGTCACGTGTAGTGACAAAATGTGTGAGTTTAATTATTATGTATGTGTAGCTATTATGTCTCATGAAAGTATAAATTCAATTATTCATCAAATAATTAAAAAAGTTTATGAATTGATTCTTATACAAGAGGGCAAAGTTGTTGTTTAACTGTCGTTCCAGTATTGACACCTGACGTAGCGAAAGACTCCAAAATTGAGCCACGAGCGTAGCGCGTGGTTCAAAAACTGGAATCTTGAGCATTGAGAAGGTCTCAAGGCACGAAAGTTGAACAAACTTTGCCGCCAAGTGTAATACAAATTTTTTTCCCTCACTATCGCGAGGAAATATGATTACATATGTCATCAAAATGTAAATCAACTTAAAGAAACCATTTAAAACTCAATGTCGAAACGTATCGTAGAGTAGAGTTACTCCTGGTAATTAAATATAGCAAATGGCTTGCAAACCAACCCATGAGAAATGACCAATTTAACATGTGAGCTCCGATTGCGCATATTTATTACGGTCGTACAGATCCACTTATACTATTAGTAGTGGGCTATAGTAATTAGAACATGGTCAAATTATATTATCCATAAGTTGGTTAAAAGTGTTTTTACCCGGTCGTATTAAAGGATAAACGAGCGCTTTACGAGCTAGTGAGGGGAAAATAAATGGCTTACGTGCAATTATTAATAAACGTGTGTCCGAGCGTGGAGCAAACTGGTGAATATAAGCGACTGTGGCATGGACATCTTTCGGCCAATGTAGACGCAGCCAGGACGGAGAGTAGACACAACACTGAAACACGTTACGGTAATGATACACGTAATAATAATAATATTTTAGCCTATATAATGTTCCAGTCCTAAGAGATGGTCAGACCAGATTTCTGAGGGACTGGACTTATCAGTCAGTGCTGCACTTCACCAAGCAACGGAGCGTAACCGATGGAGACAACTGGTTGACGGAATCAGAAGGAGTCACGATCCTCAGCAGTGAGGAAACGATTGAAGAGAGAGAGAGAGAGAGAGAATGTTCCACTGCTGGGCACAGGCCTCTTCTTATATGTGAGAGGGATTGGGCTATAGTCCCCACGCTGGCCCTAAGCGGGTTGGGAACTTCACATACACCTTTGAATTTCTTCGCCGATGTATGCAGGTTTTCTCACGATGTTTTCCTTCACCGAAAGCTAATGGTTAATATTATTTGATATTCCGTACATAAGTTTCGGAAAAACTCATTGGTGCGAGCCAGGATTTGAACCCATGACCTCCGGAATGAAAGTCAAACGTCTAAACCACTGAGCTACCACCATACCACGATACACGTGCGAAAAGGAAATTCGTGATTAGTGTAATTTTTTTCGCACTTGTATCGTAATGTACTACTTTTATAGTTGGTGTGGAAAATGAAGGCATCTAACAACAAAACACGACCATATATCTAAAGGTGCATTCAGACCAAATGAGCATTCGTTGTTCTAGGAAATCAACGAATCACGTTTTGTGTAGCGATCAAATTTCGTAGAGTAGGGGGTTAGAATAGCGAATGCTCGTTTGGTCTGCATGCACCTTAACACACCTTCACTTTCTGAATACATTCCTTCAAATAATGCTACAAAGTTATTCGAGTACTGAAAATATTGTAAATTTGGATGACGTCTTCGATAGGTATTGATTAAAATTGCTTGCAAGCAAAATATATGCTACACATGACATGAATTGTAACATCCTACATCACGTATTTTTGCAAATAAATAAATAAAAAAAAAATAAAAAAAATTGGTAGGCTGTGCCAATGATGCTGAACAAGATCCACCACATTTCACAAAGTGCAACAAAATGTTTGTATGAAACATTCCTTTTCCAAAAATGTATAGGAATGTGGTTCAAACAAAAAAGGATTCTTCCATACAAACTTTCTGAGACATTTTGGGAAATGTGGTGGATGTTTCTCAGCATCATTTACTTGACCAATTTTACGAAATTTATCGAAAACGTGATCCAAATGTAGGTACAATTTTTTTGAGAATTGCTTAACTAGGGATTGCAATTCGAATACAACGAATATTCGGGCGATTTCAGTACTGGACTTACTCTAGGATTATTTTAAGGAGTGTATTCGGAAAGTAAAGACTTGTTAGATATTTGGTCTTGTTTTGTTATTATTTGCTTTAATTTTTCACACAAACTCTCTAAGAATAGCACATTACAATACAAGTGCGCAAAAAATTACACTTATTACGACTTTCCTTTTCGCACGTGTATCATAAGACGTTTTTCAGTACAGATGGTCCTCCAATGTTTCAACCTGTGTGTTTTAATTTGTCACTCGTTTATAACTTCATTTTTTTTGCGCACTTCTATGATAATTTACCATTAAGTTCAAATAACTTTCACCAGAGTTTTGTGTTTAAAATTTGACATCTTATCATTAGCGTACCAGGGACATTCCACGAGAATGTCGCTTACGCGACACTTATATTATCTATGGCAGCTACGTTTAATAAATGCTCAAATTTAGAAAAATCTGTGTGAACGTGTAAGTCCCAAAATATAACCACACTAGAACTCGGGTTCCTATAATTTTTAGAAGTACTAAAAGAATCGCGTTACGTAAGCGACATTCTCGTGGAATGTTCCACCAAAGACTGTACCTACCGAATAGCAGTCGCATATTGACAATTTGGCGTGCTAAGTTACATTCTCACTTATATACGACAGGTAGGTTTTCATGTCTGCATAATTAAGATACCATTACTTTGTATAATTAAGTAGGTATTTAACAAAACGGATAACAGGAAATGTCTGTGCTACAAGTTTGACAAATTCAAATAAAATATAGCCAATCAAAAACATAGATGAACCAATCTCAACTGTCTTTAAATATCTTCTGTTTAAGTTTATAAAGGTTAATTAAAAAACATTATCATAATGTAAATACATATAAATAATTGTATCGCGATGTTCTCGTATTAATATGACATATCAATACGAGAACATCGGGCTTATGATTTTTTGTTGTACACAGATCCATACACATTATGTATACACATACACATTGTGTATGGATCTATGATACATTTTCGGTGTAATTAAACCTGGATTAAGTGTCCGTGTGACAATGCTCAAAGTGTGACATTCGCAATATTGCGGGACACTTCTAGGTTAGATTGGCTCAGGTCCGGGATGAGTATCGTACTAGAAGAGAGGCCTATGTTCAGCAGCGGGTTTTAAATGGCGGAAATGATGATGATGATGATATGACATATAATTTTGTAATTTTGAAAAACCTTGAAACACTGTGAAACAATGATGTAAATGATTATAATAAAACAACATCAAATACCTTGAAATATTTTATTGCATTTAAAACAATTTAGTGATAAATTTTGTTTATTAACGGGAATGCTGTAGTATCAAATACATATAAATATAATGAAACGGTTAAATTCACATGTATTTAGTCACTACCCGCAACATGTTTCGGAGAGCCTAGGGGCCTATTTCTCTAAAGCTTGTAACTTGTAATACAAGCGGAAGTCCTTATCTAATTAATAGCGTTAAAAAGAGACTTCCACTTGTATTACAAGTTACAAGCGTTCGAGAAATGGGTCCTAGGTCTCCATTATCAAGCACCGAGCCCGCGGCGTGAGTTTAACCGTTTAATTATATTTATAGTTATTATGCCTCAAGAAAGCTTAAATTAAATTTCAAGTACAAGTTGATTGTTTGCATATTCCATCGTAGGCATATACTTCTTTAGCACAATTGAGCCTGAAAAAAAAATCATTCATTAAAATATACATACTCATCATCAATGAGGAGGGCTGACGACTACACGACCAGCTATGCTATTCTCTTATTCACACATTCGACGCTGCGTTCGTCAAAGAGCTCGACGACGAAACAGCCTTGTCTAAAATCCTAGCCGTTTTTTTTGACATTAGGAATGAGGCCGTGAGCGAGGTTGTGGGCGAGTTCGTCGCTGTTTTTCGTTAGAGAATACGAAGTTCGTACATTAAACGTCAAACTCTCGACGCAGTGTAGTTCCAGCTCACGCCGCATTCGTCGCCGAGCGCTAGTGTCGTTTAAAGTACATTAGTGAATACCATTTTTAGGCTCGACGCTGCCGCAGCGCTGACACAGCGCTGACAGCAAGGCGGTTTTCTTAGTGAATAACACTGCAGTAGGTTTATGATCGTACCGCGTCTAATCGTTTGTCGGCGTTGCGGTCATGTTCTAACAAGCAAACAAGTGGGAAAGTGACGCGTAGCACGATAAACGGTAAACGCGTGACCATGGTAAGCCACCAATAGCCGTACCATGATTTTGCAAGTATCGGTAACGTTAGGTTTTACTCTATACGTAAAGCAGGCCACCGCGCGGGCTCCAATACGTCAGTGCAAGACTGCAAGTAGGTACGATAAAATGCGTTAAGTGTCGAACTGAGTACAACCTAACGTACGTATATAGAATAGAATAGAATAGAATAGAATTCATTTATTTGGTGTAAAAAGGTAAACTTAAATTAAAATACATCTTAAACTAAAAACAACACTATCCTTTACTTTCCAAGTCATGGTACAGCTGGGCATATTCACTTCTAGGGACACCTAATTAGCTTAACTCTCACAAAAAAGGTAACTTCGATATCAGCTTTGTAACGACAATTAAGCATTAAATATTTACGTACATCCACTTTATTCGTGTTTTTTTTTATATTGCATATACGCGTATTTTTACATTTACGCAAAGCTGACATCGAAGTTAACTTTTTTGTGAGAGTTAAGCTAATTGGGTGTCCCTAAAAGCGAAAATGCCCAGCTACAGAATATTAGCTTGACTCTACTAGGCACTGGTCTCACCGCGAGCTACTAAGCTATGAACTACCGGCTATAAACACCAACAAAAGATACGCACTCCCGTGTAAATAAAAGAGACACGGCGATACTCGCCCAGCTATCAGCTATCAATATCGAAGACAAAATCCAAATGTTCACACTTTTTGAAAATAGCATTGAGAATAGAATAGAATAGTATATATTCAGGCAACACATCGTAACATAGGTAGGTACATGAAGACATTTTAGTAAAAAGCAAACTTATAAACTATATACAGAACACAAAACAAAGTTACAGACGTGAAACTGAAATGGTCTCCACTCAGCAATGCAGTTGACACGACTGAGCGATGTCAACGGCGCTGGGTACTTAGACAAGTTCCCAATCGCTAACGCTTAATAGTCAATCGTAAACGAAAGGCAGCTAACTGTCTTTGTTGCACTAATAAGACAGAGAGGGAAAACTACGATACACTTCTAAGCGTTAGCGATTGGCAACTTGGCTAAACACCCTGGGTATTCTGTGGAGCCTGCGAGGTGTGCAGGACAGCACAATGCGCGACCAGTGTATGTTATGTAATAAATATATCTCTTACAAGCATCTGTTATCAAACGTGTTGCCATTTGTGGAGCATACTGGTGAATGCAAGAAACTGCAGTGACATTTTGCAGCCAATGTTGATATGACCAACAAAGAGAGTAGAAACATTACTGAAACATAGAGTAGCAAACGTAAACATAAGTCTTAAGGCCAAGCCACATGCGAGTGCAGCACGGCGCGTGTGCGTGACGTGCGCGTTGTAGCGTATGTAAATGTCATATTAGATGGCACACCGCTTGCGTGGCGTGAACGTGTTCGTGACGCGCAAACGGTCTGCCATTTATTATGACATTTCCGACGCTACAACACACACGCCACACACACGCATACGAAACTTCCGGTGTGGCCCAACCTTTAGGGCTAGCAATTCGAATACATTGAATTTCGTATTCGAATAATACAGCATGAATTAATGTATTCGTAATAAGCATATTTTTTTATTAGGTACCGTAACATTGGAGTACATTCGCCTTAGGGGGTAACATTGCCCAAAAATATCCATATTGGCAAATTAATCATTAAGTTTATACTTATTACCATCGTAGGTACTTAGTATCGTTTGGAAAAATCTTTGAATATCATTGTGATAGGTTTTAAAAATAATTTAAAACAGTTTTTTCAAGTGGGTTATTTTATCCGCTACGGCTAATGTATGCTGAGGTTACGGTAGTCATTGTTATTTTTATTTACAAACTTTACAGCAACAATTCCTATTTTTAACACGCATTTGCTGTTACATTATTGTATTAGAAAATTATTTTGAGAACATTTTACGTTCCGGAACGGATTTCTTGGAAATACTGGTTCCTAAATAAAACGAGTATTTCTCTAAATGAACTAAACGGACGAATAAGACATAATTATCTGCATGGAGATAATCCCTAGATATCTTTGTCGATTACCGTGGACACCATGTCTTACTCGTAATGAAATATTTGACGTAAATAATTAGTATTACCTGCATATTCAACTTTTTATTTTATTCTTAAAACTATGCGAATACACGAACACAATAAAAGACTGAAGTTTCGAATACCTGTTATTTTCGAATATTTGCAAACCCTTGACATAGTACAAGTAATTAGGTATTTTCATGGATAAATAATATTACATTATTCTACGTAGCCCAAATTAAATAGTGTTACTATACGCACCTAATAAAATTCTCATAATTATTGTAAAAATGTCTTAACTATGCCAACAAAATATTTGCTTTTATACGGTATTTTTTATTCAAGTAAAGCAATTAAGATAACATATACTTATCACAAATGGAAGACAGTTTCATATATTACATTAAATTTATTGCCTTACGACATGGTAAAGTCAGTATTAAAATATATAAACATAATTAATTAATTCTTCTACCTTTTATATGCCCAATTTGTACCGTTTAATAAACACCGTTTAGATTAATTAATAAATAATAAAATTCTTGTCAATAAAAAAGGCGAAAAATTCAATTTTTTACAGGCAGCCATCTCTTCTCGACCTAATTTTTTTTGCCACCTTTTTCTTGATCAGTCATAGAAAATCCGAATATGTTCACTGTCAAAAGTTGTAACACGAAATTTAACTATGTAACACAAAAGTTATGACGTTAAACTTTGTTTCTATAAAAGGCTTTTAAGGCTAGATTCACACGAATTATTTTTTTCCCGTATACCGTATTCGAGATTTTCTCGAACGTCGTAGTGACAATAGACTGAGTAATAACGTTCACACGGATCCCGCATACCATATTCGAGAATACCACAGTATTTTACACAAAGTCTATTGTCACTACGACGTTCGAAAAAATCTCGAATACGGTATACGGGAAAAAATTACTCCGTGTGAATCTAACCTAACGATGTACAAATTTTTTGCAACTGACCCTAAATCCATGACGTTAGGCATTTCTTTAAACGTATTGTTTACATTCTTAGTTTCTTATATACTTCTGTATCTTTATGCACTTTTTCCGACTTTATATGTCTACAAGTAAATTGATAATGCTTTTGACTGTACCTACATTTTCGAAATGTATTTTATTTAATCAAGTAAATTGTTATCAAGAAACCAGAAAGGTTCATTATACGATACCCAGATAAGTTGACAATGCAAATGCGTCAGGTACATTCTTGCCATTGTATTGAGAAAGCATTTATTGGTTACAATATTATGATTACAAGTTATTGTTGGAATCTCCAAGTAACTAAAAGATTTACTTGTAGCAGGAGATCCCGCTCTTCCTGCCAATGTTACAATGAATAAAATTAAATACATTTGTCACCACCTCAACTCTTCCCGTTGGTGTCATAAGAGCAGACTAAGGGACTCAGTTTAGAAGATTGATAATGGGACCAGTGTCATCATAGTGAAATTTAAGGAACAAATATTCGTGATTGACAAAATTAATACTCTCGTCGGTGTTCGAACCCGGATCCTCAGCCCGAAACCCTTTATCTATATAAGGTCTTCGCACATCATAACAATTCCACGCTAACGCGGCAGCAACTCTAGTCACACTTTCAATGAATAGTCAACTTTGATCCATCCAATGTTCACTTTGGTCACTAATGGACAACGCGGTGTGGATGGGCAATGCAAATTGGTTGCTCGACACACTTCAGTCAAAAACTCATTTTGCCACTATGTCCCCGCCTCAGTTCCTGCTTTCCATCAGGTGGGCTGAGAGCTCAGTTGTATACCTTCGTCACATAAAAAAATAAAAAAAACTCATAGTCGCCGCGTGGACAATGTGTGACGAACGTGTCGAGGTTGACCTTTAGTGTACGACGCGTAGACCACGTGTCGTACACTACTTTAATAAAAAAAAAACTGAAATTAAATCTAGAACATTTGACATAGGGCTTAAATTCCAATATTTGGAAATAGAATCAAAGAAATAGAATCGAGACTGTTGCGTTGTTTTAGGTATAATGCGCGAAGTCTGAATACCTATCATCCCCTTTTATACAGCTGCATATTGCATATTGCCAAAACTTTGAATCAATCGTATAGTTGGCAGCGAGCCAACGTTCACATGTGATACATGGTAGTTTAGAATTGTGAAACATGAAACTATGTGATGTATAACTATTGATGCTTCTAACTTTGATTTGCACCGAAGTCGGATGAACGATTTCAGAATAGAAGACTGTATTTGCAATAAATTAATCTAATGAAGAATTAACAGAATTCAAGAAAGAAGATCGCGAGATATTGAGTAACATCGTACATCATCAATCGTACATTTTTCGTGACGCTAAAGGTTGCTGCCAGAAACTAAATGTGACAAACGCAGGTTAAATGTGTATGCAGGGTATGATACATACATATTAAGAGAGGTCTAGGTATATTCAGCAATGGATTGCAAAGGACCGACGATGATGACAATTCGGTATCGGCGAGAAGAATAGCAATCTGTATTGATGGCTTCTGAATATTCTAAGCACAAGCTCCAGATTTTATGAAAGAATCCCAAACTTCACTGAAAATGTTTTTAAACTCGGAAACTTTACTAATCCAAATTTTTAGTTCGCCAACTACAGAGATCCGAAACCGTTGCTTAGTCAAATGAGATTGTAGACAGCTTTCGTTCTACCGTAAACGGGCGCCATGGACTGCCTACAATAGACTACGCTCTTCTGTACAGGATTGCTACCGAAAACATCGAAGTTCTTAAAGTTAGGATATTTTTCTCTGTTACTCCAACGAAGGCATCATTAGAGTGACAGAGAAAAATTACGGATTTCGTAGTTCGCAATCTTTATTTACCTATTTCAAAAAACACAAAAATAAAGTATTAACACAATAAAAAAGAATTAAAAATAAAAAAATTGCTCAGGTCCTGCTGGGGAGGTAGAGTGCCCAGAAGGCTGGCCGCATTGCCGCGCTGAATCTTTGCGCGAAATACTGGCCAGCCCTCTGGTCACCCGACGTTCAATAGTTCGCAATAGGGGCCGCAGTTTTATTTCTTTCTTCCCTGTAGCCGTAGCGTAGTCATTTGTTTCCTTTGGCCGATGACATCTATGACGTCAGTGTGTCCTCGAATGTGTTAAAAGGGAGTTGAAGAATTGAGGACTAAGAAATGACATGAAGCTTGTTTTAGGTGTGCAGGTCGAAGATACTTAGAGCGATTGGAATACCTACGGAGCTTGAGTAGTGAGTCTATAAGTAGTGATCTGTGCAACGCAGACAAGTTCGAACCGGTTTAGACTGGTTGAAACCGGCGGAAACTTGTTCAGGCTGGTTATTTGATTTGAATTGCCGTCTGTTTGAGGATTGGAGATTGCAAGTGGTGATTTGTCTTTTATATCCAACAGAATGGAGATAATGATTTTCAAGTTTGTCATGCTTAGCTTAGTTCACATGGTTGGCTTATTACTTACACATATGTACACAATTTTGTCGCTTGCAGTAAGGGTGACATTTCACAGCATATAAAATCTTTAATGCTAGTTATGGAGGAAACTACATTTTGAATTATGTACATTCGTGACTTTTCGTATGAGCGTGTATAGAGTAATGCCGAGGCCACGACATTGGAAGGCGACCGGCTTAGCGGAAAACAATAAGTGCGAGAGGGAGTACCCATATCGGCATCCTGCTCCAACTCATGGACTCGCTCGCCGCTGGTCGCCTTAGACCAATGTCGTGGCCAGGACATAAGCGGCACATGGTCGCATGTAGATAGCATATTATTTTGGTGCTTTTGCACAGATTAATGATGAATATTGCAATTAAGTATTGTTAATTACAATGCGAGATACAGTGTATTGCTAAAAAAGCTCTAGTAAATCAAATTGAGTATACTACGAAAACCATGCCTTACACAAAAAATGTTCATGAAAAAACTACTACATGAGGCCAAGTTTCGTCATCGTTAGCGCGAGGCCTATTCCTAGACTATCTATAGTCATCAACATCATAATCATCATGAATGTTATATATTATTGGCCGTTACTGTACATGTTCGGCAAGGATCAGTAATTCTTGGCTTTCTGGTGTCCATTATGATGACTCATCTGTCCATCATCAATCTTGTATAAAATAATAGTAAGTGATACTTCAATCCCTTAATCGACTGTTACGAGATCGGTTTGCCCAGCGTGTGGATTATGGGCGTTTACCTCCCAATGCGTCTATATGCATAGTAGGAGAGGCCTACGTCCAGCAGTGGACTGAGAGAGGCTGATGACGTGATATCGTGGAGAGGCGAGTTGTTACATTCAAGTAACCGTAGAGAATTGTAAAGAATTGCGTTACGGCTTTCTGAATATGATCTGCTTATTTTACATATGCAATACGTTGACATTCCACAGAAATGACATCTTATTTCGTATGCAGGCACCGTCTCACAATTCTAACCCGGTGTTAGGGTCTTTCTTATGAAAACTCTTACTTTACATTTTGCGACTCTATTTAAAGTCCAGGTATATTTTAAACGTCTATAATTTATTCTGGATCGGTTACCTCCGAAATATTGTGTGAATAAAAAATTGTGCGTTAGAACCTCCTCGCCATTGAATGGAGCAAAAAATTATCTCTTAAAAAACAAAAAGTAGGTTATTAATTGTAACGGCCATTGCGAATTTAAGGGTTAAGAAAAAAACTTCCTTTTGAGACCCTCATTCTTTTTGAAAAACCTACCAGTATTTAATAACACCCCACACTAAGGATTAAATCAAAACTTTTTTTATTTTTTAGTCGATGATGTTTTAAAACTTATATTAAAAATATATTTCCGTTGGTATCTTTATCTATTTTATATTTATGCAATTTCATATTATATTTAGGCGTTTTATCTGTCAAAACACCTTATTATTTTAAAGCCTGGGCGAATTTCAAAGGCAAATTACCTTTAAATGCTTCAGAGAAAAATATTTTCTAAAAAAATACGATAATATTGAAAAGCATATCTGTGAGGTGTCATATAAATCAGTGTGAC
The DNA here is from genome assembly GCA_025490895.1 of Thaumatotibia leucotreta. NCBI lineage: Eukaryota > Metazoa > Arthropoda > Insecta > Lepidoptera > Tortricidae > Thaumatotibia > Thaumatotibia leucotreta. The sequence goes on along the minus strand of JALPQI010000171.1, from coordinate 103,377 downwards.
GACCCATCCATCATACATTCCATTCACATCCGTCTTATAAAGGGAAGGTTTGGGAAAGTCTTGCGATAAGGTAAAATGGGACATGGAAATTACCTTATTTTAGGAAAAGTGAAAATCTTTGACCTCAAAACGAGAAAATACATACCTACCGCATAAAATCTCTCTCTGACGGTCTCTCTGGTAGTACACATCAGGCTTTGACTGAAGGTACTCCGGACGGTGACCCTCTTAATGGGACGAATCATATCGAGCGATTGACTTAAAGGGCGTGAGTAAACCGGTTCAATAATATTTTAATGCTTGAGTCTCACGTTAGTTACAATATGCATGATGACTGGCAAGTCAAATCAGCATCTTTTTTCGAACGGCCAAAACGATCACCACTATGGAATTTTATATGAAATACTCAAAAGTGACGTCACGTTTGAGTACTGCCAAATGACCTTCTCTTTTAAGTTATTTTCAATTTATTAAATATAAGTTCTGTACAAAAATTACTGCGATCTACATCTTAGTAATGATTTCTTCATGTTTTATGTCGAGCATAATGTTAAATAATTCATTTTAACTACAGACATCATCCCTATTGTAATGATCTCTATAGGTATGTGACAGAAATGGAAAGTTAATGGACGTAATTAGATAAATTAATTCAAGTTTCCACTGCTGTGTTTCTGTGTGGGGGTAAGATAGCCGGTGGTATAGATAGAGGTAACCCATCTAAGTCCTGAGGGTAGGCAGCGCATAGGCGATTTTTCGGTCAATATGTCCATGGGCTTCAGTCCCCTTCCCATCAGGTGGGCTGAGAGCTCAGTTATCTACCTTCGTCACATAAAAAAATGTGCCCTTATTCAGTAAGTTTGGTAAATATTTGCGAGCGGTTAGCCGTGTGGTGACGGCCGTAAGAATACATTTGTCACCACCCCAACTCCTCCTGCGGGTGTCGTAAGAGTCGACTAAGGGATTGAAATGTCACTGACCATTATTTGATAAAATATTGGTTCTTATTTTAAGTCGGTTAAAAATCAGGGAGAGAGAGACAGAGCGACTCAGTGACGACCTTATATTTTTAACATCGTGTCTCATTTATATCCACAAGAGCGACTTTCTTTTGTTCCATTCTATCGCTGATACTCGTAGCACATCGCTTACTTACTCACTCCTTGTGGGGACTAGTGCCCTACCGCGAATTTCGGTATCCGCAAGTTTTGAGTATTTGTCTCTGTCACTTTAATAACACCTCCGTTAGAATGACAGAGACAAATTCTCGAAATACGAATTTCGAAGTTCTTGGCAGCAGGCCAGTGGTCTCACCGCGAGCTACTAAGCTATGAACTATCGGCTATAAACACGAACAAAAGATATGCACTCCTGTGTAAATAAAAGAGACACGGGAGTGTGTATGTTTTGTTCGTGTTTGTAGCCGATAGTTCATAGCTTAGTAGCTCGCGGTAAGACCAGTGCCTTAGACTTATTAAATCACAAAAACTCTATAATAATATTATATATTTCAGTAACGCCGTAATAAGGAACTGTAAACAAAGTTAAAATAATAGTTTTAATGTATTCATATATTTAAACACCGTTTCTGTTTCAGGTAAGTTCTAGTGGAGTACGGGAGTGGTATGTACCATTACTTTTAAACTGTAACCTCAACCTTATTACCAAAGCATAAGAGCTTCCAAAGAGTATTGTTGGAGTAAGGTAAAAACTGGATAGTTGCCAATAATTGTCATAATTGTTGTTTGGGCTGTTGGTATTGATTTTTTAATTAAATAGTTACCTTATCCGCACCATTTACTATTTTAAAATATTCAATAAAATAAAGGCTAAAATATTATTTTCAACGTGACATCATAATAAAATGATGCCCTATAAAACTCACAGTAGCATACGGATTCTAATGATTCCTCATACATCAGAACCGGTTGAAGCATTACGTATTTTGAGGGAAACAAAGAAGTTCTCATTCATGGGTATGAACGAAACAGTGAGAACATGTGAGTGGGTCGTGGGTACTCAAATAAATGAACTCTGAAAACAATACACCCCTTTTTTGGGCAGTCGTGAAAAAAAGGGGCAACTATCTAGATTTTACCCTATGCAAATGAAGTGGACGGCGTTATTAACAAGCAGCATGCATGTATAATATACTTGCATAATATTATGCTATGGTAAATGGGTGTAGAAATAATAACGACTCACTTGGTCACGAAACCCTCTCCGAATCGTACGGTTACTGGGTGCTTAGACAAGTTGCCAATCGCTAGCGCTTAAGCGTCAATCGTAAACGAAAGGCAGCTAACTGTGTTTGTCGCACTAATATGAAAGAATGACAGAGAGGGAAAACTACGATACGCTACTAAGCGTTAGCGATTGGCAACTTGGCTAAGCAAAAGCATCCTATTCTTTACTCGCACTGCAGTATCAAACGCAAAGAGAACGAAGGGCTTTTTCCAAAAAAATATCCCGAAAACCTGATCCTTCTAGATCTAGACGTGCTTGGGTTCATTCGAATGAGAATCACGAGCTGATTCGATCTGGGTAATAAAAATAATGTCCATAGATACGGTCCATTCATCCTTAGTTGTCTTATCTGGTATACAACTTTCTAACCTAAAAGTACACGTTTTCTGTTGTAAGCTGCTGTTTCCTTGATTAAAAATTAAGCAATTTACTAATCATTACGGACGGATTGCACACATACGGACTCAGGTATTTTGGTATATGCAAATATTATGGTAGCTTACAACAGAAAACGTGTACTTTTAGGTTAGAAAGTTGTTTACTACATAAGACAACTAAGGAACAAATGGACTTTACATTATAAACTGTATAAATTAAACATCTAAGTATATTATACCTACATCATATATCATAACGTTAGCTTTCATTTGATGGTTTAAAAAATCAATCACCCTAACGTAAACCTTACTTGCCATTTCATAGCACAGCTACTGGACTATATCTTGTGTGGTTTTATGATAGCTGTGTTATAATAAAACCGCAACACAATAGCGGCTGAGTAGACAGTTCCAATGCATAAAGTTTCCATGAACAATACAATATAATATTTCAACGTCTCTATTTCAAGACAATAGCGCTCGTACTCGTATATTATAGAACATTTTGCATACAAGAATTTATTTGTACCGCAGTATAATAGTATTAACGAACAGTATAGACACGTCTGGCCTTCCACCGAAAGTGCAAATCAAACCACTTATTTAATTCGAACACTAAGGCGGAGTATTTTTTCCCATATACCGTATTCGAGATTTTCTCGAACGTCGAATACTAACGACTTTGAATAGTAACGTTCACATGGATCCCAAATACCGTATTCGAGAATGTCACAGTGTTCTACACAAAGTTTATTGTCATTCGGCGTTCGAAAAAATCTCGAATACGGTATACGGGAAAAAGTACTCCGTGTGAATCTAGCCTAATAGAGCTAATCGTGGGACCAGATGTATGTATTTGTATAAAACTATCACTCACACGAGCACACACAGCACAAGCCCTTCTCAATCCATTGCTAGCCATAGGCTTCTCCTATTATCTACGGGTATGGACGCATTAGGAGGTAAATGCTTATAATCGCCACGCAGATCAAGCGGATTGGCGATCGCAGTAGTGTTGCCACTATGATGGCTGCCGTCATCAACAAATTAATAGTGACACTTCAATCCCTTAGTAGATTTTCACAACACCCAGGTCGGCTGCCCTACGCAGAAATCAAGTATCTCGAAATTTATCAAAAAAAGTTTTTTTACACCATTCGATTCACTGTTTTAAAATGCATTTTTTTGTATTTAAATTTTTTTTTAATAATGAATATTTTTCTAAATACAGAACTTTAAAAAATCCAAGTATCTTTTTTTAACGGGGTATTCTACGCTAAAAACAAGTATATACCCTAATTCTACGTTGAAATCAAGTATCTTGCAAAAGATACTTGAAATTCATATAGATTACTGAGTTACTTGACTTCAGCGTAGAAATATTGATATAGATCGTGGAGTTACTTGACTTTAGCATAGAAATATTGATATAGATCGCAGAGTTACTTGACTTTAGCGTAGAAATTTTCATTTTATTAGGATACCAAAACCTTATCTTTATATATTTTATTTGAGTTTCGGGTAGAAATTGTCCTGTGGTACCTTTTTAATTCAAGTAATGAATATTACTGTTTTTTCATAGTTCGTATACATACGTGAAGTGTTATTGAAGTGCTTATTATCTGATAACTGAAGTGTTTTCCTGGCTGTATAAGATATTTAAAGTGAAAAGACGCAAAGAACACTGGAATGGTTTCATTCAAATGCTCGCCATAGGGCAAAACAGATAGTTTCTACATTATGTTTAGAAAATAATAACATGAGTAAAATTCGAGATTTGTGGTAGTTTCTACCCCTAGCTGAATGTGATGAAAGATTATAAAAATGACAACTTAAGGAATTTGTTATTGAAACTTGGTCGAAGTTTGCTTCAGAAACGGATATGAGACTGTATTTTATATAAAAATAATTTGAATTAGGAATAGAAAGTAGTGGACTTCTTACAGAAAAAATAGTGCACGAATTACAAAAAAAAAACAATGTCTTAAGAGGCAGAGGTCTGCAAAAAAAAAAATTGGCAAAGTTAGTGCCCTTAATGCCAAGTAATTAGCAATTATTTTTAACCCAATTGCAATAAAATTCACAATCACTAGATTTAATAGAGGAAGGTGAACTAGTTAATACAGATGTTTGAATAAGGTTGATTTATATAGGTATTTTTATCTTTATGTTCTGTACCAGGTGTAAATAATAAAATATACATACAACTATATTGTATGTTGATTTATTGAACAAAACTATAACTTTCCATTGTTTTTATGTCTTCCACGCCTGCGTCTAGATATTTTCCACAGACTGTCGGTTTTGAAGTTCTTTTTCGGTTCGGTATTTGAGGTATTTGTAGTTTCCTACAATTTAAGTAATTGATGTAATTTTTTAAGCATTTCTGTATGAGAAATACTTTGTTCTAGAAAAAAAAACTTGTGCTACATTTATGAATTTTAAAACAACTTGCATTCAAACAGAATAGGGGCTTCTTTTCCGTGAAATACTTGAAATACATACTACATTAATATATTTTACACAAGTATGACATACACTTAATTATTGGCATCTAAAATGTAGTATAAAATATGCTTGTGTTATAAACTTATAAAGAAGAAGCTTACTAAAACACGAAATTATATACAGATACTTGTTTTTTTGTAGAAAAGCTTTAAAATTATCTTACCGCATTCTATGCAGAAAACTGTTTTTGCATTTTAAAATGATTGGCTTCATAATTTTGAAATTTTTTTTATAGTTTCCTATTAATGATGTCTTGCATAATAAAACACAGCAATTTTTAATGCTATCATTTAACTAGTAAAGATGTAATCAAGAAAAGTTTAAAAAAAACGTTTTTTCGCTCTACTGTAAAATTTGCCAAAACACAGATACTTGATTTCTGCATAGGGCAGTCGAGGTATCGTCGGTTGACAATGACAACCAAAAATAGTACATTACGATACAAGTGCGGAAAAAATGAAATTCGAAACGAGTGGAGATGACGATTACTGGTAGCTACCGGTGAATAAAGCACTTGTCCCACCAACGGCGATGAACGAGCAGCGAGTAGCGATCGACGAGATTTTTCTTCGCGTGCGAGTGAATTTTCTTAGAAAATTTACTCGCCAGCAGTGGAAACAAACAGCGACCAACTATAAATATATCTGTCACGTGCAATGAAATATTGTTGTTATGTTCCTTATAATAGGCTGTGAAGTATGACGTTTCAAGTGCGACTAGGACAAGAGGTCGTTAATGGAATTTAATACAAATCTTAAAGGCCTAGGCCGCAAAAGCGATCTTTTTAAATTCCATTCCACATAAATTTGTGGCACAGGCATCATGCCATTCTGCCACTATGAAACACTATGACCTTTTATTCATTTAAATGTCTTCAGCTGGCAACCCCTTTCGTCCCGGCCTCTATAGTATAATGTACTATTTTTTGTTTCTTGGGCGAGAAAATAGTTGATAGCTCAACGCTTACTCGCTTTTGGTGGGAGGAGTACCTAAGTATAACTAAGATTAAACCTTCAGTCGCCAGAAGTACCTATGTTGGTGCTTAGTATATAGCATGACACACGCGATATACGGAAGCATTACTTGAGTGCACGGCATGCAAAAACATGCAGTTACTTGCTAAGTTGCAAGCCTAGAGAATTTCTTGACTTAGTTTTTAATATTCAGTATAGAAATGCTTTACTTTATATAGTCTATGGTATAATTGTGTACCAGTTAGACCGGTTATTTGATTTTATCGTATAATAAATACGTTAAGTTTGAAAATAATGTATAATATCAGTAATATTATATTTTATAATAACGTAGCGTAGTCACAAAATCCAACAGAAATAAAATTATGTACTTTTTTAGTTATACAATAAGCCTTGGGCCCAAGGGTCCGTGCACTGAAAGAAAGAAAAAAAGAAAGAAAAGACATTTATTTTTGAAAATATAATATAGACATTAGAATACAAAAAAACACGAATATTAAAAAAAATAGCGCCACAAAATGGTCTTCAATTCACCATATTGCACAGACCATTTATTTTACGCGTAACGTCCTAGTGGGCATAGTCTCATACTTTTCAATAAAAAGAGCAGTTTTTTGTCTAATACGTTCATGCTACGGTCATGGTATGGTACGGTCTAGTGGGCAGAGACCTTAACGCCAAATACGCTACGCACTTAGGAGATACGGTTCGTTTACGGATACCTCTGCTGCAGGCAATCGTCTATGATAATCGATAAGTCATAAACATATGGCAGATACGTACGAAATGTCACGTGACCATTCCCATACATTATTATGGTCACGTGACTTATCGCTTATCGTATACGATTGCAGAATGGCATCTTGGCTAAGCCTAGCCAAGGACAATCACTCAATCATCAATTTCGATTATTGGTTTTTATTAAAATACAAGGTGTTACAGAAAGGAACGAGATTTTAAAGTTCAAATTGGCCTCAGCTTATCTTTGTATACGCTTTGGCGCTATGCCAAAGACAAATATCGTCTTTGTAGCAAAATTTGCGATTGTTAGTGGGTGTTGGTTTAACCCAATAGCTCTTGAGGGTGCTCGCGAGAGTTGTTCTTTGTAGTTTAAGGCTGAATGCATATTATTATTGGCCGTGTGGTGACGGCATTCAGAATATATTGGTCACCACCCCAACTCCTCCTGCGGGTCTCGTAAGAGTCGACCAAGGGATTGAAGTGTCACTTACCATAATTTGATAAAAGATTGATGATGGGCAGCAGCGTCATCATAGTGGACACATTACTGCAATCGCCAATCCGCTTGCCCAGCGTGGCGATTATGGGCATTTACTTCCAAATGCCTCTAGACGGATAGTTGATAGGAGGAGCCTACGTCCAGCATTGGACTATCATAGGCGGATGATGATGATGATGCATGTATTATTGAATTATCGTGTCCACTAGACACATCTGCTGGTCTTGTAAAAAATAGACAGAGAAATCTACACTCACGGTAAATGAAAACGGATCAGGTTGAATTTTTCATAGAAAATACTGGAAATACACTGATTTTTATACAATATTAATAGTTATTAGAATCAAAAACAATCCATGAATCATGGAACTTTATCGTCAAATGACTGCGTAAATATCAAAACAGGAAGTTATGATTTAAAAACTTGTAATACCATTTTAGGTTTCAAACGCTCTGCAATACATTTATGTGTCTACAATCCAATGTAACGACAATTTTAATGTTTTTTTGTTCCGATTGAATTAAAAATTCAGAAAATGACAAAACAACTCGATTTTTGTTGTGCCATAGGTGGCAAACAAACAGACGATTCGCCTGATGGTAAGCATTTAACGTTGCCCATGGACACCCGTAACACCAGAGGCGTCGCAAATGCGTTGCCGGCCTTTAAAGTGGGAGTATGATTTCAAAAAATTAAGCTACCCGCGATATAAATATTTTGAAAAATATTTCTAATTAGCATGTTTGCATTATTTTTAAACGGTTTTTATTAACTTCACCGCGTATCAACTGTCGTCGATGCTTCAAATCTTGTGATCGATTTTTCGACCACTTCTACTGCACCGAAATCAATAAAATTTGGAACTCTTATCAAGTCCCCATGACAATGTAATATTATAATATTTGTATCCTTGTATCCTCAAAGCCTGATGCTGCAGACGTACTGCTTACCTTAACCGAGAGTGTTAGACACGTGAAAATGAAAGTATGGCATGTTTGGCATAATCAAATACTAACAGCCTGATCTCGACTTCCAACTCCTCACTCCTGATGCTGCAGTACTGCCTACAATAACCGCAAGGTTTATATTTTATCGATATCTTAATTTTAAAGAAGTTCTTTAGATATTAAGTAGAAACATGCGAATTTAATACTAACATCCAACTCCTCAAATCTGATACTCCAGTGTTACTGCCTGCCACAACCGCTAGGTTTAGCGATATGTAGAATTTGCAGTACTGCTTTAGATATTTGGTAGAAACATACGGATTTCATTATCATCATCATCATCACATCAGCTGAAAGACGTTCACTGGTGAATATAGGCCCGCCCAAAGATTGCCACAAGGACCGGCCCTGTGTCACCCGCATCCAGCGACCTTCACCAGGTCTTGAGTCCACCTTGTGGGGGGCCTACCGGCACGTGACCACCACTCGAGAATCTTACCACCCCAACGGCCATTGGTTCCACGCAATCCACGTGCGACGAGCCCCGCCCACTTCAATTTAGCGATTCGAAGAGCTATATCGGTACTTTGGTTCTGCTACGGATGGTCTCATTTGTAATCCGATCTCGCAGAGAGACTCTTAGCATAGGCCTTTCCATTGCCCTTTGGGTGACTTTGAGCCTTCTTATGAGGCCCATTATAAGCGACCACGGTTTAGTACCGTATGTCATTGCTGCGGTCCTCCGGCTGATAGACTCATAGGGTGACAGCGTGAGTGATTCGCGTAGGGCGAGCCGTCGCGCCTGCGTCCCTCCGGCTGATAGACTGACAGTGTGAGTGGATCGCGTAGGGCGAGCCGTCGCGCCTGCGGCCCTCCAGCTAATAAAATGACAGCGTGAGTGGTTCGCGTAGGGCGAGCCGTCGCGCCTGCGTCCCTCCGGCTGATAGACTGACAGTGTGAGTGGATCGCGTAGGGCGAGCCGTCGCGCCTGCGGCCCTCCAGCTAATAGAATGACAGCGTGAGTGGTTCGCGTAGGGTGGGCCGTCGGGCCTGCGGCCCTCCAGCTGATAGAGTGACAGTGTGAGTGGTTTGCGTAGGGCGAGCCGTCGGGCCTGCGGCCCTCCAGCTGATAGAGTGACAGCGTGAGTGGTTCGCGTAGGGCGAGCCGTCGGGCCTGCGGCCCACCAGCTGATAGAGTGACAGCGTGAGTGGATCGCGTAGGGCGAGCCGTCGGGCCTACGGCCCTCCTTATGATAGGGTGACCGCGTAAGTGATTCGCGTAGGGCGAGCCGTCGCGCCTGCGTCCCTCCGGCTGATAGACTGACAGTGTGAGTGGATTGCGTAGGGCGAGCCGTCGCGCCTGCGGCCCTCCAGCTAATAGAATGACAGCGTGAGTGGTTCGCGTAGGGCGAGCCGTCGGGCCTGCGGCCCTCCAGCTAATAGAATGACAGCGTGAGTGGTTCGCGAAGGGCGGGCCGTCGGGCCTGTGTGTGGCCCTCCAGCTGATAGTGTGACAGCGTGAGTGGTTCACGTAGGGCGAGCCGTCGGGCCTGCGGCCCTCCAGCTGATAGAGTGACAGCGTGAGTGGTTCGCGTAGGGCGAGCCGTCGGGCCTGCGGCCCTTCAGCTGATAGAGTGACAGCGTGAGTGAATCGCGTAAGGCAAGCCGTCGGGCCTGCGGCCCTCCAACTGATAGAGTGACAGCGTGAGTGAATCGTGTAGGGCCAGCTGTCGGGCCTGCGGCCCTCCGGTTGATTGGCTGGCAGCGCAGGTGGTTTGCGTAGGACGTGCACTTGGACCTGCGGTCCTCCAGTTGATATACAGAGAGTGTGAGTCTCTCGGATTCACGTAGTGCGTGCCATAGTGCCGTCGGGCCTATGGCCCTCCGGTTGATAGGTAGATCGCATGGATTGACCCTTTAGGCCCTCGGTTCGCGTCGGACTTTCCGTCAGACCTGCGGTCCTGCGTTTGGTCGACTCAGAGAATGAGTTTATATTTTATAGTCTCGAAATTCGACTTGTATAAAAATTTAAACTTGAAATTATCAATAAACCAAATTGATTGATATATTACTTATCGTCAGATCTCTGTTATCTAAGGTACTTATTTTATGAATAACACGTTCATTTGAGATACTTCGGGCATTCAACCTTACATTAACCACGCCGAGCCTTTGGTTTTTATTTGTCAATCGAGATATTAAATTTAAAAAAAGGGTGTCGGATTTCTAAAAATATCTATTCAGCAGGGATTCGCCTCCCGTTACACATAAAATAGTGTCAATTACGTTTACATATGTGTCGTGATTCGTGATGAAAGCGCGAGAGTATAAACGCTACTTAGCATGCATAATTGTATTACATATTACAAACAACATCGGTATAGTATCGGAAATAAACTTAACAATTGCACTAAAAACTTGAAAATAAAATAAATAAAAAAAGTTTTAAGGTAAACGGTTTTTATTGCACCAAAAACTAGAAAATAAAAATTTGTTATAACTAACCGAGCATACTAGATACAACTTTCTGTAGATTACTCACGTGAAACTATTATCACTGTAGTTTTCCCAAGTCGGATGCTGAAAGCCACGTTTAGCTTCTATGTCAGTGGATTAAGCGTTACCTAATCGGAAACTTTTACTAAACTAAAATAAAAACGTGGGGCGTTATTATGAAGAAAGAAACATACAAGTTCAAAATAGGTAATTGTAGTTTTAATTTTGCAATTAATCATCCATCTATTCCATCACTTCCACAGAGGTAAATAGCTTTTATCAAGGCCAGAACAAAACTTATTACACTATTGCTGTCTTGATTTATATGTGTGTTCTTAAATAACTATAGTGACTTTTTTTTTTTTTATACCACGTCGGTGGCAAACAAGCATACGGCCCGCCTGATGGAAAGCAGTCACCGTAGCCTATGGGCGCTTGCAACCCCAGGGGTGTCACAATTGCGTACGCCCCACGTTTTTATTTCAGTTTGGTAAAAGTTTCCGATTAGGTAACGCTTAATCCACTGACATAGAGGCTAAACGTGGCTTTCAGCATCCGACTTGGGAAAACTACAGTGATAATAGTTTCACGTGAGTAATCTACAGAAAGTTGTATCTAGTATGCTCGGTTAGTTATAACAAATTTTTATTTTCTAGTTTTTGGTGCAATAAAAACCGTTTACATTAAAACTTTTTTTATTTATTTTATTTATGAACATTTCCACCGTTACGTAACCCCGTATTCATTGACTGAGAGTGTATTATAGATAAGTATTTAGCTTTAGAGTCTTTTAGACGATTCTATAGGAATTTATGTCTAAACGGGTATGCAAAACGAGTAATTTATATGGAAATAAATGGAGAAAAACGGGTATTTCATACAAACCGTAACCCGTTTTGAATTTATTAATATCTCAAGCTTGATTTCAACGTATCCCGTAGGTAGTGCTTTTGTTTCACATAGAACCTTCTCGAAGTAGATATACCCGTATAGTGGGCATTCGAACGGAAAGAACAATATTTCCCGTTCCCCGAGATACGGTCTGAGTGTTTGTTTCTGCACTTGTGCAGGAAATGCATTATTTACACCCGGCTGACTGGTAATCTCTTTTGTTGGAGAATTTATTATACGGAGATAAGTTTCGAAGAGGCCACGGACCGGAACCCGTATACCGATAGTTTAGAAAAACCTCGAAATGGCCCGATATTCTAAAATGTTTTAACTATATTTTTTATGTAATACTCAATATGTCATGTTATTAACAATATCATATTTTTAAATTACTTCATTAACTTAGAATTTATTTACCAAAGAACGAAGAAGAACTCAAAAAGAACCGTTTTTTTGTATTGAGACAATAACGGTATCCGATATATTTTTATTTTTTATTTATTTCAACCAACTTGTATTTATAGTTTAACCAAACATCCAAGTTAAAGGTCGTATCAATATAGTACCAATTCATATTTTAGCTTCTTAGTAGCATAAAATTTTGAGATTTTCAACTCGGTGAAAGGTAAAGAATGCGTAATCTAAAAACCAATACATACATACTCGATGTGCTGTTGTTGAAAAGACCAAACGATACGCAACCAAGTGAAGGGTCCACGGAAAAAACATTTCCAGTACCTACTTAAAAAATCAGGGCAAATTCACACATTATTCTGTTAAAAGTAAGGTGGTTTTTCCTTCTGTAATTTGAATTGACTAGACATGTTCTTTCCGTGGACCATTCAAGTATTAAGCAAATGTTGAACTTCTTACAAGTCCGGTACAGTCGAGGAATTTAATTTCCTACCCATTTCGTACCTTGTCACAGTGACAATCAATATGAAAGCTGCTAGGACTGTCATATTATAGCTACTATGTCAACGTACGAAATGGGTAGGAAATTAAATTCCTCGACCGTACTTAAAATATAAAAATATGTTTAGTCTAAAACTACACAACACCTCAGCCGTTAAATGGGAAAGCCTCGGATCACAGGTTTATCGGCTTCGACTTCGCCTCGGCCTACAATTACACGTCACCCGAGACATTTCCCACTTAAATGACCTTGGCATGTAATCGACTATTGAAATATTAACTCAATTCACAAAATACTACATTATTTTTATTAGTCAAAATACTTATGATCGCTACTGCAGTAAAGCTGTGATTTTCTTTTATTACAAGCAATAAATGCGAGGGAAAAAATAAATCTTAGCTCTCTAACCATAAATAATACAACATACACTGTGATAAATTGCTACGCTAACGTTTACACACATTAATTAGTGCCCTGGGGAAAACCAAACAAGAGAGAAGCTTGCGAGGCGATATTCGTTCATCGTGCACTGAAGTGGCAGAAAATAACTTATAGTATTATGCAGAGAAATTGTATGAACTTAATTATCATCATAATCATCAGCCTATGATAGTACACTGCTGGGCGTAGGCCTCTAGCCTTAGTCAACGATGAAGTAGAAATGAGCTTAGATTCTTATTTTGTATCAAAGCCCAGTTCATGTAGGACTGCTTATTGTAGTAGTTTTCACAAATTTTATTGCTTTCGATTATTTCTTATGGATGATTAAAGAGATCAATGTCTAATAACAGGCACCCCCTAATTTCAAATCGCAATAATGTGGTAAATCATAGAAAATTCACAAAAAGTTGTATGTCAGGAAATTTGGACATCCTTAGGTATCCATATGACTCACTAGAAAAATCCAATATTAACAGTTTTTCTTAAAAAAATATATTCTTAATGGACCCCCCAAGCCTTCCATACTAAATTCCGAAAACTGAAAATTTGTCATACAAAATATGACATAGGATAAATGGGCTGCGAGCTTTGGATGTTGGTTCAATTGTATTAAAAATTTGTACACATTATCAAAAAGAGTTAAGAAAGGCGATAATTAAAACAAAAAAGGCATAATTTATACAGTTTCCTAGATTCTCAAAATTTTCAGTGCGGCCCTCGTACATATGCGAAAAGGAAATTCGTAACTCGTGTTGATTCAAAACACTCGTTTCACTAGTGTTTCAATTCATCGCCACTCGTTCTGTTTTTTTTTTGCACTTGTGTCGTAATGTACTCTTACTCCCTTGCGACACAGTTTACTAATTCCCTATAATTCTACGAGTACTTCTGTTCTGTAGAGTATTACTCTGTCACTTCCATTTCCTTATTTCCTATAATAAATCGAAAATGTATTGAGCGCGCCGTGAGTAGACTTCTTTAGTTAGATTGGAATTCTTTGCGGCGTTACCATTGTCTCCAAAAGTGACTGTCTGTAGTATGAATTTGTAGGTCTTTAAATAAAAGTAAACACATTATTTTTTTAGCTTTTCTCTTTAGATTATTAGTTTCACTCAAGTTTTTAATTAAGATAAGCTTTTTTTATCGGTTACCACGAGGATTACTCATGAAATAAAACTATGATATAATAAAAATATGATAAACTCGCGTATATTAATTAACTTTAACTTAATTTCGACGTTTCGAACACTTTACAGGGTTCGTGGTCTGCGGGCGATTATTTCATAAGCTTTTTTATTTGTAATTTATAATAGGTTTATGCAATACCTACAGACTTTTGTTACTGTAAAATTTTGTATAGTTTTAGCATTTATTGGTTAACCTAACTCTTAACGCCTGGTAACACTGACACCGGTGTTGATCAATTCAGACGACCGTCGGTAGCGAATCAGAGGGCTCCGTGAACGCGACAACAGCGCCCAGGTTGCGCGCATTCACCACCAGACGTATCGGTGCATCGACACTGCAATTCTCTTCCCTTCTAACCGCTGAAACCTCCGCACGTGGCCTAGACTAAAAACCTCTTGACCTTATCAATAATTAAAATGGTAAAACTATCATGATTATTAGTATTTCTTTATAGAGGGTTAAACACTAACCAACAACCGTTAGTTACCGAACGACCTGACTTTATTAACGTACCTGGTTACTGGACCACTAAATAAATTCTCCTGTTTTTAAATTGTTTTATATTAAAACTTCTTGTGGCGATTTTTATTCTTTCGATTAAGGGCATTTATCCCCTTTACGTCCGAACGCATAGGTAATAGGAGAGCCTTTTTTCCAGCAGTGGACTATAGGCTACTGATTTCATGCGATTTTTTTTTAATCGACACTTATGACCCTTCATCATCGAGAGCCTATGATAGTCCACTGCTGAAAGTAGGCCTCTCCTATTAACTATGCGTATAAACGCATTAGGGCAAGCGAATTGGCAATCTCTAATGTGTCCACTATGATGACGCTGCTGCCCCTCATCAATCTTTTATCAAATAATGGTCAGTGACACTTCAATCCCTTAGTCGACTCAAACGACACCCGCAGTCACCACGCGGCCAAGATTCCTTTTGCTATATTTAAAATGCGAAATGGGTAGGATTCTAAATTTTTAGGAAACAAACTTTGGAAAAATAAATAATTTGCATAGTAGTGACGCACTACCAACTAGGCTGCAGAGACTGACGAATATATGTCTATTTCAGTAAAAGTTCCAGTGAACATACACCAGATTCATATAGGTACCGCGTCATGATTTGGTAAGAACTTCAATATTAAATTAACCGGTCGCTAATCATGTAGGGACTTAATACCTACTCGAAATCACGCTTTAAATATGAATTATGAGAGTAATTTAATAAATACCTATTTCATTTTCTTACATTTCAGTGGGTCACGAAAGAGTGCAAATATATAATAAAAAGTGTGTTCTTAAGTTCCCATAGTACCCCTGATCACTCTAGCCGGGCCCAACTAAAGTTATTACTGGTAGACTGGACATATTCAATTAAAGAGAACAACATGACATTAGGATTAGTTACAGTTCATTGCGACATATGTTGGGCGACTTTTACTCCTGTATTACTTTGTGTGGGAGGTCACTAATAAGTGACTTGGGAAACATCGTGTATACAACGTGTTACACGAGCCACTGAAAACATTGAACAGGGTGATTTGGTAGGTTATACTGCTTACTATGGAGCTAACCTAGAAAACTCAAAAAATAATTGACTTTTTCGTACAAAAATTAAATGTCGTGATCGATCGGTCAAAATGTATGAAAAAGACAATTTTTTTTAGATTTCGTGATTGGCCCCATAGTAAAAGTTGTTCAGTATAGCCTACTAAATAACCCCGTTCAAGGTTTTCAGTGGCTCGTGTAACACCCTGTATGTATATTAGGGTGTCCCCTATTTTACGAATTTTAGAAATCAATTACGCATACCCCCTAAATCGGCTTTTTTAACCCCAAAACATTTTGAAAAAAAAATCAGCTCATTCCTGTAACAGGAACCCTGAAATTCCCTTCATCTGAAATTCCCATACAAATTACTATGAAAAAAATTAGTCAGACAGTAAGTTGATAATAATGTAGGGGAGACCTAGGAGAGTTGACACAAAGATAAGTTGACACAACGACAAAATCTCAGGAACTATAGGCATTAGAAATCTGGCAATAGCGCAGTTTTATCCATTTTCTCCCTCCCACCTACTCTTCAGTACACGCCATGGCCGCCGACCGAACGGTTGCGGAGTTATAGCGTCTGTGTTCAAAATTGTGCGAAAAGTAAGTTTTTACCCATTTTTTCAATGCCGTTTATTTACGTGTTATGTTAAGAATTATGCCCTTTATATACATCATTTGTAACGTCTATTTAAGTACATGTTTATATTCAAACATGTTATTTTCAAACGAGAACCGCTTGTAAGTAATAATCGCTAAGATATAAAAAAGCCGTTAATTTTGAAGGGAAGGTAAGTTGAAACAGCTTGTTTCAACTAACCTCCTTTGTTGCAACTCTCCTCGATGTTAATTTATAGACTAAATATTTATTTGGTATTTCAGAGTGCCTAAAGCATTAAAAGCAAACAGGAAACTAAGAAACGTCAAGAAACCATTATTAGATTAATCAAAGCAAACAAAAACAATTGAGCCAAATAAATCTATCAAGCATAATAAAACGACTGGTAAAAACATAAATAGGAATGCAATAGTGAGACTGAAAATGATAATGATTGTTTATGTCTGTGTTGCTTAGAGCCATATAAAAATAGTAGACCAAAAAAATATAAAAAAAAGTTTTTGGATTGCAAGAGCTGGGCACATGCAAAATGCACATTATAGTGAACTGGACTACATTCATTTATTATATCAAACTGCTGGCCTGGTTAATTAAATCTATTTTTTATTACGTCTAATTTTTTTTTTTTTTTTTTTTTTTTTTTTTTTTTTTTTTTTTTTTTTATTGGAGAAACAACAGGAATAGATTACAAAACGGAACATATGAAAATGGTGGGTAGAAACTTAACATGCATCTACCCCCTTAAGAGTTCTCACTAAAACATATGTATACATCAAGAACACAAATTAACGCTAACACTACATTACAACTAAGGATTAATCAATAATAATCAACAGCTTAATATGACTAAAGCTACAGTTAAATTAACAATTTAGTTATAGCAACAACTACTTAGAATCGTGAGAGGCTAAGATTTGTGAAACCTTAAGTTTAAATAAGTTTTTGTTTGCATTAAACATATCGACGGAGACGAAATGCTTATTATACGCATTACACAAACGGCGTAGGGGCGCACGGACACCGGCGTTGCTAGAAGATTTTGTTATACCTAGTTAGATATATTAATGTTCTGTGTTTTTTGTTGGTAAAACTATCAATTACCATAAGTATTAGTTAAGTTGGATTATTTTAGTGAGATTTATATATTTTTTTCTTTCCTGAAAGGAGAAGATTTACAATTTGAATGTTTAATTAATCTCATTTAGTGTCTTAACGTTGATGTGACTATGGATAACTTTAGTGTGCAAAAGACTCAAACTTATTTAAGTATGTAGGACCTGAATTATTATAATATAGGCAAGAAAAAACCAAATGTGTACTCACAGTAGTACAATTAGTAATTAGCCTTATTATTCTTATAAGAAAAATAATATTTTTGTTAGTATATTTCTAATATTTGACCTCAAAGTTGTTTTAGTAAAGTATTTCAGTAAAAGAAATACGGTTATTGCCAAAACTATCGTTATATTTATCTTAAAACTTTAATTTCTGTTTATGTGTCAACTTACCCAGGCACCTGTTTCAACTTATCTCGGTATTAGGAGGGTTGAAACAACCCGACTTGTTCTAGAATAACGATGTTTTTGCCACCTTCTAATGACTTATTACTTTTCAGATTGACATTTGTAATTAGATTATGAAATTTCCTTTCCTAAAATGCTAGTTACGCCATTATAGCTTGTATAACAAAGAAGTTATGCGTGGATATGTAAAATTTGTGTCAACTCTCCTAGGTCTCCCCTATTGTTTTTCTGTTCTCATCAAGTTAATTTTATGATAAAATGTTTATAAAACAGTAGTATATTTTAATGCCATAGAAAAAAATAAAAAAAAAACGAATAAAAATGTTGGTCATTTTCAAACATTGTATAGGAAAATGGCATGAAAGTCGGCACGGATTGCAGTTACAGAAATTAACTGATTTATTTTTTCAGTGTGTTTTGAGGTAAAAGAAACCGATTTAGGGGGTATGCGTTATTAATTTCTAAAACTCGTAAAATAGGGGACACCCTAATGTATATGTGTATAATATACCATTCTTGAGTTGTAAGAAAGGTAAGTAAGAAAGGTAAACAAATATGGCTGACTTTCCACAGTATTTGACGTCTTCAACACATCGTGGAAGGCTAGATAGCTGCCTACGAGGCTGAAGGTTCCCGGTGCAAGTCCCGGCGGGGACATTATTTATGTATTTATTTATCACAAATATTTGTTCCTTGGTCATGGCTGTCTATGTATTTAACACAGAACTAAGATGACAAAGAATGATCGACAACGATTAAAAGCGTAACCAAAAACGAAACGCAAGTGTGTGCGTAAATTTGTCTATGTGTGGTAAGGAATAGGGTTGCCTATTACAACAGAGCAATTATCTATCGATGTTTGACTGTTTTATCGACAACATGGTATTTTAACTCTTCGTTTTTTACTATAAGTTTTATACTATAATGTGAATTGAGGGTGTCAAATCTTATTATCTGGCGTATCCCTTAAATTTAACAGAAATAATAAAAATCACATTTTATCAAAAAAGTCCCACAAAACATAGTAAGGTCCTTCAAGTTTGTTAAATAGGTACACATTCGTATTTTAAATCTGGGACTATGACGGCATCGTAATGTAATAGACTGATTAGGTATGTTTATCGAACGAATATCGATATTGGTAGTTCAACATTTAGTCAAGCTCTAGCGTAGCGTGACCATTTATATTTTTACACAAAATATCCTTAAATATTAAATATTGTGATAAATTATTAGCGCACAGTGATAGGATAACTAACAATAAATGCTAGAAAGTGATAACTTACACAATTTATGCTACTAAATCGACAAAATATCGCTTGAAAACAATCAACCGGCAAATCATATTTGCCTGTGAATCGTCGTCATTTCTTCGGTGGGTAACTGGGCAATCCTTTACACTACACGATACCATGTCGCTTTAATTATTTGCGTAAATTTACTTCTTACTAGAATTAATTATACAATCACTTTTAAATAACAGTCTCCGTCGAGAAGGCTGATACGGCTGATATGTCACTTCGAAAGTGGGCACGCTTTTGGGATTGTTTTCTATCTCTTTTGTACTCGTGTAATAGTCATATGACTGGTGGCTTCCCTTTCACACGCTTCCTTTCTCTATTAAGCGCTAGGCGCGGATTCTAACTTTATGGTATTTAAGTATCTATATGTATCTATCTATTATATATATCGTCGCCTGGTACCCACAACACAAGCCTTAATTGAGCTTACCTTGGGACTAGGTCGGTTTGTGTAAGATGTCCCAACATATTTATATTTATAATTTATTTAATATTAAATGCACCCAGTGTAGAAGGCTTTATATTCGAGACCATTTTCGATGTCTACCTTTCTTATAATCTTTGCACAAGTCAAGTCTCTCTTGACCTAAATTGATTGATGTAGAAAACCTCAAAAATTTACAAATACCCATTGAAACACTTTTGTCTCTGTGACCTGACGACACGCTTGTTACTTATGTACAGGGAATAAGACTCAAAATTGTAATATACTTTGAAACTTGACCTCTACGATTAGGTTGATACGGCTACCTTACAGGAGCTGAGCACTTGTATTGTATTTTTATTAAAATAGAGCCATCATATAGGTTCGAATTACAATACCGACAAGAAAACTGAAATAGTACATTACGATACGAGTGTGAAATAAAATAAGTTTAAAAATAGTGGCGATAAATTGAAACATGACCGAAGAGAGTCTTTTCTTTTCCTTTTCGCACGTCGCCACCATCATTGAAATAGTACATTACGATAAGTGCGAAAAAAATTAAGTTCGAAATGAGTGGAGATAAATTAAAGCACGACCAGTGTTGAAATTTCTAAGGGTCATCTGTATTGAAAAACGTCGAACGATACACGCGCGAAAAGGAAAATCGTAACTCGTGTCTATTTATCGCTAATCGTTTATGATTTTTTTTCGCACATGTGTGTGGGATTCTCTATTGCCTCCGAATAAAATGCGTTTCTTCGTTAATTTAGATTTATTTTCACCAGCTAATGATTTTACTTCTTTCACACCACGTCTTACACCTTTCACATCTTACAACGTTCGTTCCCCATTCAAATCGTTCTCCCGTCCCTCTCGCACCGTCTACCATCCTTCTCACACACGTACGCTCCGTTCCACTCATCTTCTTACGTTCCGATCCTACATTCTCGGCCGTCCTGCAGAATATCTGCCCTCAGATATCATTCCCGTTCATTCATCTTCACATCATACAAACATCTTACGTTAAAGTTGTCCAACAAAACAACAACTGTCTTAAATACATTGTGCTCAACATAGCATTTTACATAATAACAGCATTTTCGCAACATGAAATTTAAGGTAACAGCGTAAATAAACAACATATAAAAATATTCTAACAACAGTCTATGTTATGTAACGATCTTTGACATTTTTAAAATTTAAGCTAACTTAAAAATACTTATTTGTGAGATCACTGAGATCAGGTTTATCCGCTTAGGTTCCGTCTTTAAAATACACGCTATGAAAATATGTAACCGAGAAATAAGGTATCTTACGTGCATCACCATCATCAAATAAAGATCAAAAAAAATAAGTTTAAAAATCCTACCAGTTACTCGCAGTCTTCGTCAGGCCACCTCTTCATGAAGTCTGCCGCCGTAGATGTCCTGTTCGGCCCCTCCGTACCGCTGTAAAGCTTCTCCACGTCGTAGCGATCATTACGCTTCACCTTAGTTACCTTGTAGGGTCCTAAGAATTTCGGCTTAATCTTTAGACCTGGCCCAAACTGTGTTCTTTTAATCGCAACAAGATCGCCTACTTCATACTTAGAGCTCTGCTTCCTCTTTTTATTAAAACTATTTCTGTTTTCCTCTTGGATCTTCTCAATCTGTTCTTTGGCCTTCTGCCTTAGAATTTCTCTTTCTTCATCAAACTGGGATATAATTTCTTTTTGCAACAGGTTTAATATTTCTACATCCTCTTTGCAGTTCATCTTAGTACCGGTCAACAGCTGGAAAGGTGAGGTATCTATGCTTCTCTGATACGTACTATTTATAGCTCTCTGTACTCGTCCCACGTGCTTGTACCATAGAGACTGATCTTCTATGCATAACTTGGTCAACATCGGTATCATAATACGATGGATTCTCTCTACTTGGCCGTTACTCCTGGCTACTCCAGTCGTAATGGTCACATGCTGGATACCCTCTTCTTCACAGTACTTCTGGAAAGCTCCGCTCGTGAATGCCGTACCTCTATCGGTAATAATGCGTATTGGGTTACCGAATGTCTGCTGCTGTAGTTGCAACCTGCTAATTACTTCAGCACTGGTTGTTGACTTCGTTGGGTAGAGCCACACAAACTTTGTGAATGCGTCCACATCTGTCAGTATATGATTGTAACGCTTCTTTGTTTCAGTCAACGGTCCAATGTGGTCTAAATGCAACGTATGCAGTGGCGTTCCTTCTTTTGCAATAGGATTCAAAAATCCTTCTTGTTTGCCTTCTTTTCTGGTAGCTAATAAACAAGGTATACAACCTGTAATTACTTCTTCAATCTTCCTGTCCATGTTTCTTATGTAGTAATCTTTGCTTATAGCATCTTTCATCTTTCTCATGGCAAAATGGCCATTACTGTGTACCTGCTTGATAACCTCTTTTTCCATAATCTTAGGTACCACCAGTTGCCGCTGATCACCTTTGTAAAGTATGTCATTTTGCACATAAAAGTCATTGTAATTTCCATCTTTCAAAATCAGCTGTTTAATGGCATTGAGCTCCTCATCTTTTTCTTGAGCTTGGCTAATCTTCTCGTGCAAGCTTACCACAATGGCCACGTATGGATTCCGGCTAAGAGCATCTGCATGTGGCATCTTAACACCCGGTCGATGTTCTATCTCATAGTCATACTGGTCCAGTAGTAGTACCCATCTTGCCACTTTAGCTGTCAGATCTTTCTTTTTCAAAGTGAGCTCAAACGCTTGACAGTCCGTAACAATCTTAAAGTGAATACCAAATAGGTAATGGTGAAACTTCTTCACAGATTCCACAATAGCTAGAGCTTCGAGTTCATAGCTTGAATATCGACTTTCTGCTTCACTTGTACGTCTACTTCTATAGTATACAGGGTGCAGTTCTCCATCTTGACTTCTCTGCATAAGTATACCTGCCAGAGCCTGGCTCGACGCATCTGTGTGAAGTTCTGTGTGTAACTTCGGATTGAATATCTTTAAAACTGGTTCACTCGTCAACTTAATCTTTAAAATGTTAAAGGCTTCCCTTTGTTCTTGACCAAAAACAAACTTAGCATCTTTTCTCATCAAGTCAGTTAAGGGTCTTGCTATCTGTGCATAATCTTGTATGTACTTACGGAAGTATGAGGTCAATCCAATGAAACTTTGTACTTGTTTAAAATCTCTTGGTTCTGGATAACATGCTACTGCCTTAATTTTGTCTGGACTTGGCTGTACCTGCCCTTCTTTGATAAGATGCCGTAGGTACTCAATCTCTTTGCATATCAGGTGCGCCTTCTTCCAATTAATTTCCAAACCATACTCCGCAGCTACTTTCAATACTCGTTGCAGCTTTGAGAGTGCATCTGGCTCCGTCTGACCTGGAATTATTATATCGTCAATGAATACCATCATAACACCTTCTTGAATTAAATCTTTAAAAATAATGGTGATGAATCTCATGAAATACTTCGGTGAGACTGATAAACCGAATGGGGCTCTTAGGAATTCCCATTGCCCATGGTGCGTAACAAACGATGTATATGGGACTGACTCCTTGCTTATCCTTAAATGGAAGAACCCATTTTTCAAATCAAGCACACTGAACAACTTAGCATCCTTCAACTTGTCAATTAGGTCTTCGATTAGTGGTAGAGGAAACTCATCTTTAACCATTTTCCTGTTAAGCAGTCTATAATCAACACACACTCTGGTTGAACCATCTTTCTTTTTTACTAAAACTAACGGGCTAGTGTACTCAGAAAAACTCACCTGTATAATTCCTTTCTGCATCCATTCATCTACCTGCTCTTCGACAATCTGCTGTTCTGCCAATGAAAGTCTTCTCGGACGTTGTGCCACGGGGATGTCATCTTTCAGTATGATCTTGAGTTCGATTGGCGCCTCCTTTGTTTGTATAGGTTTGTATTCAGCCACCAGTCGTTCCACCTCTTCTTTAACAACGTTGTCGTGGATGTGACCTGAAACATCACCCTCACTCACACAATTCACCCTCGCCAACCATCCGTCATCCTCTGATATGAACTTTACGGAACCCTCGCGCATAACCATCACTACAGTATCCAGAAATTCACGACCTATAATTACTGGAAATGGCATAGCATCATTGGATACAATATGGAATATTACATCGTTATAACACTTCCCGTCAATTATAATACTTTGGTAAAACTTTCCAAGCGATCTTACCACCGATTGTCCAAATCCGCTTATCACTTTGTCCTCAACGCACATTTCCACTTTTAATTTATTAAACACGTCCAATCTAATAAGGTTTAACGCACTACCCGAGTCAATTAATGCGCTTACATCCATTCCGCATAAATAAATCAATTTCATCGGCTCATCGGAAATATTTTCAATCTTTTCGTCGTGTTTGTTTACATCCAAATGCCGGCCGCTGACAATGACATCCGCCATAGTGAAGTTGTCATCGATGCGCGCTTCCTCATTGGCCGATTGCCCGAACATGGCCGACCGCCGCCGACTATCCGTCGCCGCCGCCGAACCCGATGATTGCTGTCTCGCTTTGTCGTTACGGAAATCGTGAAACGACTTCGCCGCTGGAACATCGCCGCGCTCTTTTAAATTTTTCGATGTACACTGACTTCCGATATGTCCAAACTCGTTACACCGAAAACATTTGACGCCCTTCGTACATGTCAAAGCCAAATGATTATCTTCGCCGCATTTATAGCACCGTTTTCGACCTGCCGACGACGATGAATAATTCTTCATATTATCTTTTTCTATCTTATTATGATTAGGTTTAACTTCTTGCACTTCTTTCTTCGTTTTCATCTTCATCTTTTCGTATAACTGTAATTTTTCTTTTAGGACCGGATAGGTAGTTGCGCCGTACAAAATAGCTTTGTTAAGCTCGTAATCCGTTATGCCGTCGATAATGTATTGTATAGCTATGTAATCTGGGAATTTTGCGCGTTTACCCAACTCCTTCATGACCAGCATATACTGATAGTAGGACTCTTCCTTCTTCTTCTTTCTACTACCCATCAGCTCGTGCATCTCCTTGATGTTAATGGAATCCGGGAATTCTTTAAATACTGCCGCTTTGAGATCTTCGTATTTTTTGAAGGTTTTCTCGGATTGTAGCCATAGCGCCGCCGTGCCGACTAAAGATCTTCGCGCTACAATGAGGATCTGGGCTTCCGTCCAACTGAAGATTTCTGCGTTGTCTTCAATATCTTGAGCCCATTTCGCAGATGAGTGCGCCTTATCGTCGCCGCTGAACTTCGGTATTCCGTCTAATACCATATTAAAATTGAAACTTCCATCGGACGCCATTTTTTTTTCCTATGAAAATTTTCCAAATTTTTCAATTTCGTCGTTTCTTAAATATTCTTGAGGCAATCCCGCTTCTGACACCAAAATTATGTGGGATTCTCTATTGCCTCCGAATAAAATGCGTTTCTTCGTTAATTTAGATTTATTTTCACCAGCTAATGATTTTACTTCTTTTACACCACGTCTTACACCTTTCACATCTTACAACGTTCGTTCCCCATTCAAATCGTTCTCCCGTCCCTCTCGCACCGTCTACCATCCTTCTCACACACGTACGCTCCGTTCCACTCATCTTCTTACGTTCCGATCCTACATGTGTAATGTACTATTTTCGCAACCTAAGATTTCATTTCACGACGATGGTCAACAAGCACATAATAATATAATAATAATTATAATTAGAATACACATACATACATACATACAGGGTGCCCGCGAGGAGAGGGAAAAAATTCAACAGCGGATTTCTGACCAAATTTTAAGTTAAAAATGTCATATGAAGTGTTCTGGATTCAGTCTCAACCTAAAATTATTTTTTTTCTTAAAACCGTTTTAGACCGTTACGCTATGATAAACGCAATTTAGGCAACGATTTTGTCACCATGTTGTCTTAGTCGTGTCACACTTAATCGACAGAAACAAATGAACAAAAATATTTTTAATTAGGTACCTAGCAAATGTAAAAAAAACTCTAAAGTGCATTTTTTGCAATAAGTTGATTAATAAAATCCTTTTTTGTGTATTATGGCATTCAAAACATCAAAAACAACTGAAAAATTTTTTTTAACCAAAACTAATTTAATATTTTTTGCTTCTTTTAGTCTCAGGAATATGCTGTTAGAATCTTTCCCTTTCCTCGTGGACACCTTGTATAATAATAATTATCATTAAAATACACATACATACATTACAAAGCAAGTTAAGGCAGCGATAGATAATCAATTTAAAAAGATTTTTAAAATTGGAGAGATTTAGCAGTAGCACACCGACATCCAACGGCAAAGCATTCCACAACCGAACTGCCCGAAAGGTGAAAGAGTTGTTGTAGAATTTTGAGGAAGAGGAAGGTGGATCAAGAAGATGCTTCTCCGGCACATATTAACTATGTACATTGTGCATCGAGGGAGGTAAGTACGGAATTACTAACGAGAGTGTTAGAAACCCAACGCCGTTAGGCGGAGGGCTTTTATGACTCGAGTTAGTATTCCGCTCACCGACCGTGATGCATACAATTTTTTTCATCACACTTGCCAACCAAAAAATAAGTTTTAAGACATAATATTATTACATGACGCACTGACATTTCTATTACTCCCTAGGGAATTTCACTTTTCTATTACTCCCGCTACGCGCAAGCAATGGCGCGCTTAGACAATAAGTGTGATGAAAATGTAATTAAAGGGTAAAACTGACGTGTATTTCACAATTATTAGTCACTGCGCGTGACCTGTTTCGGAGAGCCTAGGTCTCCATTATCAAGCCCTGTGTCCGCGTTCAGTACGCGTCGTGCTTGTGAGTCGCGAGGCTTAAACGCGGGACCAGTGCTTGACAATGGAGACTTACCCCCTTATTCATAAACGTTTGCTAACTTAACAAGCCACTAATAATTGTTTGTCCCTTTTGCTCTTATGGACACATTGCTAAGACCAAAAGGGACAAACAATTATTAGCGGCTTGTTAAGTTAGCAAACGTTTATGAATAAGGGGGTTAGGCTCTCCGAAATTTGTCGCGCGTAGTAACTAAATAAACGTGAGTTTAACCGTTTAATTATATTTATATTTCAAGCAATGTTAGCAAATTCAAGCCCCGTTGAACCAATTAAAAGTTTCTAGAATTTTCGCTACAGATGACCAATCTCGACTGAACGAGACCTCTACTCTATACGACTTTGAGAATTGGGCCGGTTTATTTAATTACTCAACATGAATTACTAGCAAACTAAAGCTATAGGTGAACGAATATTTGTTACTATTTAGTTTACTTTGATATTCAACTTTACTAATTTCATAATATTATGTCCGAGCTCACATATAGCCAAGATAAACATTGAAAAAGAAAGTTTCGTGACAGTGTATTTATTGAATTTAAACTTCTGTGAGACGTAATAATTACAATAGTGTATTTCCTAACTAGTGACAAGTGCGTCAAAAAGAGAAATTACCGCGCACGAAGCGTGCGCAAAGTTCGTTTTTGCGCACTAGTTAGGAGAATATAATTTTTCTGACTAGTGCGGAAAAATAAATTTTACGCACGCTTCGCGTGAGTAATTTGAGTTAACTATAGTGATTGGCGCCCTCGTTTCACTCGGGCTCCAACTTTAACCCTAGTCGAAAAAAATTTTTTGCACTTGCATCGAAATGTACTATTATAGTCTGTATTTACGTTTCTACATTGATAACCCAAATATAGTCATGCTCAATCACAGTGTGTTCAAGTCACACCCACGTGAGTCGACGTGCGTGATATATCTGCAAAACAATCCATCTACCGGGACATATAGAACTAGTGTAAACGCGACATAATGCGGCGCAATAAACACGACATGCCGGCTATAAAATCGCAATTTATCGATATACTGACATACTCGTATACTGACGCTGCCTTGGAATTCTTATTGACGGTAATAGCCGTTGTGGTAAAATGTTTTCAATATACTGAGAGATTTTTTATAGATCTTCATTTTTATTTCGCTATTTAGGTCGATTGCATAAATAGTTATTTTCATCACACTTGCTGTCTAAGTGCGCCATTGCTTGCGCGCGCAGCGGGAGTAATAGAAAAGTGAAATTCCCTAGGGAGTAATAGAAATGTCAGTACGTCATTTAATAATATTATGTCTTAAAACTTATTTTTTTGTTGGCAAGTGTGATGAAAAACATTGTATGCATCACGCATCATCAATCTTGTAGAATCGTCAGTGACACTTCAATCCCTTAGTCGACTCTTACGACACCCGCAGGAGGAGTTGGGGTGGTGACACATGTATTCTTACTGCCGTCACCACCCGGCAAATTCTATCCAATCCGCTGGTACTCGCGTATTGGCGCAATAATGCGCTACGCCTTACCAAATTAGTTCAGTAATAAGAAACATCTGCTAAAGAAATTAACGGTCTTAGAGATACAGGAAAAATGGGATCCATGTAACAAGTGTTTTTGCTTAGTTTCAAAATGTATTTATTATAGTACATTACGATGCGAGTGCGAAAAAAATGAAGCACGAAACGAGTGGCGATAAATCGACACGAGTTACGAATTTTCTTTTTGCACGTGTCTCGTACGACGTTTTTTAGTACAGATGGCCCTCCGAAGTTTTGGACCTGACGTAAAATGAGCTACTTCTTGCACTAGCGCGTAAAAAAGCGCCATCTAAACTGAAACATATTTTATTATCTAAGCGTAGAATTATTTTTCAAAATGCTGAACTCTTATGGTAAATAATCGTATATTAAAGAATAAACTGTGAGTACAAGGTCAGTCCAGTTTAGGAATCTGGTTGAGATATTTCCCGTATTACATAGTCTTCAAAGTTATGTAACGAAAATTTTTATTTTTCCCTGTCTCGATAATATAATATTGGTAATTCTATGACATTTTTATTGATTTTTATGTATGAATCTTAACCGTCTAAATACAATTCAAGCGACAGGTCATAATAATTTCTTGTTCTTGTTCAAGCTAATTCTGTTTTCAGTGGAGTGGTTAAGCAATGCTTTACTAAAATAAAAATCTTGCTTAAAGCCCTTAAGGGTATCTCCAAATCTATCGACACGAATTGGGCTAAGTCCTTCGAAAGCCTTTATTACTACGCAATAAGAGCGAAAAGAAAACAACTCGGACGACACCGATCGACGGTGATACGGCGCAATTTGACTTAAAAATCGTTCTATTACTGCAAATACCAGCTATCTGCACAAATCAGGTTTTGGCAGAATCAATTTCATTATCATGTATTTGAAATTCATTATCGAAATTGTGTATTTTAAATTAAAAGTCAAAGCCAAAGTATTTTTTATTCAACTAGGCCCAGCAACGAGCGCTTTTGAAGCGTTAAACTAAGTAAGCAAATGAGAAAAACGGCATCTCTAAACCTACACTACTGTCCCTGAGATGAATCCGGCATGAAACTCAGTGGGATTTATTTTTTCAAATAATAGTATTATAACATCTTACGACTAACATGCATTAATTAAAAACAAAAATGCAGTAATAGGACAAAATGCGAAATCATCGATAGGTTTGGGGAGACCCTATGCTTTCAAGAGCAAGACCTGTTCAATCGAAAGCAATAAGATTTCCATACAAAGCGAGCCATTTTGATTGTTCCTGAGTGTAGGTATTCATGAGAATCCGAACTCCGTACCTACTATTTTCCCAGTTGGCCAACTGGGAAAAAACTTCATAATTTTAAAGCCAGCTGCACATTATTTAGGCCGGAGACTATTGGCCTGAACTACGTAGATATTATGAACTCGCATCATCACCCTAAGTATAGCGGGGTGAATATCTGGGCGTTTCAACCGCCTAATTTTAATGCCATCATTTTTGCAGAAGTTTCTCAACGTCTCAATGGTATACTTCGTCATTTGTATAAGGTACCGTGCCTCCTTCAATGATAAAGTAGAACATTGCAACGAATAGAAACTTCGGCAAAAATGATACCAACAAAATTAGGCGGTTGAAACGCCCAGATATTCACCAAGCGGTAATAAGTAGCGTAATCGAGCTCTCGAGAGTCGATCATCTCTAAGGAGAGTCCAGAGCAGGGTGCTTAGCCAAGTTGCCAATCGCTAGCGCTTGCTAGCGCATCGTAGTTTTCTCTCTTTGTCGCACTATTATGAAGGAGTGACAGAGAGGGAAAACTACGATGCGCTAGCAAGCGCTAGCGATTGGCAACTTGGCTAAGCATCCAGAACTGTCTATATTATAGTTTAGTTTCGACCCGCTGTCACACCATAAATGGATGCTATTTTGCAATAATGTGTCAAGCCACATCAATTTGTCAATTAAAACTGATTAGAATAAGAATAAAGAAACTTACTTAAATCGATTTTTACTTCCCCATTTAAGCAGAGCATCATCAAACCATTAGTGACGTGACTGGACATGTTGGGCTAATCACTTATCTCATGATATCGAGTGGAGTCGATCGTTTCTGTCGATAAAGGCGTGACTAGCTGTATCGAATTTTGGTACCGCTGTTACACCGTTACGCTTTCAGCTCATTTCAGCTATTTTAGAAGATTGTAGCTTAATACTTCGCTCTTATTCACTTTTACATCAGTCAGTTCCATCCGTGAACTATGTATTTACGCGAAAACAAATAGAATTACTTGTTTATTTTTAGATTTCCGAACTTCCGGAGTAAATTATGAACCCTTATAATTTCGCCATGTCTGCCTGTCTTAGCTCTGTGACCATTAAGACTAGGAATTTACGAGTTGGTCTGTTTATTGCATTATCAAAGTAAAAAATACCTTTTTCCTAACTAGTGCGGAAAAGTAAACTTTGCGCACGCTTTGCGTGCGTTAATTTCTCTATTTAAGGCACTTGTTATAAAAAAAGTCGTTCGATACACGTGTAAAAACTTCAAAGTCAAAGTTAAATAATTCTTTATTCAAATTGGAATAGCAACAAACTCTTTTGAATCGTCTAGGTAATAAAACTAATTCCGGTTCTAACCCTACACCACTGACCCAAGAAGAACCGGTAAGAAACTTTAACTCGGGTGATTGTCGCCCTCGTTTCACTCGGGCTCCAACTTTCACCCTCGTCGAAAAAAAATTGTTTTGCACTTACAGCGAAATGTACTATTTCACTGCTGGACTGAACCCTTAATCTCTAAGAATATCAAAGTCGTAAAGAAGTTTGGAACGTCTCACTAATCTCACTATCTCTGCTTGTTAACAATTCTGTATAAAAGGGCGTTTTCAAAAAAAAATGCCATAAACCTGATTCTTCCAAATGTGGACCTATTTGGGCTAATTTGAATCAAAATGACGAGTTGAATCAATCTAGATAATAAAAATTAATGTCTCAAAATGTTCGTAGGTATAATATTTAAATTTCCGTTACGCGGCGCTCGTATTAGATAGATAGATAGATAAATCTTTATTCATTCCCACAACATACATGGCTTAGATAAAAACAAACAAAATCAATTTCAACAATAAGCAAAATTTAACATTCATGCAACTAAAACTAACATTAGAACAGGAACTTAAACTACAAGCAATGAAGCCATGTGTCGTGGCATAGAAAAGGCGCTGGCTCAGCATAATGATGCGGCAAGCTATTAAATCCTCTTGTTTGAAAATCGGTGTGACAGACAGCCAATGGCAATCGATAAATCATAATCCGTCAGAATTAGGTGGTGGCTGGCTGCCAACTCACCTGTCACACACACTAACCACCACTTCATCATCATCATCATCACATCAGCCGAAAGACGTCCACTGCTAAACATAGGCCTCCCCCAAAGATTGCCACAATGACCGGTCCTGCGCCAACCACCACTTACTGTGTGATTCCACAAATATTCGAGAGTTTAATACCGCGAAATACGAAGTGTCGCCTCTCTCTTGCACTTGTGAATTCGTACGTAAGTGTGACAGAGAGGCAACACTTCGTTCGTGGTTCGCGGTAGGGCCTCAGTTATTCGAATATTCGGTGTAAGTGGCAATGACCAGGACACACATGTCTCGAAGAACCGATGACCGTTGGGGCAAACAGATACTCGAGTGGAGACCACGGCAAACGTAGCGTGGGACGTCCACCCGCAAGGTGGTCAGACCTGGTTAGAGTCGCGGGGACTCGGTGGATGCAGGTCGCATTCATCCATCCGGCCAAATTGTAAGTCTATTGAGAAATCTGATTTGTCTTTGGAACAAATTTGGTATTTAACAGATAACGTTTCACCATTAATTATCAAGCATTTAGTACATTTTGATAAGCTGCGCTTACTCTGCTATTATCTGAAACGCCCGCGGTTTAATGGCGGTATCACACGGGATAATTTATTACCGCGATATTGAGCTAGGGATGGCCGTGGTTGGAATATTTTGTAACCGGTAAACGAATCATTTTATTTACGATGTACAACGTGTAACAAAAATAACGGTTATTTATTTAGGTCGTACCAACAGATGTAGTGAATCATTTTTTGTATAAACGACAAACATCTTGAGAAACCATAAGGAATGTACTTGAATTTACTAAATAAAATTTTGCATTTAAATTAGGCCTTCCTAAATAACTAAAGTAAGCTCATAAAAAAATGACATATTAATCACGCCCCTTTTGCCAACAAGTTATGTGCCTTTTGATTAAAATTAAGTATCTATCCACTTGTATCTTCACGAAAACTTTCACATTTACTTTCAATTAGTTTTAGGGTTCCGTAGTAGGTAAACTAGGACTACGTCTATCTGTCTGTCCGCAGCATCGCTCAGTGACTGTTAGTAGAAATCTGCAATTTGGTACTGGTATACATATTAATAACGCAGACTAAGTGGTAAACTAAAATATAGAAAAAAAATCGGGTACCTCCCCTACTCGTAGAGTGGAGTTGTTTTTTAATTTTGCTGTAATCCTACAAATACCCTACGTATTGTTGAATAGTGTTCACGACGAAGAGAATACATAATACAATCATTGTAAATAGGTATACGTATAGATTAAAAGATAACGTGCATGTTAGAATAAGAAATAGTAGTTATAAGTGTACGATAGGTATAAGTGTATTTCGATAATTAATTAGGTCAAGTTTTCTTAAATAAAGTATTTAATTTTATGTTTGGTTGTTTCAATTATAGGCTAGAAACACCGCTATTTAACCGTCAGGACCGCAATTTAAGGGTCCAAGAAATATTTAAAAAAAATTGTTGGCATGCTTAAAAAATACATTAAAATAAAATTATTTCGGACACAATCACAATCAGATTTGAATAACTACGGCATAGCAAATGTAAAGTTTTATTTTTTTATCGTTATTCACAAACTATGAAACTGTTTGGGCATCTCTACGGCTAAGCTTTAGCTGGCTCACGTACACGATTGGTTCATGTCTCAGTGCTCCAAGCAGCGTTCTAAAATATTATTCGAAATTACTTGATCCAAGGTAAATGATAGTTGGCATAAAAGTAATACTGACAGCCTCCGTAGCCTAGTTGGTAGTGGCCCTGCCTACAAAGCCGGAGGTTCCGGTTCCAATACATAGACAGCCATGACCAAGGAACAAATATTTGTGATAAATAAATACACAAATAATGCCCTAGCCGGGATTTGAACCCGGAACCTCCAGCTTCGTAGGCAGAATCACTACCAACCAGACTATGGAGGCTGACCATTACAAGGTAGGATTAATGAAAGCTTTTAAAAATACGTTCCTGTATATAGTTTAACATTTGCATATGTACACAACTTTCTGAAGCAAAAACTAGCTGCTCCCAAGTTGAATGAAATGAAATCAGAAACTTTTCCCCGTGTAACGAGGGTACAGAAAAAGTTTTGATTATTATGTATTTTCAGCACTCTAAAATTGGACTCACCAAGGCTATTTCATAGCACTATTGGCAAATCGATATATCGCCTAATGCTTAGCAATTACGGTAGGTAGTCCACACATATTAAAAGCTATGTAAAATTTCTTACATTTTGAGAATATGCTGCAATTCCCATTATCACATTGGTGCTTTAGATTTCAACAAAATATTTACTACATGTCATAACTACATCAAAAGAAATTGACGTACATGTAAAAATAAAATCAAATTCTATGATAAATTCGGTCTTCCTGACTGTGCCTTCATTTATGCACGCCCAGCAAACAAAAAAAACGTGCAAAACTAGTATTCAATAAAGAAAAGTGTTTTTGTTGAAAACATTGTTTGAAGTTTGGCTGAATTACCCTTACCATTAGATTATCAGCGTATTGTATCAGGTTTCCTATGTCAATAATATTACATTAACCCATGTCGACACTCGGTTTCCTGTAGCTATAGTGACCCGAAATTAGAGGATCCGGATTCGGAAATTGGCGAGGGTGCCTATTTGAGTTACGAAAATGGTAATACAAGATAATAAAAGATGACTCTATTAATGATTTTGAACAACTTATACTATGGGATCAAATATGAAAACTCCTTAAAAAATCGACATCTTCATTAAAATGTGCTAAGAAAGGTTGACCAAAATGTATGGAAGCGTCGATTTTTTTCTTGAGTTTTCATATTTGATCCCACAGTAAAAGTTGTTCAAAATCATTAATAGATTCAAGTTTTACTATCTTGTATCACCATTTTTGTAACACCCTGTATACGTATGACTGTTTTTCTATGTATTAAAGTACATATTTGAATGTATATATATCCCTTCTTGTTGTTCTTGTATTCAGGCCATTTTTCCGAAACTCGACATCAAACGTGCCTATTTTTCGTGGACCCAACGCTGGCCTAGCATTTGTTGGGTACTTCACATATATACCCTTGAATTTACAGGTATTATTGAACTTATAGGTATTATTATTTTCGTCATTTAGTACCCACCCACACCCACAACACGAGCTTAGCGTGGGAGTAGGTGGATTTGTGTTGACATTTATTATTTATGATATTTATTATTAAAGAAGAGCGATGTTGCCCAACACAGACATTTTTCCTTACCGGGTAACACCATCCCCTAGTTTATAAGGATTTGTAAATTTCACGAAAATATTTTTTTTTGCCTCTTCTTACCCATGGTAAGGGAATGTTCGTAACTCGGTTCCCGAAAG
This sequence comes from Thaumatotibia leucotreta, assembly GCA_025490895.1. NCBI lineage: Eukaryota > Metazoa > Arthropoda > Insecta > Lepidoptera > Tortricidae > Thaumatotibia > Thaumatotibia leucotreta. The sequence goes on along the minus strand of JALPQI010000171.1, from coordinate 68,640 downwards.
GTTCTTTGAAGAAACTAGATAGATAACTTTAATCAAAAAGACGTAACTTGTTGGCAAAAAGGGCGTCGCCAACATGATATTTAAATGAACTTACGTTAGCTATTTTGGAGGGTTTAAATTAAAGGCAAAGTTTTCTTTAGCAAAATGGTGTACGTTCTTTATGATTAGCATGGCGACTGATTTCCAAGATGTTTATAATTCATCAAAGATCCACGTCCCAGTTAAGGTGGATTTAGAACAAATCAGCGAATGCTCATTCTATCCCCCACTCTACGATATCAACGAATTTCGACGAATCACGTTTTGTGTAATGAACGAATTTCGTAGAGTGGGGGATAGAATGCGCATTCGCTCGTTTGGTCTAAATCCACCTTAACTGACCACCAGTTATTTTATATTTTTTCACATTGACTTTCTTAAGCAAACGTAGGTCCAATACATTTGCTGTGCACTCACATAGTGTAACATATTTCTGCCGTCGAATAAATATCTAGTTTACTTCTACAGGGTTACTTTTTCACCGGTACAATAAATTTTCCCACGTATTTGGTATCGATAATAGATTACATTTATCAAATAAAATTGACATATATTTTTTTTCATTTGTTATTAATTTATCCTTCATGCAAATATAAAATAATGGGCTCACTAATAGGCAGCGGAAAGGGGTGAGCGACCTGCCGGTCGGCGCACGAGTTGGCAACATAGCAGTTATCTAATATCGGTGACTAGGTCACGGTCAGTCCCGCGGTTGACGTCGGTGTGTGCACGCGCGCCCTATCGTTCTACCTTCATTCGGAAATTGCTCGTACGAAATGGTTCGTAGTTATTTTCTCTGTGGGGAAAACACAGTGGCAGCTCAGCGGCTATAGCTGCGCTGAAGAAAGTGTGCCCCGCCTGGAAAATGCCAGTGTTATCCATGGCCAGCCAGGTCAACAGATTTGACCTCGTGTGACTTTTTTTTGTGGGGTGAAGTGAAACGGCGGGTATGAAGAGGCCCAAAATTACGAAGACTTAAAAAATCTAATAATAAGTGCATTTGATGAACCTAAAAGTGAGAACTACAGACTTGTGTTGGGAAATATCGAAGGAAACATTCATGTGAATTAATTAAGTATGAGAAATGGACTCCATTAATCTAGGTATGTTTTTTTGATTCCAATCATTGTACATAAAGTTGATTTCAAACTTTTAAATACGCCTCAATGAAGAAAGTTTCTGTCCTACGTTGTAATTTTATCACGTTTCCCAGACATAATTTAAAACATTCGACAAACTTTCCACACAGAAAAATTCTTTTGACGATCCTAAGCCAGTGCATGTGCAAGTATGAAGGAGGATTGGGGATCAAATAAGATATTTTTGCCGAGTCATAATCATAAGTTGATACCGCCATGCCGTGTGCGATGACGTTGTAAACAAACAGTTGCCAGTTCGTGTGTTTTGCTAGTTATGCACATTGATAATGCGTAGTGTGTCCAAATTTCTTGTTAGGTTTACGGATAAGTTCAAACATTGGTATTTCAGTTTTTTTGTTCTAAAGGTGTAGTAACAAAAAATGCTAGTATTCTGTAAATTGGACTACTATTACGTATGTTGATTTATTGTACTGATGAAAAAGTAACCCTGTATATTTCTGTAGCAGCCTTTACTGCAATATTTCTCTAGTGGCTCCCTAAGGATCTATGTACGAAGCTGGCAATTCGATCATGAAAAATGCTAGCACGGAACAATCTTATACATTGAGGGTTTTATTCGATTTGCTGCTTTATATAAAGTTGCGCTTTCGTTTGTTTTATGAAGTGCTCTCCTTTTAACGTCTGCTACAAAGAGTTTAAACATTGCCAGGAATTTACTAAGTATTTTGTGCCAAGCAGAATGGTTATTTCGGTAAAGGATCAGATTCGATAAAGGAAGGAGAAGGTAAAGGATCTACAAAATAATTAGCACATACTTTTTTGTTTCGCCTAAAAGTGAACTGTTAAAGAATGCTCCAAGGAATTAAGTTTGACATTATTACGTCTAAGTTTTCTTTTTGAGCAGTAAATATTAAATAAATAGAGACAGAGTGTAACCAAAAGTGTGAAGAGTTGTTAAAAAGTCAATTCAAAATCGTAAAATAATAAGGCCTAGTCCTCCAGGGGAAGGGGTACTCCATGATGAGGATCCTCTAAATAGATCGAAACATGTCGAGCAATAATCGACTAAAATTACGCGAGTAACCCGTTTGATCAATATTTAAATATGTTAGAGTCTCACGTTAGTTATAATTTTAAAAAAGGCCTAGTTGGTCAGATAATCTAACCTGTCAAAAAATATTCAGTTATTCACCAAATCAAAAACCGACTTCAACAGCTTTCTCCAACATTCCATCATCAAATCGGCTTGGTGCCACCGGGATCTTAGGGTTACACTCGTTCGAAAAAAAAAATCGGTTGACGATTCTCCGAGATATAAATGACATAAATACACAAAAAATATGTCTAATTGGCTCAACAAGGTAAGTTCATGATAGATCTATTTATGTAGATATGTTCCAAGATATTTATTTATTTATCTAATAATGATGTGAATGGAAAACTATTTTTTTATCGTGTAATAAATAAGGTATTTTTGTAACAAGAGTACAAAGAAGAAGGAATTCGGTTGCATGAATACAACGGCATTCTAGTTTAAAAGCTTAAACTTTTTTCATGTTTGTTACAAACGTTAGGAACTTCTAATTAGTGAAAAGCTGCTTTTTAAGGAATTTTATTACATATAATATTACATACTTTTTAGTAAAGATGGTGCCTTTTTTAGACTCTAGTACGAGAAGTGTGTAATTTTACGTCAGGTCCAAAACTTGGGAGGGCTGTCTGCACTAAAAAACGTCGTACGAGACACGAAAAACGAAATTCGTAGCTCGTAATTCGTAAAACATCGCCACTCGTTTCGAATTTCATGTTTTTCGTACTTGTGTCGTAATGTACTATTTTATACCACATAGCACTAAGTGTGCCGCGTGGCGATGGCAGTAAGAATACATTTCTCACCACCCCAAATCTTCCTGTGGGTGTTGTAAGAGTCGACTAAATGATTAAAGTGAGTTGAAGTGTCACGAAAATTATTTTATAGAAGATTGATGGGCAACAGTATTACAGTGAACACACTACTGTGTTCGCCAACCCGCTTGCACAGCGATTATGGATATTTAGTTTTACCTCCTAATGCGTCCATACGCATAGTTATTAAGAGAGATCTACGTCCAGCTGTGGACTGAGAGAGGTTTTTTTTTAAATTCATAATAGGTAAACGTTTGACCACGATCATACCTGCTGGTAAGTGATGATGCAGTCTACGGTGGAGCTCTAAGGTTGATGCTCTAAAGGTGCATACAGGTCAAAAGAGCATTCGCTGTTCTATCCCCCTACTCTACGAAATTCGATCGTTACACGAAACGTGATTCGTTGATTTCGTTAGTGTCGGATAGAACAGCGAATGCTCTTTTGGTCTGCATGCACCTTTAGACGCCTGATATCGGTGATGTACCTTTCTAATAAAAATTATAACCTGTATATTTTTGTCAGCTAGGTTTTATCGAGTTTTTCTTAGGATTTTATTATGTAACTTACTCAAACAGGCATATATGTAGCTAGTACATTGCGTCGATTGTAGCGCACTCTACCGCGAAACGCGTGAGATTTATCGTCCGTAATAATGAAGACGAGAAACAAATAAGAAAGACCACCAAGATAAGTTTGCAGCTCGCGTCCTTCACGCTGCATACTAGCGAGGTTCAAGCTTAACTTGGTTAAGTTGTACTGAGCCTTACTCGAGATTATTTTCCTGGCAGAGTCGTAAAACACACACAGGTTTAACATTGGTCTTATATTTAAAGCAATAAGATTCAAAATAGGTAAGACTACTAAGAATTCGCTTGCAGGTAGTCTGCAAACTTGAACAATTCCGAAATGGTACGTAAATGTCAAAGACGTCTTTACACTCTTGCACTTTACTACATGGTGATAAGGTATACAATTGTATACATATTTCTGACGTCTTCCGTACGCGGAAAACCTTTTATCTCCGCTTTCTGTGGTGTTCATTTGTTTTTTATGACGCGGAATCATTTGCAAGCTGGGATCAAAATTGATGACGCTTTCAGGTACTCTGGACGCAAATAAGGCATCACATGCTTTTTAGAATAATATGAAAAATTTCGTATATAATGCCATGATTACATTAGTAAACGATAATGTCTGAAGTTCAAAAAATTCAGATAAATATTAGGTGGACCTTCAAATGTCTCTTTTACATGTTTTCCCAACACGAATGTAAAAGTGACGGATAAAAATTAGTACATTGTGTATTTAGGGCGGTAAGTAAGAATTTGCGAACGAGTGTGAAAGTAAAGCCCAAGCCGAAGGCGCGGGCTTTACTTCACACGAGTTCATAATTCTTGTACCGCCCGTGGTACACACAATGTTTTTCATCACACCTGTGATGCAAAAAAGTAAATAAAACAATATATATTTTGACAAAACTACTCTAAAATGGTCTAAATCAGGGATGACTTAATTTCATCATTTTCATAAAAGAAATCTCGGCGCGGCGCGCGGCGTGCGCCGGACCCCGCTAGTGCGACGTAATGTTGTATGAAAATCCTTAACGGCATACTAGGACGTAATGACGCACCTACGGCGCGCATCACCGCAGCGTATTGGCGCACTGACCGATCAGGTGTGATGAAAAAACTTTTAAAGCCATTTTGCCGAAAACTGTCTACTCTAAACTACGCTGCCATCTCTCTTCCACTTTCACATTTTAACTGATCAATATTGGGTTGTTGTTGTTGTATTCTGGCCATTTTTTCCACAACTCGATATCAAACGTGCCTATTTTGCGTAGTCCCAACGCTGGCCGAGTACATGTTGAGGACTTCACATTCACATACACCCTTGAATTTCTTCGCAGGTGTATGTAGGTGGGTTTGCTCAAGATGTTTTCCTTTACCGTAAAGCACTTGTGAATATCAAATGATATTTCGTATATGTATAAGTTTTTTTGTAAAACTCATTGGTACGAGCCGGGGATCGAACCCATGCCCGCTGCGTAGCCGTGCATTTTACCGCTATCGCTAGGGCTTGTGGCGCTTGTGCGCTCATAATTGGGTGCACACAATAATTAATTAATTGTATAGTTACAATTGTGGCAATCTTTGGGGGAGGCCTATGTTCAGCAGTGGACGTCTTTCGGCTGATGTGATGATGATGATGATGATAGTTACAATTTTAATTTGCCTCATACTTTTTAAGTTTTTAACCTCGTACTAAACGTCAGACAATCTAACGCTCGGAAAAGGGCAATTCCACAATAAATACACCGACATCAGCTGCGAAGCCGACGGAAAGATGAATTGCTTTTTGTAAACGGGCTCGATTAACCCAGATACTAGACTAATAGTCTTGGTTTGCTACTGAAGCAAAGCGAAGGTAGCTATGTCTATTTAAACTCATCTGAAATGACAAGCCAAATTCATTAGATATACAGGATGTGTACAAATTAGCTACCGATACCGTAGGGTATGCATGTGCTTACCTTAAGGTATCAAAACAATAATTTGTTCCTTGTCATGAGGTTCGTTGTATCAAAATCTTGAAATAATATTGGCTTTTCCATACAAAGCGGTCCCACCGGCTGATCGAAATTTCATGGAAACTGTTTTTTTTTTTGAGAATTCCATAAGGAAAGACGATGACAGTTCATGACAACGAACAACTTTCCTTATGGAATTCTCAAAAAAAAAAAACAGTCTGCCTGCGACCACGGGTGTAACGTCATGCCCGAAACGTCAGGATATAATTAAACGTAAGTTTACGCGATTAAGACCCGTTTGTCTTTAAAAAATGAAAAAAATACGCGAATGCATTGCGATTTTTATCATACAATTTAATAGGAAAGGAGTGCCTTTAATTGACAATAAGGGTTTAATAAGAAAATTAACTCTCATAGCCCTTAACTTTTAAAATGTACACCGGAAAGACTCATAACATGATTTTGAGTTTGACCCGTTTAGTAATATGCTTAGGTATTTTCAGTATTGTAAAAATACAGGCTTTTACTGACATTTAGTTGCAGAGAACGTCATAAAGCTTTCAAGCACAAAGTTGTACGAAACTTTCATTTCAAAAGCCCAGTACCGGGCAGTCGTAAAACTGGAGCTTGATTCAAAATGGCCGCTTTAAACGCTGTTTAACATTTCTGATATTCATGAGCTTTTTATTTAAATATTAATTTAAATGCTTGATGTAATTACTTCTTAAGATAGCGGCCTCTATACTGTATCATAGATATCAGGAATATTATTTATTTTAATAATTACTAGCGAGCTAGCGACCCGTCCCAGCTTCGCGCGGGTACTATACCTACATAATAACCTTCCTCTTAAATTACTCTACCTATTTAAAAAAAATCTCATAAAAATCCGTTGCGTAGTTTTAAAGATTTAAGCGTACAAAGGGACATAGGGACAGAAAAAGTGACTTTATTTTATACTAAGTAGTTATAAGTCTCCCTCTCTCGACAAAAAATTGCTGTACCCAACAGGGTTATGTCTCTGTAACTTACCGCTCCCGACCCGTTGTCCAATCGCTATGTCCAACTGGTTGTGCCACGGGGAAATAAAATTATCCAGATGTCAGATCAACGATCTGAGTTTCTGAGATCAGACTCAGATCGTTGAAAGCAGCTGGAAAAAAAATTGAACTGATTGTGTCAGACAAATATTGCTATGCACTATGGTAAAATAGCAAATATGATGAAAATAATAAAACCCTTTTTAATGATGTCGAAATCTTATTGATTAAAAACTTCTCTTTTCTTTTTCATCTTCGCCTTTATTTAATTCTACTAGTAATATATGGAGATAGTTTTTATACAAGGAAATACGTATTTCATTTGCTCACATTCACAAAGTAAAATACACACTCGATATTTTCTACGATTTCGCTACAATTGCATTATTCTTGAAAATTAAGGCTGGATATTCACTGGACATGCCGTGCACTGGATATGCCGTGTGGTGACGGCAGTAAGAATACATTTGTCACCACCCCAACTCCTCCTGCGGGTGTCGTAAGAGTCGACTAAGGGATTGAAGTGTCACTGACCATTTTACAAGATTGATGATGGGCAGTAGCAGCGTCATCATAGTGGACACATTACTGCGATCGCCAATCCGCTTGCCCAGCGTGGCGATTATGGGCATTTACTTCCAGCAGTGGACTAACATAGGCTGATGATGATGATGATGATGATGATTCACTGGACAGTTTCTAATAAAACACAGAGTAAGTTTTACCACAGACTAAATATATTTCTTTTTTTTTTGTTAATACCATCTCAGATACACACAAGTACAGACAGTTAGAACGGCGCTAGTAGTATATTTATTTTGATACTTATTTAACACATTCCCTTATCAAAATAAAGTACTATGTCTAATGATATAAGCCTCATTAAAACTATAGCTCACATTTTACAATACCCAGTTGACATACAAATTTATTATGTTTAGGTGAACTTAAACTTTTGGTTAACATATCTGCGGGCATATCACCTGTATTTAAATATTCAATTTTAACAGATTTATTCTCTACAGATGTTCGAACAAAATGATACCTAACATCTATATGTTTGCTTCTTTTGTGTAGCAAATTATTTTCAGTAAGTTTTTGTGCACTCTGGTTATCATTAAATAAAACCACAGGTGACTTATCTCTACATTCCAATTCAGATAATAAGTTCTTAAGATAAATAGCCTCTTTGGTAGCTTGGCAGAGGGCCATGTATTCGGCTTCAGTGCTCGACAGCGCTATGGTGTGCTGTTTGCTGCATTCATGAGATACGACACTCCCCGACATTTTAAAAACAAAACCAGTAAAAGATTTCCTATCAATAACATCAGAAGCCCAATCGGCGTCCGCATAGCCAATAATGTCTAAATTATCTTTAACATATTTTAAACCTAAATGCTTAGTACCTTGCAAGTACCTCAAAATACGCTTTGCATGATTCCAATGTGTCTCACTGTAACTATTATTAAATTGACTAAGATAACATACTGCATAACTTATGTCAGGTCGGGTAAGTATTGACAAATATAATAAACTTCCAATCAGTTGTTGGTAAGGATATTGAGAACAAGCATTATTACCTTTTTCTAGTTTTAAATTAATTTCCATAGGTGTACACATTGGATTGCAATTTTCCATATTAAATTTTACAAGCAATTGTTCTATAAATCTTTCTTGATCTACAGTTATAACATCTTTGTCCCTATGGACCCGCATACCCAAACATTGCTTAGTTTCCCCTAAGTCTTTAATCTTAAACTTAGAACTAAGCTCTTTCTTCAGGTACTCCATTTCAATAGGACAGTTAGAAAAAATGAAAAAATCGTCAACAAACAATGCAACATAAGTTTTTACTTTATCATTTAGCTTAACAAACAGACAGGGCTCATATTCTGACTTTTTGTAGCCAATTTCCTGCAAACAATCATCAACACGTTTGTACCAAGCCCTGGCTGATTGTTTCAGCCCATAAATAGCTTTCTTTAACTTTAATACTTTATTAGCTCTGTCGTTACACACAAAATTTAATGGTAAGTGCATATACACAGTTTCACTAAGATGACCATTAAGGAAAGCTGTGGTGACATCGAGATGGGTCATTTTCAGATCATACTTTACACTTAAAGCAAACAATAGTCTTAAAGTGGAATATCTTAGCACTGGGGAGAAAGTTTCTTTATAGTCTATGCCAGCTTTTTGCGTGAAACCTTTAGCCACTAACCTAGCACGATACCTCACTTTATTTTCACTATTAATTTTTTTTCGAAATACCCACATGCACTGCACCACTGTTCCCTGCTCGGGTTTGTCAACCACTTCCCATGCTTCATTATACTCAAAACACTTGAGCTCCTCTTCCATCGCTTTACACCATTCACTTGATTCTGGTCCATGCATGGCTTCTTCAAAAGTAACTTCATCCGCACACATATTTGCATTGGACTCTGCACACATATTGGTGAAACCATATCTATCCGGCTTTCGCCGTTCCCGTTTCTCTCTTTCGCAATGCTGTTCTGAAACAATGACAGTCTCATTTTCTGAATCATCTGACGTTGACTTGGGTTCCTCTTTCATTCCATCAGATTGTTGATCAAGCTGCGTAGCATCTTCCCAGACTTCTGGTTCTAAAACGTCCAATGTAGTTGCTGTTTTCTCTTCTACAACAGCCTGAACAACATCTGAGTCTATTTCTGGCTCCATGACAGTAACGTCCCGGCTAGTGATAATCTTCTTGTTTACTGGATTGTATAGCCGATATCCTTTTGTATTATCGGCATATCCAACATGATAATGCTTCACAGCCTTCTTGTCCCACTTTAATCTTTTTTCCTTTGGTACATGAGTCATTACAGTACTGCCAAACATGCGTACATGACTAATGTCAGGCTTTCTGCCCGTCCAGAGCTCGTATGGTGTCCTTTGGTCTAAACCTGAAGCGAGTGACCTGTTCTTTAAATAAACAGCTGTATGAACTGCTTCAGCCCAAAATTTCTTTTCGAATTTAGCATCAAATAAAAGACACCTGGCTCGCTCCACAACTGTACGATTAAAACGCTCGCAAATTCCATTTTGTTGAGGAGTGTATGGGTTTGTACGCTGATGTATGATGCCGCACTACTTCAGAAAAACTTCCATCTCTTTTGAACAAAATTCTTGGCCATTGTCTGACCTTAATATTTGGATACCTGTGTTCTGCTGCTTTTCTACCATTGCCTTGAAATTCATGAAAACATTTAAACACTTCGCTCTTATGCTTCAGAAAGTATACAAATGACATCCTCCTGTAGTCATCCACAAAAAGCAAAAAATACCTGGATGAGCCCATAGATGCTATCTCCATTGGCCCACACACATCTGCATGGATAACCTCCAATACTGCATTACTTCTGCTACTACTATGTGGAAACGGTAATCTGGCCTGTTTGCCTTCACATCATACTGTACAGTTCAACTTACTAGATTCTGCCTTGTCTTTGTACTCCAGACAATCTACAGCGCCATTTTTCATTGCAACAAGATCTCTACTGTTGATATGACCGAGCCGTCTATGCCAATCAATGCTTGAAGTTGTTGCAGAAGCTGCCAACAAACTTGCTGATTTTATTTTTAATTTGTATACTCCATTTACTAAATCAGCCTCGCCTATTGTCTCACTGTGTGAATTTTTAATAAGACAACCGTCTTTGTGAAAATTCACAGCGTTTCCTCGTTTTATTAGCTGGCTCACTGACAATAAGTTTGTTGTTAGGTTAGGAATATGCAACACACCTCTGACGGGAATCTCAAGCTGCCTATTATTCACAACAGTCGTTATCTTAGTATCTCCTGAACACACTACCGGCACCCTTACTTTATTTGCTACGATAATTTCTTTCGTAGCAACCTTATCCGATTTATTGCTTAATAGTTTTTCGTCTGCTACTAAATGTGAACTTGCTCCCGAGTCAATATACCAGTCTTCTTGACTAATTGTGCCGTTTAAAAACAATGCACTAAATGCATTCACTGTTTTCTCTTTGAACAAAGGGCATTTATTCTTATAATGGCCAATTTGTTTGCAATAATAACATTTGACTGGTTTGACACTGACAGATCGTGTTTGCGTTTCGTTTGAGCTCACTTTTCCGCCTTTTTTATTACGCTGCTGCCAACCTTTGGATAAAAATGCACCTTCGGTTTCGTTAACACTTGAATCAGCACTCATGTCAAGCAGTTTAGATTTAATTACATCGGATGATATAGCAATTCCAGAATGTTCAATGGCCATGATCATTGGTGCAAATTTCTCAGGTAGACCTGCCAACAACAATGATCCTACCCACTCTTCATTGATATCAAAGCCAGTTCTTCTCAATTTTTGCGCTGTATCCACGATTTGAGTAATATATGCAGTCACTGACTCACTACTCTCAAGCCGAACAGAAATTAAATTCCGTAGTAGACTGATCTTACGAGTAAATCCGGAGTCATCGAAAAGTGACTTTAATTTATGCCACACTTCTTGCACTGTCTTTTCACTTTTTATATGTACATACAAAGAGGAATCTATGGTCATAATTAACTTTGCCTTCGCCTTTTGAACATCAACTGTAACGGCCTCTGCCGTACTACTGGCAGCTTCTCTCTTTGTGATATCAACGCCTTCCAAAATCAAGAAATTTTCCGCCGTGTATGCCCACTCGTCATAATTTTCCCGCCCCTTAAGTTTTGGAACATTGACGATATAATTTGACGACATTTCAACACGAAAAACCTATTATTTTCCCTTAAAAACGCACTGGGACATAACCTAATAAAACACAGAGTAAGTTTTACCACAGACTAAATATATTTCTTTTTTTTTTGTTAATACCATCTCAGATACACACAAGTACAGACAGTTAGAACGGCGCTAGTAGTATATTTATTTTGATACTTATTTAACAGTTTCATCATCATAATCATCATTATAGTTATCAGCCGAAAGACGTCCAATGCAATGTAAGAATTGGTTAAGGGATTGAAGTGTCACTGACCATTTATTATTTATCAAAAATTGATAATGGGCAGCGGCATCATCACAGCGAACATTGTACTCAACCCACAACCGACATCTTTCGGTAACCCGCTTGCCCAGCGTGGCGATTATGGGCATTTACCTCCTAATGTCCATACGCATAAGCTAAAGAGAGGCCGATGTTCAGCAGTGGATTGATATAGGCTAATTATGTGTGTTATTCATCATTGTTGTACATTGCATTTGCCGTTGAAGTCCTGAAATAGTCCATTACATCAGAGGCCAGGAAAATGAGGATTTCCGTCCAAGTGGGTATATGTATACGGCCGAGCGAGCGTGCTAGCGAGGCCGGATAGGTAACGAGGCCGGGAATCCGTTTTCACGAAGAAACATGTACAGTGCTTTTCTCAAACATACGAAGAAATACAACCAAAAAAATTACAATGTTGTCGAAATTAAGAAAAAGTTACTTTGCAGGCCAAGGCCTGAAAAGTGTTATGAAATTCCATTTCCATCTCAGTGAGTTACTGCACCCTAAAAGCGATATTTCCGAGTCTATTTAAAGGAACATAAAGACAATATTTCATTGCATGTTTGAGAAAAATAATAAATAAACACAGTTATGCTATTCTCTTATTCACACATTCGACGCTGCGTTCGTCAACGAGCTCGACGTCGAGACAGCCTTGTCTAAAATCCTAGCTGTTTGATTTGACATTAGGAATCGAGGCTGGGAGCGAGGTTGTGGGCGAGTTCGTCGCTGTTTTTCGTTAGAGAATACGAAGTTCGTACATTAAACGTCAAACTCTCGACGCAGTGTAGTTCAAGCTCACGCCGCATTCGTCGCCGAGCACTAGTGTCGTTTAAAGTACATTAGTGAATACCATTTTTAGGCTCGACGCTGCCGCAGCGCTGACACAGCGCTGACAGCAAGGCGGTTTCCTTAGTGAATAACACTGCTGATACCATCAGCAGCACCTTTATATTCCCAATGTACCACATGCCTTATTTTTCTCCCAGCGCTGGCGTTATTTCCTCTCGCTAATTGCAAAAAAGTGCATTGTGAAAAGCTCGTGGTAATTAATTCCGAATTCGTTAGTGATGTTGATATTATAATAAAAAATATGGCAGAAAGCAGCATCTGGGGTATTTGTGCCGATTTTTATTTTGTTGTTGTTTTGTCATGTCATGTCAGTTTCATGTTTTATTAATTATTAACATAGCTCATTGACTGACAGACTAATGACTACATTTAAATAAAAACTCGGTTTTGGTGTAAAGTTTATAAAGTATAAGCAATAATTATAATAGATAAAAAAATACTTAAGCTTTTTTAGTACAGATGGTGCCTTATTTAGGCTCTATTGTGAGAAGTGGCTTATTTAACGTCAGGTCCAAAACTTCGGAGGGCCATCTGTACGAAAAAACGTCACAGACACGTGCAAAAAGGAAATTCGTAACTCGTGTCGATTTAAAACACTCCCTTCGTGTTTTAAAACGTCGCCACTCGTTTCGGGTTTCCTGTTTTTCGCACTTATGTCGTAATGTACTATTTTATTCTTACGCCAATTGGGTGTCCCTAAAAATGAAAATGCTCTTCTAATACTTAATATGTTTCTAATACCAGTAGTACACATTTTATGTAACTTTGTCATAGCTCTGAAAGCCGCACAATGCGTGGTTATAATACCTACAGTAAGAATCACAAGAGTGTACGGCCCATAACTCCTGGATGCAGTTCCAGATGTGAGTGCGAGTTTTGAGATTGCAACATCAACCCGATGCACTAGGATGCATTTGACTCAAAATGTACTTGCATTTTTTCACCATAAACGGTGCTTCCTAGCCTCCTGGCAGGCTTCTGGACAAGCTCTAGACATAAATCTCTGCAAAAGACTTGCAGGTGTTGCAGAAAAGTGAGAAAATCACAGCCCGCATAGACCAGAAACGAGTAGCGCAAAACTCTTATCTCTAGTAACGTAACGTCGACAGTAGGCTAGTTGCAGTTTCTACACAACAGTCTAACATACCTGAGCCACTCGCTCTTAGACCTCTGCAACTCACATCCCTTTATCTTGAAACGTTTGTGACGTAAATAGAGATCATAGAACGTTTTCCTTGTATGCGTATGTGTGTGTATGTTTAGGTGGGTACACGTACACGAATGTTACGTAGGTTAAGATATGTTATGACGTGAACAGTCTACGCCACGATCTGTCGCCAAGCCGGCGGTCAGCGATCATAGAAACGTTATAGGCAGGCATGCCCCGTGTGACTCAACAGCAAGTACAAAGGTCTGCTGTCTGCTGCGATATGTACCGCGACGCTCGAGACACATTGCGATCTTGTAATGTTGCATAAAGACATTCTTTGACCATAGCTATACCTAACACGTCTTATCGCTGGGTTTTATAATAACTACACATAGTTAGGCATTCCGTGAACACCCAGCGTATTGTTACCAATTAGCCGATATGGTATATGTATACGTGATCGCACCCGCGGTGACCCTGTTGTTAATGAGGATAATGATCGGCAAACGGTATGTGTCAGTATAGGCATCCACATGTGGCCAGCCCAGTGATGTCATTGGGAATTCGATGGGATATCAGCAAGCGTTTGCGTAGGTAACCCAAAATAAGTGCTGCCGGTTACTATGCGCACGGCGGCAGAAGTTTCAGGCATCTATATCCTAAGAAGCTAAACAGTCTGTAGCGAGCTCGACTTTTCGTACGTTACGACGTGCCTGTGCCGGTGTGATGATAAGCTAGAGTAAAATACATGGTTTTTTCTTCAAAGATAGCACAGTCGCTGCACCTCGTTCTATGCGTGACCGCGAGCTCCATGCGGCCTTGGAGAGTCACGTGCGCCGCGCGGTTTTATCGGTAGCTGGACAATGCTGCGGCTAAGACACGGCGCGCCTAACATGTCATAACGTATGCACTTTGTAGTCTTAGAACTACACTAGGTACAAACTCTACTCCAGCTTAAACATAAAGAGTATGAAAATATTTATTTAAAATGGACACATAACCACGGGAAAAATTCCAATTAAATGAGGATTTGAGGATAAGTACTGAAATAGATATATTTATTTGCAATTTGTTTTTGTATTTCCAATGGCTGATGCAAGAGGGAAAACCGAATGCGATTTAATCGTTATTTATAAACTTTCAGTTTTAGACTATCGGCTGATTATTTTCCCTACAATGAAGTAATTGTGTTATATTTACATTGTTTATTGTTAACTAAAAGCCACGCAATGGCGTGGTTGACGTCGGACCAGGCCTCAGTATATAACGTCCCTTTATTCCTGATGGTTATCATAAACTAATCGACTGCAGTCAGAGTGTTAAGTGCAGAGTGCAACAGTGATCTTGTGTGCCGCTTTCCATGTAAGTGTTCCATATTTAAATTCATTATTTTCTGCATTTTTGTACTTTTCCGATGCGTCCCCTACAGGGACCGAGCGCCTCTCTGTGACTGAGTTTAACATTTGATTTCTTTTCATTCGTAGCTATAACCCTGCGACCAAAATGCGAGTAGTGGTGATTTTTATAATTTTGGTGTGCCTGAGGACAGGACCCGACCCCTCGCCAGCGGAGGCGCGTAGTGCCCGTCCTAGAGTCGTGAGTACCTTTATAAACTCCTAGCTATCAACGAGACCCATACAAGTTTCTTACTGCCATCCCAATTTCTAAGCAAAGAGTTTGTCCGTGCCCCGAGCCTCAAAGTGTCTTGTGAGCTTCAACGAAGTTAACGTTAACTTTTCTATACTCAGATAATCGATCTCAAGACATGTACACGGGTGGACGAAACACCGTTTGCTGTGAGGGGTCCCCGTGAAAGGGACAAGCAGTACCTGGTTCCCGCAGTGCCATAGCGTTAATGTAGCAATAAATATTATTAAGAACTTCTTGGTATCATTGACTTAGAATAAGTTTACGCGACACCACGGTCAGTAGGTATCCCAACTCTAGTGTATACCTGGCTGCGAGCTCAGATCGACATCCGTCTGCCAGGCTACATGTGCATCTTAACACACGATAGCACACTCGCTATCGCTAACTTGTTCTATTTTGTGACCACGGTCCGCCATAGGGCGTTGCATAGTCACGTGCGCCACGGTCTTATCAGAATATATCTTGGTAGTGCATGTCAAGCATGTCAAGACGTTTGCACTATGCGTTAACCACAATATTAACCACTTAAAGTGCAAAGTCTAGTTTAATTTTAAAGCAAACAATATTTCATCATTTATTCATTTATGGCATTAACCACAAAAAAATTCTATTGACGTCGGGTCCAGGAAAACCACTGGAATAGTTGCCTACTTATTACAATATTATTTCAATTATTTCTAATAAGTGACGCAATTTTATAAAAACCGATCGCGATTATATCCCAATTTAAGCATTTATTTAATAACATTATTTCTGGATAATAGGTAATCATTTTTCCCTGAATTGCGTCATTGGGTTGTCATGTAATTGTTCCTTGTATGGCCGGTCTTATCGGCCGGCGACTATATAAAGTCCTTAAACCCGGTATGATATTCATAAGCTAATCAACAGCGACCCTGTGAACAAGTGCTTATTCCAGAGCAAGACTGTGTCCGAGCAAACCAACATCTACCTCAGAACTCCATGTAAGTATCCAACATTAAAATTAATTATTTTTTTGCATTTTTATACTTTTCGTGTGCATTCTTTCTAGGGATAAAGCGCCTCTGTTGTAACTGAGTTTAATGTTTTATTTTTTTCCATTCGCAGCTAGCAGATCACGGGAATTATGAAGAGCATGCTGGTCCTCATGGCTTGCCTCCTTCTGGCGCAGGCAAGGCCGCAATCTCAGATGGAGGCCCCTCAACATCCCAGAACTGTGAGTATAATCTTATTACCGTTGCACTTTCTAAGCCAAGAGTTTGTCGTGTGCCCCAAGCCTCCAAGCGTCTTGTAAGCTTCGATGATATTGATGTTAATTTTTCTATTCACAGATCACCGATCCGACCAGGTCCCGCCGGTCCGCCGAGGCTGGGGGCGAACACTCCCACGTGGTGAAGAAGGCAGGGGTGATTGGAACCCGAATTGGATTCCTGAGCGGCCCTGACCCCAACATCTACTGGTGACTCTAACGTCTCTTGCCGTTCGTCGGACGTCCGCCTACGCTCTGTTTAGATGGAGCGCTTAAGAAATATTGATTATTGCAGTGTGCTGGATTTTTTTTACTTTTTTAATAAAAAGTTGTGATTAAATATTTCTTTGTATTATTTACGTAGAGTAAGCTGACGCGACAACGCGTCTAGTAGGTATCCCGCCTCTTGTATGAACAAGACTGTGAGCTTAGGTTTACCGTCGGTCCGCTAGGCTACATGTGCATGCAATGTGCATCGGACCGATGTGCAGCTGTAGGTGTCCCGCTGCAACTTGTGCAACAGATACTGCACTTTTATGGGTCGAGCATATCGGCCTATGAGTTAACGTCGTTGCATGATAGAACTGTGTGTCCTGACCTCAAAAATACCACTCCCCGCCACCCCCGACCCCTAACTTTGAAGTTATAGGCCGTACGTTCTTGCACAATTGACTGTAGGTTATAAACTATCGTTAACTAGGTCAAACCTTCATAACTAAGATGCCCCATTGTAGGTGCTCAAGAATACCTGACCAGGATGTAGCCAAGTTACCATTCGCTAACGCTTAGTAGCGTATCGTTTTTTTTCCTCTCTGTCACTCTTTCATATTAGTGCGACAACGACAGTTAGCTGCCTTTCGTTTACGATTGACAATTAAGCGCTAGCGATTGGCAAATTGTCTAAGTACCCTGTTCGCATATCCATGTATACAGCGTGTTTTTCATCATATGCTATAACTTTAAGGGAAGCTTATTTAGGTCAAATATAACTAATTTCTCTAAGAAACTAGTGTTTTAACTCTTACTGTTATTGAGTTCTTAAAAAAATAAGTTTAATCACTGAACATTTGTGTATTACAACCTTTATTACATTCTACTGGTACTTAATTGACATGTGCTGTCAGTTACCTGAGATTAACTTTTATTTTATTCTTAAGGTGGAATGTCACGGTCAGCTAGGCACTACTACGCCAATAGATGGCGTTACAGTGCCTAGCTGACGCGAATTCTACGTATTTTTATATTTTATGTATGATAATGGAAATATTTTTAATAAGTGATGTGTTTGCCTCAAATAAATTGCTGTTTCTAATGTGGCCAGCTAAATTTCAGATGAGGTTTAATTTACAAAATAAGTTTATTTGAATAAATACGAAACGCTGTCGCGCTTGCGAAGTATGCACACACACATTCAAACCCTTATTCGTTGACGAAACTGATTGCTTATTTCTTCGGAACGTGTTTTGAACTTGGATTAGTCTAGTTGGATGACCGTCTGACGCACATTCATGAGGACCAAGGTTCAAATCCCGTAATATCAAAATATATATTTTTTACTTTATAAGACTTTTTATTTTTTTATTGATACTTTACCTATAATTACAATTATTCTAGTAATGCCTGTGGCCTATTCCACAAATCTTCACAAGCGTACAATTCTACAAAATTGTATAAATTCCCATACAAAATAGTTGTCAACTTTGTAGAATTGTATGCTTGTAAAGTTTTGTGGTATTGGCCCCTGAACTAGCCACCTAGGTTTAATTTTGGTAACCTTATTTTACTTAAAAACGTTTTCAGGTGATGTTATGGCATCCAGTTCCGGTATTTTTTGCATGGTCAATGTGGAATAGACCAAACTACAAAAAACCGGACCTGGATGACCTAATAGGTGGACAATCAGATTGGGACGGAATCTACTCTATGACCTCAGACAAGTTTTCCTATATGTGTAGTTATATATTTGATATTTCTAGTCACTTTAATTATTAGATTCCTTCCCATTCTAATCACGCGCGGAATACATAGATAAAGAAAACAGATCAATTCATAAATTCAGTGTTTTATTTACATCATTTCATATTATTTTTATTTATTCTTTCTGGTTTTATACATGGATATAGGAAGATTCTATAAAAGTTTCGTCGGTCATTTGTGACACCTGCAGTTGGCCTTGAATCTGAAATGAGAATACTCATTGTCAAAATGGTGTCTGATGATTACTGGAATACAAAATACAGTTCAGCTTTATCTAGTTAGATGGTGGTGCAAAGTTAGGGAGGGGTTTAAAACAGGTTCAGTGAGTATCTACAAAAAGGTTATATTTTTAAAAGTTGAAGGCCTGGAACTCATCATCCCTCGGGAAACTAACGTTTCCGGTATTTACATTAAAATATGTTATACTTATAATATATATTGCTATTTATCTACATGCCAAGTTTCCTGGGTTATTCCAATCCGTGGAGCAGTTGTTTCGAAAACAACAAATGTTTTTATCATAATTTAAGCATAGTGAAAATATGTAATAAAAAATCTGTTGAAATAGTGGGAGGAAAGATACTCTACCGGACTTATCTTTTGATTTCTCCGTAATATAGTATAATTTCTACAAGGCTTCGCTTACGAGCTTTTCCCGAGCCCGAGTATCGGTGTTTTTTATAGCCTTTCCTTGGCGTTTGTGGCTCCATCCTCATGTAAATCACTGTAGATGCCACGCTATAAAATATTTCAAATAATCGTTAGCAATTTAGCGTCAATTCGGATTATACAAACCAAAGTAACCAAATTACTGCCGAATGCCGATGATTTTGAAAGTAAGAGTGACGTTTGAATTTAGTGTTGCCGACGTTGCCGTGCAAAATGGATTTTACGTTCAGCTACACGCGACTATCATTTAGTACGCACATTTATTTTAATAACATTAAATGTAAGAAGTCCACCCTATAGTAGTGTAAACGTAACTATTATGTATATATTTTCTATAATAAATGGTCTTCTGATACAAAATATAAAAATCAAGCAAATCGATCGAATACGGAATATCATAAAATAGTACGCGGGTTGGCTATTGAGTGGTATTGGCAACATTAGCAACGCTTTCCGTTTGATGCAGTTTGATGGAACAAAATAAAATAACAAACCACCACATGCGTTCGGTTTGACAGAGCGGCAACGCAGCATTTGTGATCAACTGACAACGTCGCTTTTTAACGCACACATCGAACATACGATTGGTGTATGACACTGTCGCCGCCGACCCACACATTGACAAATTTGTATTAAAATAAAGTAGTGTTTTAAGCTATTATTTGACCATTTTTATTACGGAAATAGAATTTGCCGCAAATAAATATCAAAATGATTGTGGATGGAAGTGGTTTCATTGTAAAACTATGCTCCATTTACCCATATTTGAATAAATCAATTAGTATGAAAAACGAACCACCTTAAGGTTCTCTCACACTTACCATTTCATTTAATATGTATGAAAACAAAAAAAAAAACTTTTTTATCGAATTTTCCAAAAGGTTATATACCACACAACTTCTATCAATGCCCCAAGTAACCTGTCTAATTTAACGCATATCGAAACGAACACCCTGTATATGTTCATCTTAGTCAGCAAGGCAGATATAACTAGAAAATGTACTATATTTATTACAAAAATTATTACAATATTTAATGAAGTCACATGTCATGTACACGTGCCGTGTGGTGACGGCAGTAAGAATACATTTGTCACCACCCCAACTGTTTCCGTGGGTGTTTATAAAAATATGAACATGTTCGTGTGTCGGATAGCGATGTTATGATGACTGTGCGAATGCTCCCGCTGTACGAATCTTCCCCACTTTCCCCTACAACAAATTTTGTTATGAATAAGGCGCAAAATATTGTCAATACAATTTTTGGTATTTGGTAAATATTTCATTTCAAAATGTTTTTGTTTCAGGTAAGAATTGCATTGGACCTATATGCAGATCAGATTATACATTCTGGCCGGCCTGACCATCTGTTTGCTTGAGTACGGTAAAGATTAGTATTTAGGCACAGTATAATAAACGGTAACTAACGTCTAAGGGAACATACCCATACTACGTGACCTGTTTAGGGGGGGGAGGGGGTCCATCAAAGTACCACTCTTGGTCGTCAGGGGCAGGGGGGGTCGGGTATCTTGTCACGTGACTAGTATATTTCGAAATTATTATGTAATAATGTAATTAAAATTGGACTTACACGCCACCGTTTTTCCCATCACGACAATTTTTTAAATCAAAAGTACAATTCTACAATTAACATTTAAGTACAATTGAACTACGCCTGCACTCTCGCAGTACGCGTTTTCATAGACCAAAAAATAGAACGTGAAAACTGGGGGGGGGGTATACTACGCTTGGTCACTAGGGGGGGGGAGGGGGTCAAAAAACGCTTAAAAAAGGGTCACGTAGTATGGGTATGTTCCCACGTATAGTATGAACACACTGCCTCGTACCGATAGTGCGGCCCCCGCTCCGGTGACCGTACAGTTACCCCAGCATATCTTACCTCACTCACACAACCAACGCGCGTGCACCTACACGAGCGTAGACTGTGTCAGTACCACGTTTGATTGTATGCCGAGGATTGCATGATCAAACTCGTAACCGTTTGGCGGGACCAGACCCTGAATTCGATCGATGCATATTGCATTATTTAGTACTGAATTTATACTATTTGGTACCTGTTGTACAAAAATTAGTACCTCGTCCATTTCAAAATTATACAGGGTGGAAAGGGACGACGTTCCTTCCCGCTACCGACCGAGTCTACCAACCATTGCGATGAACTTTCAGTATGGGACCAACATCGAAATATAAAAAAAAAATTAACCCTTCATACAAAGTGTGTGATTAGTTAGAGTGCAATAGTATGGAAAAGCAAAATGTTCCATGTACGCTTTCGATGTTGGTCCCGTACTGAAAGTTCATCGTAATGGTTGGTAGACCATACAAAAATAGCGGACTCCATTTTTGAAGCACAACAAACCGCTTAGCAAAATAACATTTACCAGTGTTTTCATTTCCTTTGCAGGTAAGTGGGTTACACCAACCCAACTTCGCAAGTTTGCGTTAGCAACTTGTTACGACTTTACGTTAGCAAGTTGTTCTCTCGTTCATGTTAATTAAGGTATAAATAATGCAAGTTCATTTTACAAGCCTTCAGGCTGGGTTTTCAGTGAAATAAAGATGAATGAATTAAATTCATAAGATTTATTAAGGTACTTATTTTTCACAACGCTTGCTTTCTAAGCGAGCCATTGCTTTCATGCATTGTGGAAGTTATTAAATGTTAGTACGTTTTTTAGTGTCATTTTGTCATAAAACTATTTTTTTAGTACAGATGGTGTACTTTTTAGGCTCTAGTGCGAGAAGTGGTTCATTTTACGTCAAGTCCAAAACTTCGGAGGGCCATCTGCACTAAAAAACGTCGTCCGAGACACGTGCAAAAACGAAATTCGTAACTCGTGTCGATTTGAAACACTTCCTATCGGTCGTGTTTTAAAACATAGCCACTCGTTTCGAATTTAATGTTTTTCGCACTTGTGTCGTAATGGACTATTTTAGAACAGATGGTGCCTTTTTTGGCTCTAGTGCGAGAAGTGGCTCATTTTACGTCAGGTCCATAACTTCGGAGGGCCATCTGTACTAAAAAATGTTGCACAAGACACGTGCAAAAAGGGAATCCGTAACACGTGTCGACATATCGCCACTCGTTTCGGATTTTCTGTTTTTAGCACTTATGTCGTAATGTACTATTTTATTCGAAAATGCGCTGAAAACCATTGATGTTTCACGGTCGGTAAGCGGATTACAAACTCAAGTTAATCAAAGCCATCCGCCTATAGCGTCGGGCTTCTAACAGACTCTAATTATTTATAGCGTACTTACCTTCCTAGATGCATAATGTAGGTACCTACTCTATTTAGTCAAATCCATTTATTTAAACGTGTACGAATTCTTTAACGAATACGAATATTTAAAATATCCGTTAGAAATATTTCTGATCACTACTAAGAATAATAGCGCAAATGATCGCATATTATGAGTCATAGTGACGTTTTCGTGGTGACAAATTTTTTAGAAGTGTTGTTTAAAAAAGAAGCTAACCGTCTGAGCCAATTAGACATTTTCAATATATTTATTTTCAAAACTACAATTTATGTACGTAGATTAAATCGAACTAATCTACTTAACCTAACCTATATCTAAGATTGGCCCTTGTGACATTGTACCAAGGATGCTGGCGGCATTTCCTCGCTGTATCGCAATACTGATGCGTTGTGCGAGGAAGTCGCCATCTCTTCGGTCTTTAGTTACGTCAACCAGATGTTTCGCGATCTCAGCAAACAATTTGCGTGCGCTGGGGCCCCATGAATCTAAAGTTTCTACGCCAAACAGTAGGTACAAAATCGTAGTCGTTACCGAGGCTCTTATATTTAATACGTTTTAAAAAACCGGCATTTTCAGCCGCAGCGGCCGCCTTTTTTAAACGTAGTTCGTAAAAACAAAATATGCCATCATTATTAAATCTAAAATCGAAGCCATGGTTCCTAAGAACAGATTTCGACATCTCTCATAGTTTCTAACTTCCCCATACAAAGTCAAAGGGCCGGCGGCGGCACTGAATATATAAAACTTCATTGTTTAAAAACAATGCATTTTATTAGTTTTAGATGTCAAGTTTCTTAGTAACATTTACTATTTAAGAGCAATACAACCGATATCCGTAGGAAAATAACGATTTTTTTTAAAAGTCCTGGTATGATTCCTGGGTATTTTTGTAAGTATCCGAGTACACGTATTTTTGTGAATCGACGTCATGGTTCTTTAAACAAGTTTTCGCTATCTGTTATGGTTTCCAAAACCTCCATACTAATCCATTTGGATTGATCATCCTGTATATTTCATTACATGATTGGAAAAAGAAACATAATCGCAAGATGTTTGGAAGGAAGGTAGAATTGAGTTTCAATGTGAAGTATTAAGCTCGTAAACGCCCTTTATTGCGTCGGATATGAAGATTATAATTTTCCGTGAACAACAAACAACGTCATTACATTTTCATTACACTTGCTCGAAAAGATTATTTCGTACAGGAGGGAATGCCGATTAGCTAGTATATCCAGTTTTTGGCTTCTGTAGTTACAGCAAAAATGGAGACATTATAATTATACAGTGTGTTAAAATAATACGGGCTTTTATTGAAACCGAGGAATGCGATGTAGATTTTTAGCCAAACTGTGAGCATTATTCGATTCAAAATGCTAATTTTAAAAGTTATTTACTTACTAAGAAAAGTTAATCGAGAAACAATGTACTTCAAATTGAATCGTTAATTTACACTTGACAATGACAGATCGCAGTCACTCACAACGATTGACAACTAAGCAGTACACGCGTTACGTTGATCTTTCGGAGGAATTAATATTAATAAAAAATATTCATTTAATCCACATAATAATCAATTTAATTAATATTAATTGTACGGTCAATTTAATTATTTGTCAAATGTTAATACTTGAAAACCATTGCTAGTAAGGCGTATTATTGTCAATTTTAATAAAAGCCCGGGTGATAGTAACACACTGTAGAAAAGAAACATAATCGCAAGATGCTTCTTTCCAGAAGGTAGAATTGAGTTTCAATGTGAAGTATTAAGCTCGTAAACGCCCTTTATGCGTCGGATATGAAGATTATAATATTTCATGAACAACAAACAACGTCATTATATTTTCATTACACTTGTTCGGAAAGGTTATTTTGTACAGGAGGGAATGCCGATTAGCTGGTATATCCAGTTTTTGGCTTCCGTACCAAGTACCTATAGCAAAAATGGAAACATTATATCATCATCATCAGCCTATGTTAGCGGTAATGTTAATAAACCGGTCTGTGGCTGTATCCTAATGTTAACCTTAAAGCACAGTGCATCATAATATTAACATTAAAGTTTCGGTGTCAGTACATTCCGTTTAGGCGGAGGTCGTCATATTCTTAGTAAGTCCCTTTCGAGATAGGTCATGTTCGGTAGATGCCACTTTCTGGGGATGTCATGTTCTGAGAAGGCCGCTTTCGGAGAGCGACACGTTCTAATTACGTCACATTCTTATATCACCACTTTATGAGTTCGTCGCTTTCTGAGTTTGTCGCATTCGGAGTACGTCACTTTCGCATTTTACGGCGCTCCTGTGCGTTTCCGCAAATTGACTCCTAAGAAACTAATGATCCTGATCAGGAATGGGATCGATTGGCATTAAAAAAAGAATGCAAAAAAATCAATCTAATTCTATGGAAAAAAAGATTTCGACTGTGGTGCTGGTGACCTCTCTAGTACAGTTTGTAGGTTGGTATGGTGATTGGTATCAGAAAAAAACAGGAAAATGGACTTTCAAAAACTTGATAGGTAGGTATGTGATTTATTTAAGGTTCATTTTTAGGGTTCCATAGCCAAAATGGCAAAAACGGAACCCTTATAGATTCGTCATGTCCGTCTGTCCGTCTGTCCGTCTGTCACAGCCGATTTACTCGGAAACTATAAATGATACAGTAATGTAATTTGTTTAGGATATGTGTTGTATGAACCGCTACAGGATTATGATACTATATTGTAAAAAAACCATTGGGGTGGGGGCCCTCCATACAAATACTGAGGGATAGAAAAAAAGAATGTTGTATATAAGCGTGTGGGGTATTAATAGAAAGGTCTTTGAAAATGATGAAGGTTTATACATCTTATTTTTATTTAAGCAAATCGTTTTCGAGATATCAGCTCTCAAAGTCTGATAAATGTGTCCCCCCCCCTCTATTTTTTAAACGACGCGATATAAAATTCTAAAAAAAATATATGTTACGCACATTAATAAACTCTATCAACGATTTTTGGCTTGATAAAATTATCTCTTATAGTTTGTGAGGTAGGTTAATTTAACTGTATTTTTTAATGATAAATTGATAATGGTACGGAACCCTTCGCGCGCGAGTCCGACTCGCACTTGGCCAGTTTTTATTTAATAGCAGGTTGAGTAAGGAAAACGAGCAAAAAAGGAACATTATTTTACGGAATAGCAACTTTTGGAAATGACAGTTGACTTCCAGTTAAGTAGGGCGTTCATGGCAGGCCGCCTTGCAGTCCGCCTCTATGCAGGATCGTATCACTTCTGTACTCTAGTACGATTACTTATTCTGTGATAATACATAGTTATTTATTATACATACAAGGGGATGAAGTGTTGTTTAAGTCGGTCTTATATACATATTATTATTGAGAAACAAAAAAAAAATTTTGTAGTCTTTTTTTGATGCCAATCTATCCCATTCCTGATCAGGATCATTAGTTTCTTAGGAGTCAACTTACGAAAACGCACAGGAGCGCCGTAAAATGCGAAAGTGACGTACTCCGAATGCGACAAACTCAGAAAGCGACGAACTCATAAAGTGGCGATATAAGAATGTGACGTAATTAGAACGTGTCGCTCTCCGAAAGCGGCCTTCTCAGAACATGACATCCCCAGAAAGTGGCATCTACCGAACATGACCTATCTCGAAAGGGACTTACTAAGAATATGACGACCTCCGCCTAAACGGTACATTCATGTTAACAGTAAAGTCAACTTCTTTTTGTTTTTTTTTTCAATACATATACATACCTACTGTACATAATTAGGCATTAAACATTCGTGTGATCTTATTATGAAACTCGCCTACGACTCGTTTGATAAAACCACACTCATGTTTAATGCCTCTTATTATGCGCCAACCACATAAATAACTATTATTGCGTCGAATATGAAGGCTATTTCGTACAGGAGGGAATGCCGATTAGCTGGTATATCCCATTTTTGGTAACGTACTATCAATGAACCTAGGAGAAGTTCCATAAGTTGCGAAACATCTATAGAGAATGTTCTCGGCAATTAAAATTTTACAAGCAATCTAATCATGCCAAAACCTTGTATATTACATGCCTTTTAAGGTATACTTATTTTATTCCTTGTTTTCTCAATTGTGAAATAGGGGGCGTTCAAGTATTACGTAACGCAATTCAGGGGGGAGGGGGGGTCTCGTAAAATGTTACGATGCGTTACAGGGGCGGGAGGGGGTCTTCCTTACACCACGTTACGTAACATTGTATTTTTTAAGTAAATAACTAGGGATTGAAAACTCTCAAATTCGCAACCCATTTCAGTTATGTTTCACGGGGGATAAAAACTATAACATAACTTTTTGCAACTTTAGGGTAAAAATGGTCATTTTGAGTGTGGCTGTGGTGCGTGGATGGCGCTTAGAGAGTGGGGGGGTACAGAAGAAGTTACGATGCGTTACAATGGGGGGAGGGGGGATCAAAAATCTGCAAAAATTGCGTTACGTAATACTTGAACGCTCCCATATAATATTATTCATAACACTTTTTCATAAGTTCTCAAGGAAACATTATCAATGAGACTTACTCTCAAATTCTCATGAAAATTATCGGAAACTTCCAACTGCAACACTTTGCAACTCTCAATGACAAAACATATCCCCATTATTTATTCATGTACTCCAACATAACGAAAACAGTAATTAATTATCTTTTTTTTTTAACAAAACTCTTCTAAGAAATTTAGAAGGTTTGGTCAATTTTCAGTAATTTGTAGGCCATTTTCTCACAGGTTGAGTTTGGGCAGCTAAAAAAAAATACGTGTCCGTCATTTTAGACTACTCTATAACATATATCAAAATGAATCAAATCGGAGTCGGACACCCTTCCTTGTAAGTTCCTTGTAAGAAAAATAGTATACCTACACACCTCGGCCGTTAAATGGGAAAGCCTCGAAACACATGTTTGTCTGCCTCGTCATCCGAGACATTTCCCAATTAAACGGTCTTGGCATGTAATCTACTATTAAATGTTAATTCAACTTTTTACACTTACAATCTTTTCGTACTCATTTGGGACTCTAAAATGAACCAGTGTTAATTGGTGCCAAACGGAGCCGGCAATCACTGGACAAACGATCCGGCGCCGGTCCAGGGTTGACACTTATCGGTTTTCGTTCTTATACAACGTGTTACCGTAACGTGTCAGCCGCGTGGTGACGGCAGTAAGAATACATTTGTCACCACCCCAACTCCTCCTACGGGTGTCGTAAGAGTCGACTAAGGGATTGAAGTGTCACTGACCACTATTTGATAAGAGATTGATGATGGGCAGCAGCGTCATCATAGTGGACACATTACTGCGATCGCCAATCCGCTTGCCCAGCGTGGCGATTATGGGCATTTACCTCCTAATGCGCTTATACGCATAGTTAATAGGAGAGGCCTACGTCCAGCAGTAGACTATCATAGGATGATGATGACAACGTTTTACACGAGCCACTGAAAACCGTGAACGCGGTGATTTGGTAGGTTATACTGAAAAACTTTTACTATGAAGCTAACCCAGAAATCTTAAAAAAAATGTTGGCTCTTTCATACAAAATGTCGTGATCGATCGGTCAACATGTATGAAAAGACAATTTTTTTTAGATTTCATGATTGGCCCCATAGTAAAAGTTGTTCAGTATAGATAGCGTACTATATCACCCCGTTCAAGGTTTTCAGTGGCTCGTGTAAGTGTATCACACTGTATATTATTTAGGTTTGTTTTATCGGTTACTTTGAATCAAAGTAATCGATGTAGCTCTCCGAATCGCTGAATTGAAGTGGTAGTGAACGGGGCACATTGCACGTAGAACCGATCCGATCGCCATTGAAGCTGAAAGGTTCTCAATTGGCGGCCACGTACCGGAAGCAGCGTGGGTAGGCTCCCACAAAGTGGAATGATGACCTGGTGAAGATCGCAAGAGTCTGCTGAATGCGGGTGGCGCAGGACCGGTCATTGTGGCAATCTTTGGGGGAGGCCTATATTCTCTATGTCAGAGAAGTCTTTCTGCTGATATGATGGTGATTATGATGATGTTTGCTAACAAGTGTAATACATAAATAATTATAAATAACAATTTGTAAAGTAGAACTGCTTGAGTATTCGATATAAAATCTTTTCAAACACGCTATTTCATGTAGGATAATATACAATAATTTCAATGAACTTTATTAGAGATGATTAAGATTAAAATCCCACAATGTCGTAACAGATGTGCTTACCATAGAAAAAGTCAACTGCGAAAGACTCTGTTTGCCACGAAAGATTTTTTTGGTTGTCAGATTAGAATCTCGAAAACCGGTCTAAAAATGTATAACTTTAGCCAAACAGTATAAACTATGAAATAAACTTTGTAAAACTATTTGCTAATGTTCTTAAAAAATCGAATCATTTAATTACATTGTTCAAAATGGCAACCCTAAGACCGGATACTGGCGCCGCCGTACCAAATAACGGAAGCGACCAGAGCAATGACACAAAGCGCTGTCATTTGTAACGAACTCAAAGGCCCTTTGCAGTAAAGGCGTGTTTAGATATTTTTGGACACTACAGACGCCACGATATATCTGACGGCGAACCTACCGTTACCGTTAAGCTGCAGTGTAGATGCACCTTAAGTATTTAATTTTGTGGCTTTCTCGTCTTTATACAGTGTGTCTTTCTTCATTTGCTTATAATTTAAGGGAAGCTTATTTAGGTCAAATATTATTAATTTCTTTAAGAAACTAGTGTCTTCACTCTTACTGTTATTGAGTTATTAAATAATAAGTTTAATGACTGAACAAGTGTATTGCAACCATTACATTCAAATGTTACTTATTTTGAGATTTACTTTTATGTTATTCTTAAGGTTCTCTCACACTTACTATTTCATTTATTATGTATTAAAACGTAAAAAAAAAATTACGTTTCGAATTTAACAAAAGCTGATATACCAGGCAACTTTTATTAATACCCCAAGTATCGTGTCCAATTAATTCATTGCAAATCAACACGAACATCCTGTATAAGTCGTTTCTCTATTAACTTGGCGGTTAAGTCGCGTTCACATTTTCCCCAACTAGAGAGCTTTAGCTCGTCTCTGGGGAGTACTAGAATAGATATTTTTATATGGGATGCTTGAAATATATTTTCTTCTGAGTAATAATATACCTACTATAATTATGTAGGTACAAGGCGTCCCAAAACTACGGAGCATGAAGGGAAAGTACCTTAAATATCGTTTGCTGAAATAAGGCTTTATGAAATAAAACTATGAAAACGGATAAACTCGCGTATATTAACTAATTTAACTTCATTCCGACGTTTCGAACACCTTACAGGGTTCGTGGTCTGCTTAGCAATTAGTTAATATACGCGAGTTTATCCGTTTTCATAGTTTTATTTCATGAGTAATCCTCGCGGTAACTGAAGAAAATATTATAAGGCTTTATGTTATTTTTAGAAGATGGTAATTTTCAATTCACAGATTTTCTATAAATTAATTGCTTACCTCGTCTGGGAAACGAACCTACTCAAATATGAAAAAAGAAACACCTGTTTTTATGCTGCAAATCGAGACCATGCACTTAAAGGAATAATATTCTAAAGTAACATAGGCGCAGCATGGGTAGGCCCCCCACAAGGAGGACTGATGACCTGGTGAAGGTCGCAGGATTCCGCAGGATGCGGGTGGCACAGGACCGGTCATTGTCAATCTTTGGGGGAGGCCTATGTTCAGCAGTGGACGACTTTCGGTTGACATGATGATGAACATAGTGGGTCAAAAAGTATGTTATGTATCTTATAAGATACACTGCCAAGTTAAGGGTTAAGGGTGACCCAACTGACCCAGGAGAACATAACCATGGCAACGAATTACATAAAAAAGTGACTGACCCACCTAAAAACACGCCTGAAAATGCTACGGTCGCCATTAGAAATATCATAGCGGAGCGTTCAAAAACATCTGAACACGCCTTTATTGCCATAATAATAGAGGCGTGTTCAGATATTTCTGAGCACTCCGGACGCTACGATATATCTGATGGCGATTGTACGCTAGCAATTAATCCCCTTTCATGCACGTACATTTGCTTTACTCAGTGCACAACCTCACCAGTATACTGCAACCCTTGTCACACAACAATCGTATGAATGTAGAGATCAAGTTATTTTGGACATAGTTAGAGTCTGGACTTGGAAGCCAGTAATTAGCCAGAATACCCTGTGGCCATTTACTGGCTGCCCGTTTATTAAAGACGAGGTAACGAAGCCATATGCATGGGTAAGCTTAATTTGGGCAAGACATTATATCGTATATTATTATCATCATCACTACTTAAGAGCTACGCTCTTGTCGATGGAATAATCGCAATTCCTCTCTCTTCTGTGCAAGCCTTTTGTCCTCTGTGTACAACTTGACAACTACTTTTTCCTTTAATTGGCTGAGGTATGCAATTCTTGGCCTTCCTCTTCTTCTCTTGCCCTCGATCTTCCCATCTAGGATTTTCAGAAAGAAGCTGGTCGTGATCGTATATTATGATCGTGTTTATTCAGACAATTCATAGGCTCCCTTATTAAACTCCTCCTTTAGGATAGGCGCTACGTTTTTCCGCGCCTCAAGACGAAAATCTTCAATCGATGTGTGTGTTCACCAGTGATGACTTACGGTGCCAAAACGTAGTCCTTCACAGAGCACACACAATGAGCTATGGAGAGGGCTATGCTCGGGGGAGATACCCCAAGCATAGAGCCCTCTCCATAGCTCATGATCGAATCAGAAATGAGGAGATTCGTAGACGAACAAAAGTCACAGACATAGCCCTCAGGATTAGCAAGCACAAGTGGTAATGGGCAGGCCACATTGCACGCAGAGCAGATGGCCGATGGGGCCGAAAACTGCTCGAGTGGCAAACACAGCGGGTGGATTTCCTACAGAAGGTCTACCTACTGCGTTTGCATCCTACAAGACGTCCACGCACTAGATGGACACGATCTTATGTTGCCGGGAGACGCTGGATGTAGGTCGCTTCGAACTGGTGTATGTGGAGTTTCAAAGAGGGGGCTGCTGTTCAGCAGTGGACGTCTTATGGCTGAAATGATGATAATGATGATGATATTTATCACATCACATCATCAGCCTATATCAGTCCACCGTTGACTCTGACTAACTAAGTATGTAATCTTCATTCAGTTAAAATAAAATGCGATTTAGGTACTTGGTTACCCAGCTCACTCAGCAGAAAAACTATTCTGATAAAAAATTCAACCGACTTCTTTCAAAACCAGTAAAGTATTAGTTCAGCAAGAAAGTTTGCCATCTGTGAATCCACTCAAGTAAGCTCATTGAATTGAATTATGAAATTTAAAGTTTTATGTTTCTATTTGGACTTCGGAATCTTTGGATTCGATTGACGTAAAATATAAATTGTAGAGAGCATTACTGCATATACAGCCGCCATCAGATATATCGGAGCAGCCGCGGTGACCAAAAATATCTGTACATGCAATTTCCTGACAATGGAGGCCTAAGGTATTTTGTTTTTTTTTTTACTTTGGCTGAATGTCAAGACCAAGTATCAAAATTCGACTTAACAAAACAAAAGACAGTTTGTTTGCAGGCCTAGGTGTGAAAATATACATGAAGTCTCTTTACACATCACCTTAGCACATGACACCGGATACGTAGTATTTCCGGGTTTAATTTAAAGTAAATAACTTCAAGATCCCGTAGCAAGTTTGAGAAAAATCTCTTAGTATAGTTCGAGAAATATTATTTGACCGACTCTTATCTCACTAACTTTTTGTTTTGCGTAATTAACAATAGAAAAATGTTCGACTGCTGATTGTCTAGTAAGTGTTAACGCAAAACAAAAGGTCGAAAGTAAGATAACAGTCGGTCAAATAATATTTCTCGAATTATACCAATACAGTCTATCAACTATTTTTAGAGTACTGTCCCTTCATGTCACAACCCTTAATTGAGCTTACCGTGGGACTAGGTCGATTTGTGTAAAGCTGTCCAAAAATATAAAAAAAAAATGTCCCATGTTGGGAAACCCGGTATATCGCTTACTACACATCACAAGCCTTAATTGACCTTACCGTGGGACTGGATTGATTTGTGTAAAATGTCCCAATATGTTTATTATTTATTTAGTCCTTTTTCGGTAAAGGCTTCCAATGACTTTCATCCAGTCATAATATTAGCCGCAGGATCGAGCAAAAAGTCGACGCATTGCGGGTTAACGCCGCCTGCATTTTGATATGTCCACAGGGATATTTTTATACATTCAGTACAAGAAAGTTTAGAGAAAAGGATAAGAGGTAGGAAAAAGAAAGTTGAAACCGGGGTATTTAGCCACGGGGTATTTTTTTTCTGCCCTATAGTCATATTCTTTCGCCATAATCCGCTATCTTAAGGTTGTCTGGAAGAGATCGCTCTTCAGCGATAAGTCCGCCTGTTGTCACCTACTTGCATCTACTGTTTATCTGTGTTTCTGTTTAAGTTTTCATTGTAGTGCACAATAAAGCATATTATTATTATTTTCAGTGGGTTTTTTAATCTCAGCAAAAGCTGGTCATTACTGTCATCTACGGGTCAAAGCCAAGTAGATAACATAAAAATGTAGGTATAGCCATTAGGCTATACCTACACGATACAAGAACAGAATAATCATCATTAAAACATTACAACTATTAAGTTGTAATGTTTTAATGATGATTATTCTGTTCTTGTATCGTCTACTTGTAAAAACTTTCGTACGATTCTGCAGGTATTCAATATTGCAGCTTTTTGTAGCTGCACATAGGTGTTTGGTTTCAGATCAATGAGCTTCAGACTATGGTGGAGGTGTTTAGGGATGACGCCGGTTGTTGATAGGACTATGGGAACTATATATACTTTTTCTTGATTCCAGATCCTGGTAACTTCTTCTTTAAGGTCAGAATATTTATGTATTTTTTCCGCTATTGTTTTTTGTAGGTTGTGTGTGTTTGGGATGGCAATGTCAATTAGATAAGTCGTTTTGTTAATTTTATCTGTTAAGGTAATATCCGGGCGATTATAGTGTGTTGTCCTGTCGGTAAGTATGGCGCGGTCGAAATACATATTGTGGGTGTTGTTTTCTAATATACAGCTAGGGTTATATTTGTAATAGGGTGTCTTGTTTTGCGGTATTAGTCCATGTTTAATTGCTAAGTTTTGGTGTATTATATTTGCTACCTGGTTATGCCGATGTGTATAGTCTGTTTGTGCAAGATTGGGGCATGCTCCTGTGATGTGCTGAATGGTTTCTGGATGGTTGTGGCATTTTCGGCATCTGTCATCGGAGAGTTTGCGGTCTTTAATTATATGCTTTCTATAATTTCTGGTGTTGATGACTTGGTCTTGAATAGCCATGATAAAACCTTCCGTTTCAGGGAATAATGTGCCGAGTTTCAACCATGTATTTGAGGCTGCGAAGTCTACGTGTTGTTGGGATAGATCGTGGGGATGTCTACCATGTAAAGCCTTATTTTTCCACAGCTGTAACTTTGTTGCTTCAGGATCGGTTTCAGTTACGGGTAGTGTTTGGTCTGATAAATTAAGTGGTGTATAGTTTTCATCGTTTAATACAACTGCTTTGTGTATGGTACTGCTATTGGCTTTGTGGAAAAAGAATGTTTTCAAAGTGTTTATTTGTTTCTGCCACATTGCTTGAATAGTTATAAGTCCTCGGCCTCCATTTTCTCTTTTCAAGTTAATTCTTTCTATTGCGGATTTTGGGTGGTGATTATTATGCTTTGTGAGAATTGTTCTTGTTGCAATTTCTAAATGCCGGATGTCCGTTTTAGTCCATTTAATAACACCAAAAGAGTAAGTTAGAATTGGTACTGCGTAACTGTTTATGGCTTTTATCAGGTGTTTTGCTGTGAGATAACTTCTACATACGGTATTGACTCGTTTTCTGTATTCGTCTTTAAGTGCTTTTTTAATTTTAATATGGTCTATTCCTTTAGATTGTTGATAGCCAAGGTACTTGTATAATTCGTTAGGTTCCATAGCTATTATTGTATTTGTATCATCAACTGTGTAGTTACCAGGTTTAATTTTGCCTCTAATAATATGAACGGTCTTACACTTGTCGAACCCAAATTCCATTTGAATATCCCTACTAAATTCTGTCGTAGCATCAATCAGACATTTCATGTTATTTTCTGTTTCAGAGTATAATTTTATATCATCCATGTAGATCAGGTGTGATATTACTTTTTCCTCGTCAGAATATTTTAGTGTGTATCCGGCTTGTTTTTTAAGTAGCATATGGGAGATTGGGTTGAGGGCCAGGCAGAACCACAGGGGGCTCAAGGAGTCGCCTTGATATATACCTTTTTTTATAGTTACCTCTCTTGTTTTTATTTGACCAAGGTGTAAGGTGGTTTTCCATAATTGCATTATGTTCTTCTTCAGAAAATTTATTATTATCGGATCTATCTTGTAAATATGTAAAACTCGGATTAACCAGGAATGGGGAACGCTATCAAAAGCTTTCTTATAATCTATATATGTACAATGTAGGTTTCTTTTGTTATTTGCCGCGTGTTTATGTATCAACGAATCTATAATTAGTTGCTCCTTGCACCCCATGTGATTCCGTCTGCAGCCTTTCTGTTCTTCAGCAATTATATCATGTTGTTCTAAATGTCTGGATATCTTCCGGGATATTGCAGATGTAAGAATTTTGTAAACGGTAGGTAAACATGTTATCGGTCGATATTGTGATGGTTGTGAGCAGTGTTTACTTTTAGGCAGCATATACGTAAGGCCTTTTGCAATAAATTACGGTATATTTTGTTTGCCTTCAATAATTTCTGAAATATTTTTAGCCAATATTTTATGAAGGGCATGAAATTTCTTGTACCAAAAGTTATGAATCCTATCTATTCCTGGAGATTTCCAATTGTGTAATCTAGATGTTATCATTTCTATGTCCATATCGGTTATTGCTTCAAATTTTATTATTATTATTATTTAGCATTGCAAGCAGTCTATTACCATATATTGGTTTAAACTTTCACGATTATAACTCATATTTTAAAGACAAACGGGTTTTAAACGCGTTTGATTATATCCTGACGTTTCAGGCATGACGTTCATCATGCCAGTCATCGAATCTCCGAAACGTCAGGATATAATTAAACGGAAATTTAGGCGATTAAGACCCGTTTGTCTTTAAAATATGACACTACTACCAACTGCAGGCCTAACTAGCTAATATGTCATTCTACAATCGTATACGATAAGCGATAATTTACGTGACCATAATATTAAATGGTCGCGTGAATTCGTTCGAATCTGTCATTCTCATAAATTTATTACCAACATAGTTAGCTAGGTGCAGTCGCGTATGCTCAAAGGAACGTTGGAAGGCCGATGCTGCGCTTCAAAGACTGTGTTAAGCGAGACATGTCTGCATTTGAAATCGACCATCAGGCCTGGGAAACCCTAGCCGAAGACCGGGGTCAATAGCGAAAGCGTGTTGTGGAGGGGAGAAGGCTATGCGACGAAGCCTGGTTTAATCTGTTAGAGAGCAAGAGGTATCGCAGAAAGCAAACAGAGACTGTAACCTCAGGTGGTATGAGTTTTCTCTGCCAAAAATGTGGCAGGTCATGCCGTTCGCGAATTGGCCTCCACAGTCACCAAACCCGTTGTCGAAACAGCAATGCGTAAATCGTCTGCAATAGACGCAAAGGCCTGTGATGATGATGAGTTAGTATATCTTAACATGTACGATTGCAGAATGACTTCTTGTCTAGGCTTGCTGAGCTTGCGGATGCCGTCAAAAATCTGCTGAGCAGTTATTTTATCCACAAGATAATAGTACATTGTGCATCTAGGGAGGTAATACTAACGAGAGGGTTAGAAGCCCAGCGCCGTATAGGCGGAGAGCTTTTAATCACTCGAATTAATATGCCTCTTACCGATCGTGATGAATACAATGTTTTTCATCACACTTGCGGACCAAAAAATAAGTTATAAGACAAAATACAGAGATTCATGCAAGCGATGGCGCGCTTAGAAAGCAAGAGTGATGAAAATAGATTTGCATTTATAACTTAAGGGTATAAATGAATAGAGGTCCCCCTAAATGTTTAAAGAGACCCGCATTTTCTAAAATACGTGATCAATCTCAGGCGTCAAGATTCAAATCTAAATCCAACCGCAGGCCACTTTTCTCTGTCGCTTACTGAAGTAGGAATTTACTTCGAGAGGGCCCAAAAATAACACTTTTCGTTCTAAAATTACATGGCGTAGTAATGGTAATGAAGAATGAAGAGTGGAAATCTGCTTATACGATAAAGTGTGACGACTGAAATTTTACTTATTCTTACATTTTTCCAATTAAGATAAAATTGAAAAACCTTAATTTTAGTCAGATTTGTATTTCGACAGTCAAAGCACTAATTGACTACTAATAATCAAATAAAAACTTTATTTTTAAACACTATAAGCGATATTACAATACTAATATAAGAGATGCGTCTTTTTGAGTTAGCACGGCAGAATAGGTATTGATTATATAAAAAGCACTAAGTCGATTTGTGTAAGATGTTCCAAGATATTTATTTATTTATTTAATACATTCGTTAGTTAAATATAATCGCCAAACAAATAAATAATAAAACCAACTTCAATCGATTTCTCCAGGATGTCATCAGATACCGACCTGAATTGATGCCAACGGGACCATCTCAGAAAACACGTACAAGTTCGATAAAAAAAATTAAAATCAGTGCAATTTTCTGTCGGAAATCGAGTATCTAACATACATAAGTACAAAAAAAAGTCGAATTGAGAACTTTATTTTATTTCTGAACTCTATTAAAAAATATATTTTGGGAACATTCTACGCTGTAGCTCTACGCTTATTATCAACAACGCTGCATCTCAAAATGCTACCTTGTCGTGAATTGAATTCTAACAATAAAATACTAGGAATAAATAAATTTACAAGCACGTATTATTTTGCGTTGTTCATGATAAGCAACGAGCTGTCTTTATTAAGGTGCGTTTAAACCAAAAGAGCATTCGCTGTTCTAGCGCCCGTTCTACGAAATCAACCAATCACGTTTTGTGTACCGATCGAATTTCGTAGAGTGGTAGGTTAGAACAGCGAATGCTCTTTTAGTTTGAACGCACCTTTATATTGCATATTCTCGTTCTGACACAGCAAATTGTCGGTAGTTTCCAATTACTGTCCAACTGAAATCGACGGCTTGACATACGAAGCGGGGCCGTAGTTGGAGCGTCACTCTAGCGTCAACTAAGCGTGCTGACATGTTCGAATATCGTCACTGTAGCGTCAACTCGGCGAGACATGTTCGGATATTCGGTTTCGGGGTTAGCTATAGTGATATCCACAATCCTACGGACTAATTAAATTCTTCAAAGGACCATGCGTTATAATGGGCCTGGAACCAACAGCATTGAGAGTTATGTCAATAAACAGGTCTTCAAATCTACTTTATTTCATTATATGGGCACAAAATCAAATTCCATTGCAGAACTAAGATATTTGTATTTTAGTCGTGGTGAGTACGAGCTACGATAAATTCATTCAGAGTTTATTTGATTTTGGGGGGTAGGTATTGGGCAAACCTAATTAAAAAAAATTAAGGTAGGAATATCGACATTTCCATTAATTATGTACGTTCGGTGTCATTTCTTGTTTAATATCGTGTTTTATATTTATCATCATAATATGAAAACGAGGCAATAGAAGGACGCCGTTCGGTTTTGCGACAGCGGCGATATATTTTAGAAGAAAACTTACCTGATTTAAATATGAATATCTCAGTTCTGCAATGAAATTCGGCTTTGTGCCCTTATAATGAAATAAAGTAGATTTAAAGACCTATTTAACGACTTAAGTTTCAGCTCTGGTTGGTTTCAGGACCAGGCTCCATACAAAATTGCCCATGGTCCTTTGACAGTAGGCACAAATGTTGCCACAATTTGACTAATGACGTTCTAATCGATATTAAAATTATTGTTACATCGTAGGTTTAAGGTTCATAAGGTTCGTAGGTATAAGTTGCAATATTGTTAGCTCTGATTCTAAAGGAGTAGAAAACAAAAAAGAAATGTAAATAAACCCAAAAACTTGCAAATTTTGTAACCATTTTGCACCTCCGATAGCGGAGTCTACTTAAATGATGATTGTCACGACTTTCGAAAAGTAAAAGGAAGTTTATTAATAATGTAATAACATTATTAGTAACAATTTTATCTTGAAGGCAAACAAGCACACGATCCGTCCTATGATAAGTGGTAACCGTTGTCTATGGACGACTGCAATGGGAGAAACGGTAAATTTATCTGTCGCACTTGTCACCAAAGCGAAATAGGGGCGAGCCGGTAGGTACAAGTGTACATGTCTTATAGTGTCCCGTGATTACATATCGCAGCTCAACTTATTCAAGCTCGTATGTGCAACACTCACTTGATCAGGCCAGGGTGCTTAGCCAAGTTGCCAATCGCTAGCGCTTCATCGTTAATCGCAGCTAACTGTCTTTGTCGCACTAATATGAAAAAGTGACAGAGAGGGAAAACTGCGTTACGCTACCAGGCGCTAGCGATTGGCATCTTGGCTAAGCACCCTGTCCAACTAGCGCGTTCGGTCCGAACTGTCAGTGCCACCCCGGGGAGTACATCAGTAGGGCCTCACGGCAAGCGGTGACGCAAGTCGCGCACTCGCGAATATTGTTCCTCGAATATCTACGTACTAATTCGACCGCTGTCAGAGAATTGATAGTAATTAAAAAAGGTAGTAATTAAATATTAAGATCATATCATTTTTGAAAGAAAGCAGCCTTATTTTTCAGAAAAGGTACGAGTTACGCGATAGAAAGAGCGCACTCCTACGTCACATTAAGCGATGGCATTTAGCGTTGCGCGGTGGGAATTTGAACTTAATAGTATCGCAGCAAGAGTCATTATTTCTTTAGACGGGTTTTCGGAGATGGTTTTCTGTACTTGTACTAATATGTATTCTGTGACTTGATGGAAAAACACCCGTATTCTGAATAAAAGAAAGGTAAACTATTCCTTGAATTGATTGCTGTAAGGCCCGTCTCTCACGAGGCGACTCTCAAGCGATTTGCGTTTCATACCCGTATCCTACGGGTCGCTTAAATTGTGTGTAGCCGCCATATTGATTCACGACCTTGAACACACGACGAGACGCGTCGACGACGCGTTTGATATCAGTCGCTCGCTACTGTCGTGCTGGTCGTACGCTACTCGAGTCGCTTACGCGTTGCAGACGAAATGGCGGTGGCGGAACTTTTTAATGCTCATTTCGTGCAAAAGATGGACAAACATGCATGTTTCTACAATTATAAGCTGCCAGATTATGTCAGGAAAGAGTATGTGACAGAAAAGGCGAGAATTAAGATTGGAAAAAAAAACTTAAATTATTAAAAGGTAGGTATACGGATGCACCCAGAATCGTTTGTTATATTTCCGCTTGTGTTTGTAACAAATATACAGCAAAATAACTAGACAATGTCGTATGAATGTTGTTCGCAACTGATGCAAAATAGTCTCATTACATTAGCATAGCACCGTGTGCGCAAACGAGTAGCATACCGGTAGGCGACCATGGTTTGCGTCTCAGTCGCGTAGCATTTGAACTAAATCCGAGGTTGAGTGTAGCGACGATATCGATTCGGTTAGACAGACGGAGACGACGTTAGACTTTTAATTCCGGTCGTCTGTGATTGGGAATGGAAATTGGCTTCCAATTGCTGATTGGGGGAGGCAATTGACCGTTACTTAATCGAGTAGGTATCGAGATTTCTGGGTTAGGCTGGGATTTACACGTTCCATGTGAAGCTCTCAATTTTTACAAAAAAAATACAAACATAACCTGGCTGGCTACAAAATAAGTGGTAGAGGGGGGGGGGGTTGATTTAAGAAAAATGACCCGTTTATGTTTAGGTTCATTCTACTCTATTCTAATTATATGCAATCTAAAGCGATATTTTATACAGTGTGTGTCTACGATACTGGCTTTTATCGAAACCGAGGAATGCGATGCAGATTTGTAGCCAAATCGTGAACATTAAATAATAATAAATAAATAAATAAATCGTTGATCGTTAATTTGCACTTGACAATGACAGATCGCAGCCACTCACAACGTTTGACAACTAAGCAGCACGCGTTACATTGATCGTTCGGAGGAAATAAAATCAAATGTACGGTCAATTTAATCATTTGTCAAATGTTAATACTTGACAACGATTGCTAATAATGCGTATTATTACTCATTTTCGTAAATGCTCGGGTCATGGAAACACACTGTATACTTCATATCGTGGCGCAACGGAACGGTCTGCACGCAGCATTAAGTAGAAAGATTATGTCTCCATGTATTTAATAAGCTTCGACAAGTTTCATGTAATCCCAACACG
Organism: Thaumatotibia leucotreta; assembly: GCA_025490895.1. Classification (NCBI taxonomy): domain Eukaryota; kingdom Metazoa; phylum Arthropoda; class Insecta; order Lepidoptera; family Tortricidae; genus Thaumatotibia; species Thaumatotibia leucotreta. The sequence goes on along the minus strand of JALPQI010000171.1, from coordinate 27,723 downwards.
TACAGAGTATACTGCTAAACGAGGTCAAAAATATGTATACAATTGTGTACCTTACCCCCTTGTAATAAGGTATACATATGTGAAGTTTGCTGTTCACCTTAAGATAAACTGTATTGGAAACTTTGAGAGCTTTCGGAAATGCTTTAAAGACAAAAGTTCACAAGTTCTGCTGTTTTGAGACGAAGTTTTAACATTTTTAGATGAGTTCTAAAAGTTGCAATGTTATTAGTAGGGTTAGGAATTTTGGTGGACAGAGAACAGTGGAGTCGTTGTTTATTTTTTTTATGATTGATTGAATAATTAATTAATCATAAATAATAAATAAATATATTCTTTTAAACAGGGTTTTGCCAATTTTAAGTATTAAATACTTCTACTACTACTAACTTAATACTTAATGTTACTTGGTACTATTATTTTATAATAGTTACAGACATCGAAAGAACTAGAACCTTAAAAATTAAATAAATACATTTTCTCATATTATACCAACATTTTTAGTTGAAAATTAATATTTTTCTAGTTTCTCAAAAATAAAATTCATTAAATTCCTTGATAAATCCAGCTTGAAATTAACACTATTTCGTTATTATTTTATAAGTTAATCATTTATTCAAGTAAAAAATGTTTGTAACATCGACTCCACTGCTCTCTGTTCCATAAATGCCACCAAAATCCTAACCCTAGTTATTAGTTTATGTGATGTGTTATTTTGACTGACAGTTAGTATTAAAACAATTTTTTGAATAAATAACATACTAATCGTGAATGAAGTTTCGTATTTCTAGTATGTTTCCGTAAGCCTATTCGCTTAGCTGTTCAATCATATCCTGAGATCGGACAAATGTGCGTCATTGTTCGCAATAATATGAACATAACTCCAAAGTTGATGGAATAATTAATCATTTAATAATTTCCAGAAAATTACCTATTTGAGACCGGTAACCATGAAAACCTTTGTAAATAGTCACCTCAAAGCTTCGAAATCAAATGTTAAGAAATTAGTCGCTGAATTATTCATTTAATCAACTTTGGAGTCATATCCATATTATTGCAAGCAATGACGCACATTTTTCCGATCTCTGATCATATCTCACGAATGTCAAAGTCAAACTATTCTTTATTCAAGTAAGCTTATTAATAAGCATTTTCCAATCGTCTGACACAATATCAAGGAAAAAATCTACTACCCGTTTAAATGTTTAAATTTACTTAAATACTGATACCAACATTTTTCGTATACAATACTAAATTGATCAAATTTTATACAGTCAACACAAATCTACTAGGAAATTACGTAATTCCACATTTCGTTAAAAATGCAGGTAAGAGAGAACGAAGCTCCGCAAATCCATCTCTTCTAGGAAAGCAATAAAAAGACATGCTTTGCGCGCCACGGCATATTCAGGGTTCCGTAGAAAAATACCTTTTTCTTTTAAATTATTTTAAACCTTACAGGGTTAATTAGACAGAGTTTCGGGTCTGTCTAAAAGGCAAGATTACATGGAAACTGCGTTATTGTTAAGAATATTTTTATGATATTATCAAACCGCGATTAGAACGGGATTTGAAAGTACTGTTGACACGACAGTGTATAAGTCAATGTAGGATATATTCATGGTTAAATATATCTGTAGTTTAAGTTCAGAGATTTACATACAATAAGTAGATTAAATTAACCACTCGCGACATCTATAAACAACTCTTTTCTTGATAAATATTGTGGCATTTTGTTGTGTCAACAGTACTTTCGAATCCCTTTCTGATTCAGGTTTGATAATACTAACTACAGTCATTATCATCAGTCTACCGATGGACATAGGCCTCTCCTATTACCTGGGGCCATTTTTTTTCAAAGATGTCCCCTCACTTTTTTTTTTTTTATTTGGCACTTTTAGTATGATTTATACTCAGAACCGCGAGCTTTTTCAATTCTGATAGGAGAACATTTTGGTCCCAATGTTTTTTTATTCATTCCGTTACCATTTTTGCATACATTTTGTATGGCGGTAACGGAATGAATAGTTTTAAAAATAAATGTACATTTTGGACCAAAAATTTCACCTATTAGGATTGAAAGAGCTCACGATCCTGAGTAGAAATGATATAAAATACCTTTATTACAAAAAAAGAAGGGGGGAACAACATTGAAAAAAAAAAAGTCTCATGGACACACTAGGAGATATTGTCCATAATCGCCAAGTTAAGCGGGTTGGCGATAGCAGTAGTGCGTCTGTCATATAACCCGTCAACCTTCAAGTCAAGGGTGAACAGGCACCTTCTGGGCAAACTCACTCCATCGTAGGCCACGTCTCTGCCCTTGGCTAGTCTTTGGCCATGAGTAAGCATTTCATATAATAAAAAAAAGACGCTGCTGCACATCATCGATCTTCAATAACCGTATGGTAGGCGACACTGGTCATCTGGACAATGGCCAACCCCTTAATCGACTCTTACGACACCCACCAGAAGAGCTGGGGTGGCGACAATTGTATTCCTACTGCGATCATCCTAATCATCATCATTTCAGCCATAAGATGTCTACTGTTGAACCTGGGCCTCCTCCCCTTTGGACCTCCACTTACACTGGTTGGAAGTGACCTGCCAGCGTCTTCTGGCAATCTTCATAAGATCGTCTGTCCATCTCGTGGATGTTGTCCTACACTTTTTGTTTGTATTTGAATCAAGCTTACTCATGGCCACAAACTAGAGCTGAGGACAGAGACGAGGCCTTTTTTTTAACGTTGGGGAAATGCGTTTATGCATGCCGCCTAGTCCAGGGGAAACCAGGGAGCTATGACTAACCACTGGTGGACTACCGTCTAAAACCACCAACGAAAGCCGGCTCCGCCTTTTGGTGGAACGCCGCGGGATCGCTATTAGCATTCGACCGCACGCGCAGAGACAAGGCCTACGATGGAGCGAGTTCGCCCAAAAGGTGCCTGCTATGCTATTCTCTTAATCACACATTCGACGCTGCGTTCGTCAACGAGCTCGACGTTGAGACAGCCTTGTCTAAAATTCTAGCTGTTTTTTTGGACATTAGGAATCGAGGCTGTGAACGAGGTTGTGGGCGAGTTCGTCGCTGTTTTTCGTTAGAGAATACGAAGTTTTTTAACGTCAAACTCTCGACGCAGTGTAGTTCCAGCTCACGCCGCATTCGTCGCCGAGCACTAGTGTCGTTTAAAGTACATTAATGAATATCATTTTTAGGCTCGACGCTGCCGCAGCGCTGACACAGCGCTGACAGCAAGGCGGTTTCCTTAGTGAATAACACTGCTGATGACAGTGATGACCCTTGACTTGAAGGTTGACGAGTTATATGAACTCGAAAAAATAGACATAAGAAAAGAAGAAGCAAAGCGTTTCGTGCGAATAGGTAAATGGATTGTCTACCAAGTCAAATTTTCTTTTGCCAAACCAATAGTTACTGAAGATAAAACCAACTATTGTGTGGTGAGCAGTATAAGAACCCTTCGGTTCTTATAATCGGTTTCGGTTAGCCGAAAAAAACTAAATGCCAGTAAAACTAAAACTAAGTTCCAGTAAATACGGGCATTTAGCTCTCTTATCTGCCAGTGGAATCCTGGCGAAGGTGCCAGCAAGTGGATTGCTCTGAAATATTAATCCTCGCAGACAGTAAGTTGTTCGCAAAATGCCGAGTTATGTAGCAACGATAATGCCGGCTTACATAATTGAGTACCTACTTGCTTTTGATATTTATTTCATTCGTTTTCAAGGTGGTCTAATCGAAATGAAAGTGGCCTTTTGCATGTCGGACTAAGCATTGTCAAGAATGTTGTATATGTGTTTGAGTAGGTACCTATATCAAAATGGTTGTAACGGTAATGTTCAAACTATCTTTCGATTGAATAACATTTTTCACATGTTTTGGATGCCATTCACGGAGTAAAATCGTTAAAATTAGGGTATTTCGTCTAATTAGAAATTGTTTAATTGTACTTAATCTTTTTTTTTCTGGTAGGTACAGTTAAGTGCGAAAATATGTATCGATGGAATCCTCGTACTATATGACAACGCTCTTGTAATGCATAATTACTCGTAAATTGTACGCTCTTATTACACAGAAGTAAAGTGCACTTTGATATATTCTTTTTTTTTGTTATTTTTTATATTTAATTCTTTAATTATGGACAAGATTAAGATAAAATCAATTACAAACTAAAATTGTACGAAAATGAATAAATAAACTATTTACCTATAAAAAGAAAATGCCTTCCAAAAGATCAGCCTGCGGCGTGGTGCCCATGATACTAGCGGCGTCACCTCGCTGAATCGCTAAAGAGATTCTTTGCGCGAGCTAAGCGCCAGCCTCTGGGTCATATATTCTTGATCATTTTTGGTTACACCTTATTTTGCCTTTGACTTGACACACCTATCGGCTATAAACCTGCTGGGACTGCTTAAGCGTATTATATAGATATAACACAGCTTTTTCTATGTGTTGGATCACTATTCTTGGAGATATCGAGTAACAAACATACAAAAACAAAAAACTTTTCAATTGAGAGCCTCCTCCGTTTTCGAAGTCAATTAAAAATTACAAGCATCAGGCAAAAAGGCACGATGGATGTCGAGTTGCGGAAAAAGCCCAGTTAAACTAACTAACTAACTAAGTTACAAGCATGACAATAAGTACGAACTACGCCACGTGACTTCGTGAAATAAATTATCACTATTTTGACTCAAACCAATGACTTTTTAGCTCTTTTGAATAGTCAAGTTCATCTTGATAAAGTGCTGTATCGAAATAATCCTCTTGTAAACATGTTACGATATTCTGATAACAATCGCGAATGAAGCGGTGGTGACTCAGTGGTTTAGACGTTTTACTTTCAATCCGGAGGTCGTGGGTTCAAATCCTGGCTCGTACCTGTTAGATATGTAAGCGTGTGAGTGCACATGCAGTTGTATGCATAACCTGTTTTGTAATGCAGGAATAAATCAGTGTTAAACTGGCTCGCTTGTTTGATGGTCGTGTACCCTCCCGTAGCACCCTTAGACACATACTTAACACGTGGCGACGTCCGGACTCGCGTTCATATAAAAATAAATTATTATGGCCACCGGAGCAACTTTCGGTATATTATCCACATTTGATCACATATCCCAAGACTGGGTGAGCTACAAATCGCGGTTAACCCAATGGTTTATTGCAAACAACATCAACGAGGAGACCGACAAGTCGGCGGTCAAACGAAGAGCGATTTTGTTAAGTGCATTAAGTGAAGCATCATTCAAGTTAGCTAGTGACCTGGCATTGCCCGATAAGGTGGAGGTTTTGGAGTACGCGAAAATAATCAAAATCCTCGACGACCATTTAGCGCCGAAGCGGTTCGGGTTCGCGGAGAAATCTACCTTTTATTCGGCGACGCAGCGGCCAGGTGAAGGTCACACTCAGTGGGCTGCGAGGATTAGAGGATTGGCGGCATATTGTGAATTTAAGAATTTGGAAGAAGCCTTGCTGGATAGATTTATCATGGGCATGGCGGCGGGACACGAAAAGGATAAGCTGTTCGCACAAAACCAACGGGAGCTGACCCTGGCCAAGGCCATCGACTTGGCAGAGAGCGTTCGGTGCGCGCGCCGCGCCGCCGCCGCGCAGGCTCCGGGGGCGAGCGCAGCGGGCGCCGGCGTCGCGGCGGCGACGGCGGGCCCGGATTCCGTGTTCAACATCTCCAAAAAGGATAAATGCAACGTATGCGGGTTTACCAATCATAAGTCCGAGCAGTGCGGCTATAAAAACTACAAGTGCAAAAAATGCCACAAGAAAGGACATTTACGCAAGATGTGCACGTCCAAGGACAGGGTGAAATATCTGGAAGAAGGTAGTGAGGATGAAGGAGACGACGGTAAGCAATTTTATAACATTCGGTGCGTAGAAGGCGAGCCTATGACGGAGCGGGTTCAAGTCGGTAATCTATTTTTGGAGTTCGAAATAGATAGCGGGGCAGCGGTAAGTGTTATTTCAGAAAAATCGTATAATTCCGACTTTAAAGAATGGCCATTGTCGCGAACAAGTAAGAAATTATTTAATTACGGCGGCGGTGATCTAATAACAATAGGTATAATTACAGTACCTATTTCGTACATAGGGGAAACTCATTTGGTATCCGTGTATGTTGTTAGGAATGGGGGGCCGCCCATACTTGGCAGAAATTTTATTCGCGCTTTTAACCTAGACATTATGCCTACGACGTCTTCGGCGCCCGTCGCGGCGACTGCCGCTGCAGCACCTGCAGCTCGCGAGCAAACGCCACCGCCCCCAGAAGAGGGAGAGAGACTGGATGTATCTGCCAGCCTAGCGGCCCTTGATCTGGCTCAGACAGGAAGTCCGTCAACACCACGTGTCGACTACGCAGCTAAGCGACGACATGCCATCAGCCCCCTGTTTGCTACCCCCCCGCAAATGCAGGACAGCGATGCGGATGGATGCAATTAATTAGTGAGACCTAGTGAATTGTGTTTAGGTTAAGACAAAGTAATTTCGAGGTGTTAGATAGGTATAGTTCTAGCTATAAGGTGGAGGGATGTTAGATATGTAAGCGTGTGAGTGCACATGCAGTTGTATGCATAACCTGTTTTGTAATGCAGGAATAAATCAGTGTTAAACTGGCTCGCTTGTTTGATGGTCGTGTACCCTCCCGTAGCACCCTTAGACACATACTTAACAGTACCAATGAGTTTTTCCAAAACTTATGTACGGAATATCAGATGATATTTACCATTAGCTTTCGGTAAAGGAAAACATCGCGAGGAAACCTGCATACATCCGCGAAGAAATTCAAAGGTGTATAATGTGAAGTTCCCAAACTGCTTAGGGCTAGCGTGGGGACTATAGCCCAATCCCTCTCATATATGAGAGGAGGCCTGTGCCCAGCAGTGGGACATTATATAGGCAAAAATATTATTATTATTCTCTTTATTTCATTAATTTCTTAGGTTAGGTTTTTTTACAATATGTCTATAAAAGTAAAATAAAATAAAACATACAAAAGCAATACAAAACATGTAAACATAATATAAAAAACCCTAACCTAGAGAGCCGCCGGCAACGGAGCGGGCCCAAGCTGCCGGTGGTTAGGGCTGCAGGGAGAGGAACCGCCGGACTATGCGCGCCGTGTCCAGGATTACCGCCTTCTGCATCTGACCCTTGACCCAACCACCTAGCGAGAGCCTCTTGAGGTGTTGGTCGAGACTCTTCGCTATGAGACCATTCGCAGAAACAACTATCGGCACAATGATCGCCGAATCAACCTCCCACATGTCGGTTACCTCGTGAGCCAAGTCAAGGTACTTACTGGCTTTGTCCTTCTCGGCCTTCACGAGGTTCTCGTCATGGGGGATGGTGATGTCGATGAGCATTGCCCGGCGTTGGGATCGATCTATCAGCACGATATCAGGCTTATTGGCTACAATAGTCCTGTCCGTGATGATAGATCGATCCCAATAGAGCGTGGCACGACCATTTTCGAGAACTGCCGCAGGTGTGTACTTATAGTACGGCACTTCGAAGCCCACAAGGCCGTATTGAAGAGCAAGCTGCTGGTGTATAATCCTGGCTACGAGGTTGTGTCTGTGCAAGTACTCGGTGTTAACAATCTGAGAACAACCGGAAATAATATGCCTGAGTGACTCACCGGGACGGCGGCATGCCCGACAAATGTCGACCGTACCGTCCTTCAGGATATATTTCCGGTAGTTATTCGTCATGATAACCTCGTCAGCAATTGCACAGGCAAAACCCTCGGTTTCTCCGAAGAGGTCCCCGAATCGTAGCCAGTTCACCGACGCGAGCAGATCTACATCAGGTCCCGTGAGGGCCTTGTAGAACCGCCCGTGTAGCTCCTTGCTCTTCCATACCGCCCTGCGGTCCTCGGTGCTTAGTACCACAGGTTTGCGCCAGTTCTCTTTTGCCAAGGAGAGCGGCGTGAGGTTCCGATCTACTGCCACCACATCTCGATGCATCCCGCACTCATTGTTAAGAAAATAGTTTCTAAGATTGTACACCTCGCGGTTGTGGAGGTTTTTGGCATTTAAGAAGCCGCGGCCCCCACATTTCCGCGGGATGTACAATCTCATAACTGATGAGCGCGGGTGTAGCATTCGATGTGCGGTGAGCAGTGTACGGACCCTTCGATCCAGGGCGTCCAGCTCGGTCTGAGTCCACCTTAGTACGCCAAAGGAGTATATGAGTATGGGCATTACCCAGGCGTTGAAGGCGCGCACTTTGTTGCCTCCTGACAAAAGACTGTTAAGTACTTTTGCGAGCCGGCTGAAAAAGCGCTCCTTCACCGCCTGTCTAATTCCCATATCTTCAATACCCAAAGACTGTGACATACCAAGGTATTTATAGGTTTCTGCTTCCGAGATAGATCTGAACGACATTGTCTCAGAAAGCTGTAAATTTGTTGAATTTACTACTTTCCCCCGCTGCACATGCATAACCGCACACTTATCGACACCAAACTCCATTTTGATGGCACTACTGAAAACTTCTGTGGTTTGCAGTAGCTCCAACAAGTCTTGGCTATTTGGCGCAAATAATTTGAGATCATCCATGTACAGAAGGTGAGAAATGACTTCACCCTCTCTCCGAAGCCGGCAACCTAGTCCTGAATCCTTCAGCAGGGTGCTGAGGGGATTCAGAGCAAGGCAGAACCATAAGGGACTCAGACTGTCACCCTGGAATATTCCTCGCTCGATCCTTATAAAGTCCTGCGGACCAGAGGGGCCATCTCCGCCTCCTGGTTGACGAAGGACTGTGGTCCACTGCCCCATACACGCGCCGAGAAAGGATCTTAAAGTTGCATTAACTTTATACAACTCCAAGACCCTTCCCAACCATGAATGAGGCACCGAATCATAGGCCTTCTTGTAGTCAATCCAAGCAGCGGAGAGGGTCCCTTTGTTACGCCGGACTTGCTGGCAAATGGTCATGTCAATGAGGAGGAGCTCTTTAGTACCACGGGACCCAACCCTACATCCATTTTGAGCAGGAGCCAAAACATTGTTCGCAACAATGTGTGTGTTAATTTTTACTCTCAAAATGGATGTAAGGAGCTTGTACAGTGTGGGCAAGCACGTGATGGGTCGGTAGTTCTTCGCTTCCGTGGTACTACCGGACTTGTAGAGCAGGAAGGTTACTCCAGTTGTTAAGGAAGGTGGCAGGGAACCGAGCTCGAGGGCTTGTTGGAATTGCGTTGCCAATCGTGAATGCGAGCACCGAAACCATTTTGGCCAGAAGTTGTGCAATCCATCCGGCCCAGGACTTTTCCAGTTCTGAGTCGTGCGGATAGCACAACTTACGTCATCGGGGCTGATGGTAACAGCCCCCATAGGTTCGATGGTCTCGCATTCACGTTCGACAACGGTCATCCATTCACCCTCGGTGTGTCCGACGGGCGCTGACCAGATACTACGCCAGAAATCACTCATGGCAGTAGCATCCGGCAACCGCGCGTCGGACACACGGTAGTCGGTTTCCTCCCACTTTCGGTAAACCTTCCTTTGGTCACTCTGGAAAAGGCGATTCTGCTGGAATCGATTCACACGCTCTCTGTAGCGGCGAATACGGTTTGCCCATGCATAAACCTTCTGCTTCAGAAAGTCAATGCGCTCTGTGAGATTGGCCATGTAGTCGCGGGGTGCAATACCCGTTCCCGCGAACGCCTGGTTCACAAAGCGCATTACTCGGGGGCGGTTGTTACCCCCCCTGAAGCAGATCAGCTTTGCAATGAGAGTCCTAAACGAGTCGATACGACGCTCGATCCGCACTTGCCATGCGGGGTCACCTCCGGCGGTCCTAGGTGCACGGTCAGCGTCCGGAAACTTGACTCGAGCAACACGGCACGCCGCGATGGCCCCGCAGTACATGATCGAGTGCGTATCTTCCAAATCTTTACTGGATCGTATATACGGCTCCAGTAAAGCGTTTAGGGCTCCCATCAACGCTAAATTGCGCCTATTCATGGGCAAACGTGGTAATCGTGGCCTAGAGTCGGGTGTGAAGCGATGCTGCACAATCGCCTCTTCCAGAGTCCTCCTCAATTGCTCATTGTCTGAAGTACTCACACTCAGGTTCGTAACGTCATCCCCGTCGGCACTGGGATCAACCCGCGGTGCCCCCGGTGCCAGGTCGGGTGCCGGCACCGGATCCGGCGACATGGCGGGCGGGTCCCGCGCCGAAGCGGAGGCCGCACGAACAGGGAGAGCCTCCAGGCGGAGCCGATCAAGTGTCGAGTCATCCAGCCGCTTTAATCGTTGGATGACTCGCACTTGATCCGATAATCGCTGCGCAGTCACATTTATGGTAGGTTCAAGGGCCTGAAACAGAGGAAGCATCCGGACACGATACGCGGATAGGTTAGTTCCTCCCTCTGTAGCCCCATAGTAGGCGCGCATGACATTCTCGTTCATGGATTGAGACCATTGCATGCGTCGCACTACACCACCGGCAGCGGGAGCCGTGGGCGGGGCAGCATGTCCCGCGGGCCCCAAGCGTGCCGGCAGCGGTGGCCGTCCTCGTCGCGCAGGTGGTCGTGGCGGCGGCGGCGGTGGTCCGCGCTCGTCGCTGCTCGACCCGCTGATGTCGGGCGCGGTGGCGTAATCAACGCCCGACGAAGATTGCGAGGAGACTGATGTCGTTGAGGCGGACGAAGGTGTTGGGCGTGCGATTCGTGGAGACGCTTTATCTTGGCGTGCTTTACTGCGTGTATACATTTCTTAGTCGTTAGCAATATTTTGACATTTGTATGCCGGCACGATTCAGAGACATGTGTAATCGTTGTCGTTCCTTGTACCCTTGAATAAAATTGTACTATCAAAAGGGCAATTTTTCCATGACGAGGTGGTAAAAAATATCGTATAAATGCCGGTAAAATACATTGTTTATCAAAAATATCTAAGAAATTATAAATTATAAATTATGCAATTCCCTAGAAATTAGGCGGAATCTCAAATTAATGTATGAAGCATCTCGAATTTTGAGAGGAGAATCTGATTGCTCAGATTTACTATCAAGGATGTGTACCTTCTATGTTCCTGACAACTACTTGCGTGGTCGCTGCCATCGCCTCCTAGCGGATGAGGCATCCCGCACGATGGCTCACCAGTTTTCTCCAATTGTTCGCTCCCGTATTCTGCTTAATAAATTTTTATTTTTTGCACCAGGCTCCGATTTGTTCGCGGACAACCTTGACAAACTTAAAAAAGAATTCTTGCGTTTTTGTGAAACAGTAACATAAATGTGATAATTATGTATGTTATTTTTAACATAAGCTTCTTGTACTGATCAATTTAATATTGCTTAGTGTTTTTTATCTTACCATCTGTAACGCTTTGGCTTGTCAGCTGTTAGTTGTAGATGTATTAAATAAATAAATAAATAAATAAATAAATAAATAAAAAAGCACGTCAGACATTGACAACGTCAGATTTTTTTTTTTTTTTATTATTATTATTATTATATTATTCTAAAAACAAAGAATGAAAGTGCACTGGGACATATTTTCGAGCATATTTAAATATACACTTTATTTTGCATCTGACTGAAAAATCGTAGCCAAGAATCTTCAGCTGAAGGTTAAACACTTAATCTTGCTTATTTGCGGTCAATAAAACATTTATAGTCATATTTTTGGCAAAAGGCACCCGAATAAATTCGTCAACAATATGGCTTCTGTGCTATAACCGGATATCATTTCTGTAGAAAATAATAAATCGTTCCATGTTACAAGATACCCTTATAGCCCACCTAACGAAGACCAAAAGCTGCCTCTCGGGGGAAATAACTCGTGTATAAGCGAATTTTGGTATAGTTGTAGGGAATGGTGTTTTAAACCACATACTAAAAGTACTGGTGGTTAGGGGTGGAGCTAACGGGGGGAGGGGGGTGTAAAGGTCCTTATTTTTAATTTTTCGTAAATAACTCGTAAACCGTGGCTTATAGCAAAAAACGTTCTAGTACATAAGTAATCTACATAAAATTCTCTACAAAAAAAGTATACGCATGTTTCCTCTGGGATCAATATGTCATGAGATAAGAAAGCGAGAAGATGGACACAATAGAAATAAATACATTTGTTTAAGTAGGTATGGCACATACAGAATGCTCGCGAGCATTCCAAAAGATTTTAATGCTCAATTCCTGACCATATTTAGAGTCTTTAATGTTATATAAAATTTCCTGGATTCGGCTTGGTTTCAGAGATAATCAACCTTTTTTTCGAAATAAGTTTTTCGACGTAACTCATCATAAAACTTCTTTTTGATTACAATGCTACCACAATGTGTTTTAATATTACCACACCTTTTGCCTGGCAATCAAAAAATGGGAATAAACTTGACGAAATAACCAGTCCCTAAAAAAAATATTAAAATAAATAATTTTAACAAATTGTTGTTATGATAAAAAGTACTGGAAATGTTTAAAAGTATGCAAAAAGTCTAAAAAAAAAAGAGAAAAAAAAATTTTTTTTGGTGGTTTTTGACATTAGGTCTCATAATCATTTTGGTTTGTTTTGATGTCTAGAATACATAGTAAAAATCTTTTGACGATGATTATGAGAATATTTTAGGTTTAGAAGATAATTAGGAATTTTATTTTTACAAATAAGCATACAAGGCGCGCCCGGGCGCGAGCATTCCAAAAGATTTTAAGTATGCATTCCAGATATCAAAATAAACAAAAAATATTATGAGACCTAATGTCAAATACAGCCAAAAAAAATTTTTTTTTTCTCTTTTATTTTAGACTTTTTGAATACTTTTTGACATTTCCAGTACTTTTTATCGTAACAACAATTTGTAAAAACTATTTATTTTAATATTATTTTTAGGGACTGGTTATTTCGTCAAGTTTATTCCCATTTTTTGATTACCAGGCAAAAGGTGTGGTAATATTAAAACACATTGTGGTGGCATTGTAATCAAAAAGAAGTTTTATGACGAGTAACGTCGAAAAACTTATTTCGAAAAAAAGGTTGATTATCTCTGAAACCAAGCCGAATCCAGGAAATTTTATATAAGATTAAAGACTCTAAATATGGTCAAGAATTGAGCATTAAAATCTTTTGGCATGCTCGCGAGCATTCTGTATGTGCTATACCTACTTAAACAAATGTGTTTATTTCTTTAGTGTCCATCTTCTTGCTTTCTTATCTCATGACACATTGATCCCAGAGGAAACATGCGTATATCTTTTTTGTAGAGAATTTTATGTAGATTAATTATGTACTAGAACGTTTTTTGCTATAAGCCACGGTTTACGAGTTATTTACGAAAAATTAAAAATAAGGACCTTTACACCCCTCTCCCCCCGTTAGCTCCACCCCTAACCACCAGTACTTTTAGTATGTGGTTTATAACACCATTCACTACAACTATGCCAAAATTCGCTTATACACGAGTTTTTTCCTCTGAGTTTCCTTCGTTTGGTGTACTATTACCAAGTTTCTATTTTTTTTATTCTGGTGCGGTTTCTCCGAAAACATCGACTAGAAAAAAGTTAAAGTTTTTTTGGGACCCTTATTTTTTTAAAGACTTATTAATCCCGCACTATAGGATTACAGCACAATAAAAACTCATCCACACTTTACGTGTAGGAGAGATTTTTTTTATATTATACTAGCGACCCGCCCCGGCTGCGCACGGGTACTATACCTGTATAAAAACCTTCCTCTTGAATCGCTCTTCCTATTAAACAAAAATCTCATCAAAATCCGTTGCGGAGTTTTAAAGATTTAAGCGTACAAAGGGACATAGGGACAGAAAAAGTGACTTTATTTTATACTATGTCGTAATTTAATCCTACCACTTTGTCGCGATAATTTATAATACCTATACCAAATTGCAAATTTGAAGTACTAACGGCCAAAGAGCCATACTGCGAACAGACAGACTAGTTTGACTAGTTTACTATGGAACAAACGATTATATAACTAGTTTAATATGCTCTTAGCGAGACGACTATGGGCATTTATTTCTAATGCGTCTATACACATAGTTAATAGGAGACGCCTAAGTCCAACAGTGGACTACGATAGGCTGATAATGTGATGATGATGATTATGATGCAGATGGCCAAACTAGAAAATAGGCTCATGTTCACTTTCGCCTTAAGAGTTACACCATCTGTGCTCATACATTATTCTTCTTCTTCTACCTAGCGTTATCCCGGCCTTTGCCAGGGTCCGCTTTCCAGCTACGTTTCCTCCGCTTTGCGCGATTTCCACCTGTGCTCGTACATTACTCAGGGAAACTCGTTAAACTGAATTATCCATAAAATTTTATTCGTAAAATCACTCAGACTAACTTTAACGAGTCCTAGATCTTATCTTAAAACATATTTCGCCGGCTCCGCCAGACGAGATAAAGTGAGGCTATCTGTATGCTAATCCGGTTCTGTCTGGTTTGAACCGGTTTTAGCTTCTTGAAGTTGATTGGTTGGGACATTATCTCCGTTGTTTTAAGGAAATATTGTATTTTTTAAGTTTATTACGTGATAACGTATGTCACCCTATCATATTTGGACCAAGGATCCAAAACGGTTTTTAGAAAAACCTCGAAATAGCTATTTAGCTATTTTTAAATGTTTTATACTCTTTATGTTACGTAGTAGGAGTAGGTAATCCATATTTTATTAACAAAATCGCATTTTTGAATTATGTCCTTTAACAAAGAATTTAGATAGGTACAAAAAACAAAAAAAAAGGAGAACTTATGGAGAACATATCGGTATCCGATCCCTGATTTGCACTCTACTATTATAAGCATGTAGTTACCTCAGGATGCTTAACATAAAAAAAAAAACTTACAGTCAAATTGAGTACCTCCGTCTTTTATGTAGTCGGTTGAGATAAACGGCAAAATGAGTTGTCTGTTCATAGAAAATTTGAATTTGTCACCTTTTTATACTAACAAACAAACTGTTTGGCTGGAGTATACTTACTTACTCAATTGGACCTAATTATTGCGTTTATAGCTTAGAACTGTTAGAAGCGCTTTTTGAATGATTAATTGCAAAAACACATACAGAGGTAATTAAAAAACAAACAACTGTTAAATGATTGCAAGTCAAAACATTCATTGCTTACCTTTTTTTTCATCACACTTGCTGTCTAAGCGCGCCATTGCTTGCATGCACCCCTTCACATTGTTCGCATCACGGTCAGTGAGACGCATACTAAGTTACTAACTCGAGTCATGAAAAGCCCTCCGACCCTACGGCGTCGGGCTTCTTACACTCTCGTTAGTATTACCGTACTTACCTCTCTAGATGCACCCACTTAGGAAGTCATCAATCAACTATTCGGCTGTGGAAAATATGCAGCAAAAAAAGGAATTAAACATACTCGTAACATCGAGTTTACAGTTTTAGTTTTAGCAAAAAAAAACAAATTTTCCTCTGATACATTAAAATTACATTTTCAGTGCAGATGGCTTTTTACGCGCTAGTAAAAAAACACCATCGGGTTCATTTGAATGGTCCACGGAAAGAACACGTCTAGTCAATTCCAATTACAGAAGGAAAAAACACCTTAATTTAAAAAAAATAAGGTGAGAATTAGCCCTGATTTTTTTTAGGCACTGGACGTGTTTTTTCCGTGGACCCTTCATTTTATGTCTACATAAATAGTACATTACGACACATGTGCGAAAAACATGAAATTCGAAACGAGTGGTGATGACGAATTTCGTTTTTGCACGTGTCTCGTACGACGTTTTTTAGTACAGATGGCTCTCCGAAGTTTCAAACCTGACGTAAAATGACACACTTTTCGCACTAGAGCCTAAAAAATACACCATCTGTACTAAAAAATATGTTTTAGTACAGATGGTGCCTTTTTGAGGCGCTAGTGCGAGAAGTGGCTCATTTTACGTCAGGTCCAAATAAAAACTTCGGAGGGCCATCTGTAGGTACTAAAAAACGTCGTACGAAACACGTGCAAAAAGGAAATTCGTAACTCGCGTCGATTTAAAATGCTCCCTTCGGTCGTGTTTTAAAACATTGCCACTCGTTCCGAATTTCATGTTTTTCGCACTTGTGTCGTAATTATTTCAGTACGGATGGTACTTGTTTAAGTGCTAGTGCAAGTTAAAAAGCACCATCATTTTATGTCTATGAACATTTTTATTTGACCAAGAGTGTATTATTGAAATGGAATCCCTACGGAACATCGCCGGATCTGCTTAAAATCCTACGAAATTCATAACCATTTGTCAAGCATAGATTTCCCGTGAGTTATGACATATATTATAATGCTATATTATTATATTTTTGCCTGTCAACCCCTAGTCTCATCTGTCAGTATTATTTTGACCGTCTCTCAAGAGGGCAGGCCCATATTTTACCAGGATGACAGATGCGACAATTGTAGAATATCACTATTACTGACTGACGTCAGGCCCTATTGTCACCATATTATTAACAAGTTCTACAATTGTAAATTTACGGTTTCTCCTATCGGGAGCGTCTCTATAGGCTACAGTTACCGCTTACCATCCGAAGGGCCGTGCGTTTGTTTGCCACCAACATAAAATGTAGTGTAGGAACTTTAATAAATGAGCAGTAAATAGCTTCTTTTTTGCGAAGAAAAATTACAATTGTCAAAAAAACACGACAATTGTTGCGAAATTCCGACATAAGCCGAACCTCATGTCAAGATTGAATGAAAATTGTACTAAACCTTGCGACGATTGCCAAGGATTTCGGAAAATAAAAAATAGTTTATTAACGATATAATAACGTTATTAGTAATCATTTTATGTTGGTGGCAAACAAGCACATGGACCGTCCGACAGTAAGCGGTAGCCGTAGCCTACGGAGGCCTGTGACGTCAGTAACAGTGATATTTTACAATTGTCATAATTGTAATTATGGTGAAATAGGCCACAGATGATGAATTCTACAATCATTATACTTCGTGAGATACACGAGTACCTATAACTGCATTGCGTGTAATTTTATTATATTTCTTTTAATTATCATTATTTTAACTGGCATTATTGTCAAATGATATTGATTCTATTTTTTATTTACTGTGTATGTAACTGCATATAATTTCTGTAAGATTACTTCCAACGTGTACCTAACTAAAAACATTTCATAAACATAAACAAATAAACATTTCAAATTCAAAACTTATTTATTGCCCAAAAAACATGATATAGTTACAAGAAGAGTCAACAATTTGCTTAAACACTATGAAACATTAAGCTAACTTAATAAGTTAGGGAGTAAATTAGGCAATGGGTGCCAACTAGGCTTGCCACCTTTTTTTGTTAAAGACAAAATAGTATTTTAATGAAACATAAAAAAAATAGTACTTACAGGGAATGTGAGGAAAAAAATAGTACACCTATTTAACTTGTCAGTGTCAGAGCGCAGAGGCCCTACCGCGAACCAAGAAAGAAGTATTGCCTGTGTCGGAATTTTGCTACAATTGTCGTTTTTTTGTGACAATTGTAATTTTGCTTCGCTAAAAAGTCGGTATTTATTGTTGATTTCTAAAAAAATCTTTTATTATATTTGATGTAAATGGCAAACAACCACACGGTCCGTCTCATGGTAAGTGGTAACCGTAGCCTATGGACGCCTGCGATAGGAGAAACTGTAATTTTTACAATAGGCTGGTGACATAGGCATATAATTAAATTAATTAATATGATTAATATCTATGTATCTTTGAGAATTTCCTTCTATTTTTTATTTATTGTATTAACATGTTAAAACATGTTGTCTAACAGCTTAAATAGCTACACAAAATTACATATTTAAAATCTCTTTTCGATCAATCCTACTATTACAAGTATTAACCCTTTCACAGCTGACAGTAAAAAATATTCGTTTAACTTTAAATTCTGACTCGTTGTCAATAGAGTTGAAAATCATAACTGCGATAACAACGAGTTAGGTTCGCGATCGGCTGTGAAAGGGTTAACTTAGGAGAGTGCTTACTACTGAATTCTATGTAACACTAAATGAATAAAAACCTTAGTATAATTATTTAGCTAAGCTAATAACCAATTAAGTACGGTATTAACTATTTACTATGAAAAACGCATTCGATTCAGACATAAACAATTACTTTACAGGTGCAAGCTTTTGACTCTTTTTATTGAACTTTTTAATAAAGGATTTTTACCCAAAATTATGAGCACTCAATCATAATAGAAAAAATATGCATAATAATTTCGTTACATTTTTTCAGCCTTTGTGATGGTATCGAAATAAAAGGTAGGACCTACGAAAAATATAGGATTTATACGATAAGCATTTACTATTTTACAGGGTGTTTTTTTTCGATTTCCGTTAAATTTAAGGGAAGCTTATTTAGGTTCAATAGAATTAATTTCTCTAAGAAACTAGTGTCTTAACTGTTACTATTACTGAGTTATTTATTAAGAAAAAAAGTTTAATGACTGAACAAGTGTGTTGTAACCTTTATTACATCCTAATGTTACTTATTTTCACATTTGCAGTCAGTCATCTGAAAGTAACTTTTGTGTTATTCTTAAGGTTCTCTCCAACTTGCCATTTCATTTATTATGTATGAAAACGAAAACAACATTTTTTTTTCGAGTTTGACTAAAAGCTATACATACACACCAGGTAGCTCCAATTAACGTACCAAGCAGCCTGTTAAATTTCACGGAATTAAAAAAACACGGTATATACAATCATCCAATAAAAATAAAAACTTCAAACGATCGCTCCACTGTCCATGATCAGACCCCGACTTGGTGCTAAGGATCATCTCCGGGTTATAACCATTCGATTAAAAAAAAATTACTACGCATCACGATTCTCGGATATAAGGAGGTATAGAGAGAAGGTATATACAAAAGCAGTAAGCTATATATCGACGGGTTAGAGG
This sequence comes from Thaumatotibia leucotreta, assembly GCA_025490895.1. Lineage (NCBI taxonomy): Eukaryota > Metazoa > Arthropoda > Insecta > Lepidoptera > Tortricidae > Thaumatotibia > Thaumatotibia leucotreta. Next base: position 8,824 of record JALPQI010000171.1, on the reverse strand, counting down.
CAGAACCAACTATTTCCTTGAAGTTGATTTTGACAAATCGTATTTTATACCAGTGGCATAGAACACTATTTGCTAAAAGATGTTTTACCGAAATAGTTGATTCTGCCTTTAAATCGGCGAAAATAATCACAAAAAAATGTTACACTAAAACAGCAGACAAATTGATGACTCCTTAGAGCCTTATCACACTTGCGATTTACAAGCAATTTGAAAGCGAAGCGTACGCGCGGCGTGTTCGTCGCGTGCCCGCAAACAATTCGCTGCGATGGTGTCGCGATTACGCCGCGACCGCGTGACGAATACGCCGCGACTGCGTACCGTGTTTGCCGCGTCAAGAGTTGGTAACCATTACGTAATAATAAATCTTATTAGGTACTGTCCAAGACTCAGATCACTCTGAGCGATTTACTGACGGCTGAGCAGCGTATTCATCACGCGATCGCGGCAAAATTCGCGACGCACTCGCGGCGAATCGGTTACGGGCACGCGACGAACACGCCGCGCGTGCGCTTCTCTTTCAAATCGCAAGTGTGATAAGGCCCTTACTTTTTTGAAGTCGATTCAAAATAAGGTCAAAATGGCTCGAGATAAAACAAAAGTTGAACTCGCCCAAATGCCACAGGCGATATCCACCGTGTATTAAAAATGGCGACATTGCCAAAAAACCAGCATTGCGTCATTTTTCCTGCGTATTTTATGGAAAACGAGCTTCAGGTCTGAGGAGTCTCAAGGGAGTTGTAGTGGGAAAACGCTGCGTAAAATCACATTTATATTGAGTGCATTGTGACCTTATCGCAAAACTTTTCAATGCTGTGTTGGGGTTTTTTTTTCATGGCTGATCGAGTATTTCTTATTAAGTTTGACAAGCATGTCACGACCATATTCGAAAAATAAGGGTCTCCAGGAAGTCCAATATTTTGATACTTATTTTGTGAAGTCGCTCCCTTCGGTGGTGTTTTAATTTATCTCCACTACTTAATCTTTCTCGCACTTGTATTGTATATTTTTTTTAATTTATTGAGAAACAAACAGTCGTACAGTTACAATGAACAGATGACTACGAAAATATCAAACAGACCTTTAGTTTCATGAATTTACAGGTAAAAACATTATGTCGCTAATACATTTATTTATTTATTTATTTAATCTTTATTGCACAAAAGAAAACCTTAATGTACAAAAAGCGAACTTAATGCCAAAAGGCATTCTCTACCAGTCAACCTTAAGGCAAAGCAGAGAAGTTGTGGGCGGTGCTATACAAGATTACTTACTACTTACTATCAATGAAACACATACATATCAAAAAAGAAAGTAGGAAATCACTAGTTCTAATAAATCAAAGTTATAAACCATCGTAAATTTATGGAACAAGAGATAAGAACTGTAATGTTACCAATTGAGTAAAAATTACAGGGTTGAAATTTATGAACTATCATACGGTGTACTTATTGTACTAATTAAACACTGGTATCATACATAACTATTATACATAAATATTATAATAACACCTTATCTATATTAGTAAAGCACAGTATTAATATACACATAAAATTTAAACTAGCATTGGCTTATTGATAATTAAATCAAGTGACATTAATAATTCACACATATTATCTAGTCAATGCACAACTGGTTATTTTTATATGGGCATTTTTAAATGACAACTTTTTTTTGATTTTACCAAACTTTTTATGTTGGCATTCTACTAAATTAATTTGGTTGATTACACCAGTTTTTTGTTGATTACACCAGTTGTTTGGTGTAATGTACAATGTTCTTTGTTGATTTAACCAGAACTCTGGTATCGACTTAAACCATTTTAGATTTGTAACATTGATAGCAAGGATTTTTTACATAATTATATCAAAGTTTCCTCGCAACCTAAGTCACTTTGGTATTTTTTTTTTCAGAGTACAAAATGTTACCAGTTCTGCATTTTCTACACTTATCTTCAGTGGTCGGATATCCCGGTGCAACACCAGGGGATACCAAGTAGAAAAGTTAATATGGATATGACCTAAATTCCCGGGTTTAGTTTGAAAAAAAAATATAGATCTGATAGGTATACTTAAAAAGGCAGCTCAAATTGCGAACATAAACGAAATCTTTGGGCGTTTTCACAAACCGTTGTTAAAAACACTTTTTTTTAATTCAGACAAATTTGGGCTTGTTCAACTCAGGATCACGAGCTCTTTTAATTCTGATAGGTGAAAAAAACTATATTTCTATTCATTAAGCCATAATTCTTTCATAAAATACATATATTTATACTCTAATGTGTCTGCATAAGTGTGTCAAGTCTTCATGCTTAAAAATGTTTGATTTTATGTTACATACACGAGGATGTTTAATCCGTAACCAGGTATATTTTTTCTAACTTAGTAATTGATGACCTCAGGAAGACCATGTACCATTCAGTGGTTATTGGATACAATTTTTCTTTAACTTTAAATTAATAAAATTTTGAGGTATCTGCGGGAGACTTCACCTAAAATGTTTAATTTAGGCTGGATATGGATATTGTTTTAATCCTGATCACGGATTAAAATAATCGTGTATTATATGATATTTCTGTTTTTTGTTTTACGTTCGGAATTTCTAGAAGTGGAACCTATTGTGCCTTAGTAAAAAGCTTCTATTTTTAAAGCTAAACTCTTTTATTTAAGAATATTCATACCAAAAGGCTATTTGGTACTAAGGTCAATATTAAACAAAATTTATAACCTATCTTTTAAAATAATTGTCGAAATCGCATAATAATAAACGCTTGTATGTACATGCACTTATTTTGCGTTACAAAATATTACTAAACTTTATTTTGTGGAATCCCGTGGTATATCCATATTAGTATAATGTTTGAGGTCATTCACCCCTTGTTGCACCGGGATATCCGATCACTGCTTATCTTGCTTGGAAAGTCAAGTCACAGATTACATTTTAATGCATGCGCGTTGTAGCGTATATAGACTTCATAGTAGATGACACACCGCTTGCTGGACACGCGCAAGTGCACGCCACGCAAGCGGTACTTATGCCATCTAAATGACATTTACATACTCTACAACACTGATCTAGGATGCTACATTCGCATCCAGTGTGCATTGGCCTTTAGAGTCAAAGTTACTCTAATTAATCAAGTTTGTCTTTCGACGTTAATCTCGTCGCTTCTTCATCATCATCTTAATCCGCCAGAGGTTTCGTAAACCATATATTCTACGTGTACATTGATTAAAAATGATCACCCCGGGTCCAGCCAAAAAGTTCCTATGACTCTAGCAGCATTTCCATGGTATTTCCAGGTACGTCAATGTAATTGTCATTGTCACTGTTTTTATCATAACTTATCACTGAAGTATGTCCCATATACACTCTTATTCTTCTTCCTTGTCCTAATCCCATTATTTTGAGTCGGTTCTCCTCATTCTTATGCTCAGACGGCTTGTATTGAGTTGTCTCCGTCTTAAGTTAGGCCACCGTAGACCACTAGGTGAATTTAAGTTTTCATTATCCTCTCGCCTCTTTATTCGATATTATCAGCATTTGTAGAACAGCGTGACTTACAGGCTCCAATTTCAACATCATGACAGGTGCCACAGTTATAAAATGACACTTTTATTGGCGTCACAGGCCACCGCAGGTAGGCTACAGCTACCGATTACATGGATAGTGCATGTACTTGATTGATATGGTATTGACAATTGTAATTTTACACCGCAAAAAAGTAGGTATCTATTAACTGCTGATTTTATTAAAGTTTTTGTAATACATTTTACATTGGTGGCAACCAAACCTACCAACCGATGGTAAACGGTATCCGTAGCCTAGGGACGCTGGCTATTGCCTCCTATAGGAGAAAGTAGGAATCAGAACAGATTTTTTTGAAAAAATCCGAAATAACCCAATATTTTAAAATGTTGACACTTTTTATGTAGTACTATGTAATTTACAACATTGCATTTTTAAAGTCTGTCCGTAAACAAAGAATTGATATACCGAAGAACGAAATGAGAACACTTTTTGTATCGAGAAAAAACCGGTATTCAATCCATGGGAGAAAGAGTATCTTTTATAAATTGTACCAGTCACCATGGTGAAACAGACCCCAGGGCGTCTCATCACATGATCATACCAATGTAAAGGTGCATTTTGACCAAACGAGCATTCGCTCATTCTATCCCCACTCTACGAAACTCGTTCGTTACACAAAACGATCCGTCGAAATTTGTTGATTTCGTAGAGTGGGGGATAGAATGATCGTTTGGTTTAAATGCACCTTAACCTGCCGAGAGTGTGTCCCATCTACACAACGTCCTCGAACTGTGGTTTCATGAACTGTATCATGACGCTGACGTAGTTGGTGAGCAAAGCCAGGAAGGACAGCGGCGTGGAGGCGTTGACGTCGACGGATCGCAGGATCACGCAGCGGAATCGTCGCGTACTTAAATACGTCAGGGCGTCCTGCAGCGCGTCGCGGACCTCTTGTTCTGTAAAATTAGATATTTAAGAAAAAAACTTTCTTTTGGGATTCTCATTTTAAGACCTATTCAACGATACCCCACACTAAAGGATAACAGCAAAATAAAAAATGATCCCCACTTTACTAATAGGGGAGGTAGGTACCCTAAAAAAAATTTTTTTTCTATATTTTATTCTACCACTTTGTCGGCTTGATTGACAGGTATACCAAATTGCAAATTTCTAGCACTAAGGAGCTATGCTGTGGAGAGACGGACGGACGGATAGAGGGACAGACGGACATGGCGAAACTATAAGGGTTCCCAGTTTTCTACGGAACCCTAAAAATGACCTGTAGAATCAGGGTTAAGAAGTTTGCTACCGGTGATATGGCAGTTACCATATTTAGGCGTAAAATGAATAGGTGTAAGTATACAGCTAAGTAAATAATACCTGGAAATGTCAAAAGCTGGTTGGCGAGGATAGTCCTGATCTTGTCGACTTCGTCTGAAGATATTTCGGCTAACAACGACGGTAGCACAGTCATAACGCAGCTTACCAATCCTTGGAAAATGTGTCCGTAGTGGAAATCAAACTACAGAAATAAAAATGTTTTAAAACTAGTTAATAAAACCTGATGGAAAGCAGGAACTGAGGCCCATGGACATAGTGACCAAAAATCGTTAATAACTGGGTCAAAATTCTTTTCGTTGTCTTATTTTGTGTCCCTAAAAAACGTGACGCAGTGGTGATTTTTGTGTGAGATGATGTTTAGTTTTCAATTTCTGATGTATGGTTTAAAATCTAGCGTGAAAAAGAAATACAAGTGTACCGGATTATTTTTATATGATATGGTATGAAAGAAGACAACGAAAGGAATTTTGACCCAAATAATTATATTGGGCAATCTTACACAAATCGACATAGTGCCACGGTAAGCTCAATTAAGACTTGTCATGTGGGCACCAAAGTCACTACCAACAAGGCTACGGAGGGCCGTCGGAGACTGACTATGTAGAGGCTGAAATATCTTGGGACTTGGGTAGTCCCACGGTAAGTTCAAAAGTAATACAAATAGTTTTTTGTTTGAATATGAGTAATAATCATAAGGTAACAGTCATTCAGTAAGACATAAGACATTTTTATTCGTGGTATGGGTTTACAGCAATAGTTAGCCTGGTTCCTGCACTAGGCAAAGCCTGTACTGCAGGTAACCAAAATTAGGTACAGTAGATACAGTAGATCGTCACAATCAACCATTATATGGCGTACAATATAAATTATGATTCTAATGGCACGTCATTGAATTTCAATTGAATTTTAATACCTAATATATATCTGATTATACGCCAGAGGAATACACTGATGATTTATTAAAAGCTAATCAAAATAATACCAACCTTTTCTCGTTTTTCAATCAAATCGTTCAAAATCCGATAAATGAAAATCATGCACACTCGAAAATCAATTGCATATTTGACGACAATCTAAAATAAATAATAAAAAATTATCCCTTTACTATGAGTAACGTCTCTTAACTTAACAAGCCGATAAGTATTGTTTGTCTCTTATGGTCCTACAGCCATATTACAATACACTACAGTACAATATTCTTTTCTGCCCTCCGGCTGGCAAACAGCCACTTTGCCGGCCGCTGCGCTAAACTAAGTTGTCACCTGCCGGCTCCGTTGAGCAGAAAAATAGTATACACACCTCGAACGTTAAATGAGAAAGCCTCGGATCACATGTTTGTCGATCTCGGCTTCATCTCGGCCTACAATTACACGTCATCCGAGATATTTTCCACTTAAACGGCCTTGGCATGTAATCTACTATTATTGCACACCTCACAAAATAGAAGAAAAAAAACACGTTACAATTATGTGAAACACAATAGACAACAGGCGGCCATATCGCTAAAGACCGGTTTCTTCCAGACAACCTTAGGGTAGCGGAAAAGTAATATTACATACCTATTGTCAATGATTATCGGCTTGCTAAGTTAAGAATGTGGGAGTGATTATGGATACAGAGAATTTCGTTCTATAAATGCAAATACCAGCTATCTGCACATATCAGGTTTGGCAGTATCAATTTAAGTTAGTTATCGGACAACATAATAATTATCGTCAGGGATAGTGCCATACCGCGTAACTAACAAATTCAATTAGGGTCAATTTGAGTGTCAATTGTTCGATACCTATTTGAACTCTATCTGCTTTCGTAGTTACGCGGTATTGCACTACGAGTATCGCCGACGATACTGCTCAAAGTTGGTATTTGCAGTTACAGTACAATTCGTCCTATTGGAATTTGTCTGACATAAATTTGTTCATAGCTTCCAAAATCTACAAGCCAAAATCTACAAAATCTACTTTCATATTTGTAAAAATCTACAAGGGTTAGTAGGGTATTCCAATAGGCTATTCCAACTTTTATGTTATATAAACTGAAAATAATGATGCAATGCGTATATAGTCGTAAATAATAAATACTACATTTACTTAGTAATACAAGACAGTCAAATTAGGGTAAATTACTTTCACGATGGCAAATTTGGTTTCTTTTTGTGTTGATCTTATGTAAAGGTTCTGAAGTATCTTTGGGTACAATATTTCCCTCGAGAAGGAGCTAGAAAAGTAGTTTGCCTGCCTTAAAGCCACATCTCAAAATAGAATTGTGGGGTAAAAGTGGCCATATTTTCCTGCAATACAGCCACATCTTCAAAAAAATCGATTTTGAAATGTGGCCGTATAGCGGGCACACGACGTATTATGCTTACGTATACATTAACTCTTGTTCAGAATAGATCTGATATATAGGAACAATTCGCACAAATTGTAAGACTTACCGTAAATTTCACTACAAGAAACTTTGCTTCAATCACATCATAGAGGTTTTTGTAAATGTATAGAATCTTTTTTATCTTCGATAATTTCAAACGAATATTTTGCTTGGGAAACTGTTCTTCTTGAATCCATTGCTCAGCAGATAGTCTCAATAATCTCAGTCGGTGTCTAAATATTTCCAACATTATTATAATGGGTATCATAGCCATATCTTTGCTGTACCAAACAATCAAACTCGTGATGATATGGATGGATAAGAGGTACCGGTTATCAATGAAGAACACATAGCATGTAAAGCAAACGTAGGATATTCTGCAGTATATCAGCAAATTCAGGGTCCTAGTAAGGATAGTTTCAAACCCGATGTTCGGCAGACGCATCGTTGCTTCAACTCGCCGCATGGCCGACTTAAAATCGGAGAAAAACTCTTCGCGAGTATATATTGAAGCAAGAACTAACAAATAGTGTTCAAATATTTCTACATAATTTACAAAATAGTGGTCAGGTGGTACAACCCACAGCATACTTATTGGTATGAATGCATTCAACAATACATAGCAGGTGTTCAAAAAACGCGCCATTTTCAAGTTCTCCGTATGATCTTGATAAAACCCTGATAGGAATCTGATGAACATTAACAGTTTAACAGAAAATGTGAAAAGGAAAATAGCAGTCACACTCTTTGAAATGATGTCTACATTTAGCATAACGGGCACTGGTCTAGTTGTTGACGAAGCTGTTGGTGGAACGACAACTGATCGATCTTGCAGTGTTCCAAAAGTTACTCAAAATAGCTTGTTGTGGCTTACAATTCCATGGTGATCTGTAATTAAGTCTGTTGAGGACAAAATGCACTTACATCAATGAATTACTAAAACAAAAGTAAGCTCTCGACAGCCAATTAATTAAAAAAACGGAATTTTTCCACTGAAACGTCCTTGGCATTATAAGTTATTTGAGACTTTAATTATTGGGCTCATATTTTGACTGATCATAATTATCTGGTCAGGAGATTCATAATAATATTATGATAACCAATTATATTAACATGTTTGGTTTATTTCATAACAGTTATATTAAGCACCTCTAAAACCGTAGAAGTGGATCAATTTAATAAGAAAAATTATATGGTAGTTTACAAAAAAAAACACTAAGATACACGCTTCTTTGGTATTCCTGACTGAAAACCATTTGATAAGTGAAGCTAATAAAAGCGTATTATGCTGCGTTTCCACCAGAGATGTGCGAAGGTGTGTTTCCATACAAATGACACCTATTAGGGTGCGGGAGGTGTCATGTATGGAAACACATCCTCGCACATCTCTAGTGGAAACGCAGCCTTATATAGGACTAATTGGAAAAACTAAAGGAGGAACAGTCGGCGATAAAAGCTTGCAAATTAAAAAAATGAAATAATTACCAATATCTTATTTTCATTGTAATTCAATGTTCCTTCTAGTCCATTAACTGCGGTTTCATGAACTGTATCATAACGGTCAAGTAATTGGTGAGCAGACCAA